>OX419341.1:13607304-13627304 GCA_948470475.1 Galaxea fascicularis
ACATGAATATACCATGTTTAAGGAAATCGCGATCATATTGAAATGCAAATACACAACATGAATTTTGGAAACAGATAAATGGCGTTAGTGCTAGTTGGAAGTAGACTGTTTTGAGCTGTCCAAGTTTAGCATGTTGCAATTTAAAATTTCACTTCCAGAACGCAGTCAATGGTCGTCATGCTTCTGTGAGTTCTCTTTTCACGCATGAAATGTCATTATACAGCCAATCATAAGCGCTGTTATACTGAAAAATACATTAACATAATTTATGCATTTGGTTCGGCACATGAAAAGTTCGACGTCTGAACCGAAGTTGCTCCCTAGTCGAACTTCCCATGTAGACCACTGGAACTTAATTCTTGGGTCGACCCAAATTATATATGTCGAACATCGATCTTTTCATGTACTTATTGAATGAATTAGGTTCGGTACATTTGAGTACATGAAACGTTCGACGTTTGAACTGGGCCTTAGATAGGGTGCTATAAAAGATCTATAGATAATTAAAAGAGTATGCGTTGGCAATTTATCCTACCGCTCTACTGACTTTCAGAGCAACATGATCTACATGCTGTTTCCAAGACAAATTATGGTCGATCAAAATTCCAAGATATTTAACGAACTCTCCACACTCTTAGGCCACATTCTTGCTTTGCTCGTTGTCAAATATTATGATTTTAGGTTGGCAAGTTAATCTTTTTTGAGTAGGGCAGAAAATTACAAAATTTGTTTTCATTATATTCAAAATCAGCTTATTTGCTGTACGCCAACCTTATAATTTGCACAATTCTTGGTTGACAATTAGCTCTAATAATTTGAGATTTTTGTTTGCATATAAGATGTTGGTATCATTAGCAAAAAGGTAGAAGTTTAACTTGTCGGAAGAGACATGAATATCACTAATGTACAGGTGGAAAAGTAATGAACCTAGAACGGAGCCTTGTGGCACACCACAAATAATGCCGACCCTAGAGGATACATGTGGACCTATTTGAGTAGTTTGTGCTCAACCTTGTAAGTAGAACGAAAACCACCCGTTTATCATTCCATGAAAGCCATAGTAATCAAGTATATGCAGTAAGATATTATTATCAACAGTATTAAAAGCTTTTTTAAGTCAATAAAGACACCACATGTCCATATTTGTCTGAATAGCGTTCATGATGTCAAGAATTGCATGTTGAGTAGAGCGTGCTTTTCAGAAACCGTACTGTGAAGAAACTAGATTCACGACTTCAACGGTCCTGAATTTTTTCAGGCTTCTTTACGCAATTGTAAAAATTGCGATCACACCTGCGACAATCATTCTTCATTTGATTACATATCCGCAGTTCACATATGATTTGTTTCATATGCATTGTCCTCTTGGATTATCATTATTATTATTTATAGCTCTAGCTCTGCTATTGAGCACTTCATAGTAGACGAAGATTTCAATCCATTTTTTTTGGTTATATCTATATATCTATGTATAAATAAATAAGACCCCTGAAGAAGGCGTACTTAAGCCGAAACGCGTCGGGTCATTAAAGGATTCAAATGAACAGATGTTGTCCATTCTCCTTTGTACAAACTATAATAAACTTTAATTTTTAACCTGAAGAAGGCTGAACGGCCGAAACGTCGTGCATTAAAATCCGCCCAGAACAGTCAAGAGTTGGTCTCTTGGTCGCTTTTTAAAGTACACTTAATTACAAATTCACGTCGAGACTTCGTATCCTGTGGATCCTCTTACTGGGAGTTCATCGTTTTGGTAAACCAATTTTAAACTGCTTATATATAATTATATATATACATATTGTACCATAGAGGATAGTCAACAGATCAATGAAAATCTTAATTTTAGACCCGATGCGTTTCAGCTTCTGCCTTCATTAAAGGTCTATGCTCTTCGCTTGTTTACAGATAATTCGAGTAACTTGTCATTACATAACAAAGCGTATCAATTAATTAACGTCCTGTGAGATCATTATTATGATAATTATTTTGACGGTCTAGAACGAGACGCCCTTTATAACACACACTGCAATTTGCACATTTCGTATTCGATTATATAAATCACCCACTGCGATTGACAATTCCCTGTAAGGAATATGTTGAAAACGTTGCTTTTTTGAGTCCCTGTAAATGTGGAGGTCTTACTGATACACCTACACCAGCTGCATTTCGGTTTACCGCAAGGTCCAAAGCTGCCAACTGTGTAGTTGTTAGCCCTAGTAGTTTGGCTTTTTAATTTGGTGCTCACGAGTGTATCTCTGAGGCTTTTCGGTTGCCGATATACAACTAGTGGTGGTTCTTGAAAAATACGATCTAGTCTTTTCTTTGATTGGAGGAAGTGCCAGTTTCCGTTAGCTATCTCAGCGATAAATGTGGTATACGGGTTGTATGTCGTTACCAAGGGTATATGATTGGTGGTACCCATTTCTCTCCCTCACAGACTCTCCTCTTGCGTTATCGAGAGTACTTTCTGTATTTCTGCCAGCACTCTCCCCTTCTGGGAGCCACAAACGACAAAAAAATTGGAATATTCCATTATCCTTTCTTTGAGTATGTCTGTAGATGAGCATAATTATTCTCCTAAGTCGTAGTGCTTGGCTGTACGGAATGCTACGTTTTAAATGGTGCGGGTGTGCGGACATCCAGTTAGGTATGGATGAGTATCGATGGATTTTTGATAGACATCAGTGCTGACGTTGCCTCTTGTATCTTTTGACTTTTATGTTAAGGAAGTTAACCGAGTTATGGGAGACTTCATGTGCGAATTTGATGGATGGTACCATGCCATTAAGATATTCGATGAATGCGGTAAGAGAATCAACGTGTCCATTTCAGATTAAAAGTATGTCGTCGATGAAACGTACCCAGTCAATGATATTGTTAAACCAGTCCGTCTGGTTGAGACATTTTTTCTCCTAGCCAACCCATATATATGTTTGCAAAGTTTGGAGCAGCTCTTGTGTCCATTGCTGTACCCTTAATTTGTATAAAGTTTTCTTGATTGAATATAAAGTTATTTAGTTTGAGGACTTTTCCGAGGAGACAAGTGAGGGTTTTTGAGGAAGGTTGATTCTGGTCCGCTTTTTCGAGTTCCTCCTCGACTATAGTGAGTATATATATATATATATATATGTACATTAACGATCTACCGTCAGTAACAAAGTACTGTAAAGTTCACCTGTACGCTGACGACACCCTGTTGTTTCTTTGAAAGCAGTTCTGTGCAAGATATTGAGGCTGCTCTGTCTCAGGATCTCAACCACGTTGTCGGATGGTTGAACCAAAACTATCTTATGTTAAATCACTCGAAGACCAAAGTTATGTTTATGGGAACCCACCAAAAGCTGAGCTCAGTCCAGTCATTTACAGTCAGTGTTATGACAAAGATCTTAGAAGGGTATACAAATTTAAATATCTGGGCGTCATTCTGGATCCATGCTTAACATGGAACGAACACACTGAATATATCGGAAACAAAATCTCGTCCCGCCTTGGAATGCTACGTAGAGCCCGAAAAGTCATCCCAAAAGAAGCATGCATTACTCAGTTTAATGCTATGGTTGTACCATTATCCGATTACCGCTGCTGTGTGTGGGATGGTTGCAGACAGGGAAACAAGAACTACCTTGACCGTCTTCTCAAGCGAGCTGCGGGAATAATTGCAGGTCCCAAGGCTACCGATACTGACTTACAGCAAACACTGAAGTGGCCATCCCTACAATGCCGCAGAGAATACCACAAGTGCATACAGGTCTATAAGTGCATCAATGGCCTGGCTCCAGCATATCTACTAGACGACTTCCACTCCTCGGAGCAGATCCATAACTTTAACACTAGAAATAAAGACCTTATCCGCCTGCCTATTGCCAAGACAACTAAATTCCAAACATCTTTTAAGTACAATGCCGCCAAATCCTGGAACACTCTTCCTCGTAACTTACGCCATGATCAGTCTCTCACTAGTTTTAAACTGAAAGTCAAGAAATATCTAAATCATCTCAGTTAAATTTCACCTTTATGAATCTTTCGAATGATTTCTTTTGTTTTTGTTGTTTGTTTTCATTTCTATAATTAATTATTTACTCATATTATTTTGTACAGATCTCCATTTAAACCAGCTATGCTGAACTGGAATTTCTGAATAAATAATGTGAAGCGAAGTTGTGTTGACGTCGACTAATTTACATATTAGCGTAGAAATATGATATCCGATCAGTTTTGGTGAACGTGCGTAAAATTTTGGCAATTTTTGCCTTCAAGATGTTTTTTTCCATTCCTTGATGGCCAACCAAAGCCTTTTATATGGGAAAACGTTTCCATAAGTATTCCCGTTTAAGAAGAACTTAATTTTAAAAGTCTACAATTCCTTATTGTCTGTATTGTCAACTACGCACTGTAATTATTTTTGCTGATCTTGACCAAACTTGATTTATGCAAATACACGCAATACATGTGTAGGAGTCAATTTCTTGAAGCAGCTAGGGAAATCTTGCCGCCTCAATTTCACAGTTCTATTGTTTCTTTGAAACATAACAGATGACGTCTCACACTTGCACAGAATCGGGACACTGTCCCATTAACTGTGTTCCATGTTACGGTCAATTACATGACGTGTTAAAGGTAATTTAGTCTGTAAATTGCTCAGTTGTATAAGTATACATGTAATTGGGCATATATGCCTGTAATTGTGTGTGTACATCAATTATGAGTTTGCATTGGTAATTATATATATATATATATATTACTTTGTTACGTGTAATGCAAGTAATAATTATTATGTACCTTAACGTTTCTCCCACAGAATTCATCATAAATATATTTACACATCCCTGATATAAAAAAGACAATAGCAAAATTAAAACTTCTATATTCTATACTGTGCCACTCAGTCATAAAATTAAAATATAATTTATAGTAATTATTTGTGATATATACAGCTGTACATATAATAAAAACAAGCTAAAATATAACAAGGATTGCTGTTACAAAATGTTGTCCATTCCACATTTAAAAAGACGTTGATTCTTAAGACAAACAGATTCCTTGAATTTACCAATTTCATTACTAATATTAATTTGTTTTTATCAGTGAAACATTCTCTTTACATATAACAAGGTAAATTAATAATAATGGTATTCAAGTACCTGGCTATCACCATAGAGAATAATACACTCATCTGGTCCAGTTGGACTGTAAAAAACAAAAAACAGAAAGCAATTGAAATTAGGTTTTTCCATTGCTGTTAAGCCCTCTTTGTTGTTAACTAGTTAACAGTTGGCCAAATTCATCATATTTAGCCCTCACAATCCTCTGGATTGCCTCCACAACATCTCCACCTGTGTAAGTATGTTTGCTAATTGGGCCACGGTATTCCACAGCATCCTAAAAAACTCGAGGGTGCAGCCACTTGTTTAACATTGGCATTGAGCTCAATTCTCTCATTGTGCAAGTGCAGTTACTGCAAGACAAAGTGGATTACATTCTGTTGTAATATTGGAAGACTGGTCTCATAAATGCTACTGTAAATACAATAGCTGGTGTCCTTTCTTGGACATGCATCTGCAAAATGTAGCTCCCCAAGGTCATATTATTATATCATTAAAACCTATGCCCATGCAGTAGGAACCTGTTAAATGATAACTCAAGTTTGTCACTATTTCTAGAGCTACTAAAGTACCATAAAGCAGAACAATATTGAAAGTGCAGTAAACCAAAGGCCTTACACAATTTTAACATAGTGGACGTGTTTACAAGCTTGCAAAATCTTATGACATTCAGCTGATTGTTGACATTCAGCTGATCTGTTTACTGAAATTCAATTGATTGTCGATAGTCATTCCAAGGAGGTCAAGTGAGTCCTTAGTGGTAAAAGACAACTCAGGTGATCAGCAGACCCCAGAACCATGGCATGGTGCTTGTCAGGCCATGGGTCGGGGCCAAATTGCACGATGGAGCAGATTACTTAGGATGTTTCTTGCCATTGCAATGGCTGAAGATTTTCATGATCCACAAAATTTTAGTATGGCCGTAGTGCATTATGGAAAGTGACAATGAAGCAGAATTGTCCTCTTTGGATGTGCAGGCCTATCTAGTGGTAGATTACAGTTAAAACAGACAATGGAATCTGTTCAGTTACAGGAGTTACAGTAACTGGTAACATAGGAATTCTTTAATTATCACTTTTCTTACCAGTAATCAAGTCTCAATGGAGTTGTCTCCAAACCAGTGATTTGACAGTATGGTTCAAATGTTGATAATTCAAAGAACTGAATTTCCCTATCCCTTTAATTATAGAGAGAAAGTATTAACATCTAATTACAGCATTTTCATTTTTAAAATTTACTTTTGATAAATTTTTTCTTGGTCTAAGTCGGCGACATACTTTTTTACTGAATAGCTGGTGTGGTTAACCTCCATGAATCTGTTCCTTAGGAAAAAAGATGGGTGTCAAAAAAGGTCATGGTTCAGTGTGCTGATTGATCACAGTGTAGAAAACATGAAAAACAAACAGGTACAAGAAAACCGAAGCTCACAATAATTATTAGCAATCTGCTAAATGCTGTATGTGTTATACTTTACTTTTTCCCAATAACAGTGACATTAACGCACCCTGTTGAAATGATAAATTTTGTAAATTGAGGCATCAGTACAAAATCTGTGATCCACTTTGTTTTCTTAGTTGAGCTCTCAGCCTAGGGAATTGTAAACAAAATAAACAAGCAAACTTTTAATCACAATTAACAGGGTTTAAAATAAAATCAGAGCTTTTAGCCTGAATTTATGGGCTTTTTTCCCCAAGGCTGATTTTTTCACCGATCAATAGATGTAATTTTCTATTGCTTCCGGGAAAAATCCCTGGCAAGTGTGACCAAAGTGCCGGCAGCCGGCTGCTATTTTTAACATATACTTAGGTAAAAAGTTTAGCTGGAACCCTTAACAATGTTTTATGATATTATTGTGAAGGCTTCATCTAACACAACAATGTGGTACTTGTAAAAATATTACATTGTGCATTAACAACAAGTCGGGCACATTTCCAAAATAGCAACTTTTGAAAAGAAAAATTCATAAATACTACTGCAAGTTTTGTTTAATTCCTAAGTACTGAAATCATGGATTTCACTGCATGTACACTATTAACTTGTTACATGCCTATTGTATAAATAATACATCATGTGGCTTTCAATTCCAAAAAAAAAAAAAAGAATAAATCATAACTCAAGTACATGTATCCTACAAGCACAGAAAGGACTGAACTTACATGTACTGCTTGTTTCATTCTTTTAAATTCCATATTTTGGGACCAAAATGAGACTAGGCCATCCTATAAAATGAAATGCAAAATAAAAGAAGACCTTTCAATCCAAAAACAAGCTCCTATAGAGTATGCCTGGGAATTATTAAAATGTACAGTACTTGTCTTTTTATGCTAATCATGACAGAGTGTTCAGGGCACAGGATCCAGTTTCCAACTCAGGTGCTTGCCAGTTCGTAAAATATGGCAGGGCAGTCCTTAAGGACCAGAGACAAGAGATTTTTCTTTGATATTTGAGATTATTCTCTGCTACTTTGATATGAAAACAGCATGTTGACTTCACTACAACTGAAATGCATGGTTATTTTTCGTATATCCCCACCTACTTCAAAAGACTGACAGCCCTGCACTGAGTGTACTAGTCCTTAAAATCTACATAATTTATGGACTTCATGCTGTGTAAAGTGCAGCTCAGAGATAAGCGAACCAAAATGTGCAAGTAATTCTCGCACAATACACATTTAAGTATATATGCATACTGGTATTGACATACACGCACACGCGTACACAAGTATCCATATAATATACACCATATGTGTCATTGGTATGTATGAGCTAGCCTACTGTTTTTTCTATTGTGGAAGAGTCATTGTTGATTTGAATGGGCATTACAACTGCAGTGTAATTAACGATGGTCAAGCAGCACTGAATGTCCATTGATTGTCTTGTGTTTCGTCCAGATGTGTTTGTTCACCGCTGTCAAACACTGTTTCAAGTGTCCTGTATAAATGTTACATACATGTATCATCCAAATCTCCACAACATAAAAAAAAATGTTGGCTAAACAATAAGCCTCATGTTTGGAGGGAATCACTTATTGTCATTTCTAAACAGCACTTGATTTCGTGAGCTGCTCTTGTCACGGCTCTTTCCAGTAAGCTTTCGCAACTCAGTTTACACTCGCTGGCTGCTCTCCATGGCACATTTTTAGTCGTGGATACGCGAAGCGTAGAAACGAGTATTGCTGTGGGGCAGAATTATGCAAATGTGTCACTCACTCAGATGTAAACAAATCGATATGTCGACGGCAACCCGATTGATACCGATTCAATGCCGGGGCGGAACTCTAACAGAGTTTCGACTAATTCTCGCCGCGGCAGCACATACATATGTAACCGAGTTGGTTGTGACTGTGAGAACTGAATGCGAAGAGTTTTTGACTCCTCGAGACGTTTACTCGTCGATCCTCCAAACTCACAGGGGGTTTATAAATAGTGAGCCTATCACGAGTGATTCTTACGAGCGAACGTTTAAGCGAACCTATGAGTACTCATATCAGCCAAACTATGAATCAAACGTAAGCTCCGACAAAACTATTGGAACCATCAGTAACACAACTGATCAGTTCATAATATCCAATGAAAACAGTCTTGAGCCCAAGCAGAACAAAACGCAGTTTGAAGACGTATCGGATGGTAACAGAAGTCATGAAAAATTACAGAAAGGAAGAAGTATAGGCCAAAGTCTACTCGGGTTAGCAAAGGCGCCCGCCGTGATAGAAAACCATCGAGATTACCGTGGAAGAAAATTCTGAACTTATTTAACAAGAATAAAGCAATTAAGAGGTATGAAAGATCTCATATCGTGCATAGTGTACCACATTCGTCAGTGTTGATAAATATTTTTTCGTTTGATTACCGTAATTATCTTAAAATCAGAATGTGTAGATGTAAAGCAGTTGAAATCACTCGTGCAAAAGGTTCAAGGTTGTATTTTGCAATTGGTTATGTTATCTTTTCAAAACAAGAACTGCGAAACATAAAAAGACATCTCAAGTATCAGTTGTCTTTCATCATTCATGATGAATTTGTACATGTTGTTCAATGTGTAATTCAATAAAGTGTAAAGCTCGCCGCATACGTGAGGAAAGAGCTGAGCAAAATTCCTCGCGATGCAGTTAGCTCAGCCGTTTCCTCACGTGTGCGGCGGGCTTAAGAAACGAAATCACAAGTATTGTGTTTTAAGGGCAAAGTTCAGTTTACTTCAGGTGAAATAATCCAAACAATGTTATTGAATTGTTACAACTCGATTAGCACAACTAATAATTAATTATTGTGCAAAAGATATCATTTTTTCAGTGCTATGCCATCATGCCACAGAAGACAACAACCATTTCTCAAGGGACTATTGATCACCAGCACGAGCTAAACATACAAAACCTTCTCCTTTCAAAACATCAAATAAATGCGATCAGCACATCATTAAAACTTTAAAAAGAAATATCTGTAAAGAGCAACGAGTCAAGTTAATGACATTCATCGACAAGATCTGCAATAATGTCGAAATCGAACCACGCCTTCAACCCCTGGACAACGAGCAATTTCATTTGAGGAGCGCTGTTACAAGTTCTGAGGCGAGGTTGGACATCAAAGCGGGAGGGTTCTGGGCAAGAGGAGTTACGGCATTTTTTGATGTCAGAGTTACGCACGTCAACTCCAAGTGTTACCAGAGCAAGCCAACATCGGAAGTGTTCAAGGAGCAAGAAGAAGAGAAGAAGCGCAAATACCAGCAGCGGGTGTTAGATGTAGAAATGGGTTCGTTTACGCCTTTAGTGTTTGGAACCAATGGCGGAATAGGAAACGAGTGTCAGCGGTTCTTAATAGCATCTTGCAGACAAGATAGCTCAAAAGGATACCGAGCCTTATCATGTTGTAATCACTTGGCTCAGAACACAGATTTCGTTTGAACTCTTAAGATCGGTACATGCATGCGTGAGAGGTTCGCGAACGCCGTTTCGCAGCAAAATAGAGCAATCGTTAGACTGTAAAATAAATGTAGCTAGTGCTGATATCTGAAATACGCGGTCTATATGCTTTTATATTTAGGGCGTTTTATGGACACTGGTTTAGCCGTCATTAGTATAATTCGATTGTTTGATTTTAATATCTCTGCATCATGGAATTCGTAATTTTATAGACCTTTGAACTTTTATTATTAATGATATCTATTTCTATCTCTTTTTGTAAGGTTAAGTTATTTTTACTTTTTAAGATTTTTAATGTAGTGTGCATAATACAGTATTTTTCTGAGTTGAAAATGTTTAAAATTATTATTGTTATTGTTATTATATTAATGATGATGATGACTTTTAAGGAGCAATTTCTTCTACCATATACATGTAACATTCGAGTTTTGTTTCTCAATAAAGTTTGATTTTTCCTTTTTAATTAATATCTGTAAAGAACAGAGAGTATTTTATTGTTTAAATCGGCAAATTCTGCTGAACAGAACTAAAAATATTTTTGCCGTGACGCCAGAGAAGACAATACACATTTTCACAGTAGACTCTCACCAGCGCATGCTAAAAATACAAAGCTTCTCCTTGCAGAAAAATCAAGGTAAATGTGATTGGCCGGCATAACAGAAACTTAAAAGGAAATCTTGTCTGTAAAGAAAGAGTTTTTTGAATCAGTGAGCTGTGCCGGACAAAACAAAAGCTACCTTTATGCTCCAATTTTTTCCAAAATAGCAGATCTTAATCAGAATGAAATTTGTGCTGTGCTCTGTTCGCAAAGGCAATACAAACAATATGATGGAGAAAAAATGGCTATGTGAATTTTGTTGTGCAACACAATGCCACATAAAGCAAAGGTAATGGCACCGAATAACAAAGGAAATACGAGAAGGATAAAACATGTATGTCAGCATAAGCATACGTGCAGTACGTTTGTATGGTAAACGTATCCACAGTTTGCTTATCTTTGAGCTGCACTGTAAGCTTCCAGTTGGGTGCTTGTACCGAATAAGAGATGGTCCACCCAAGACCTGCCACAACTTTGTTACTTAATACACTCCTATCATGGTTCAAACTGCAACTTTGGGGTTCATATAGCACACTGCTGCAGATGGCCCCTGGACCCAAGAGGTCATAACTTTTTTTTTACCATCTTTTTCATAGAAATCTTTGGATAAGTTTGTACCATCAATACAGTCTCTGGTCTTCAATCTTCAGACAGGCCACATCAAAGCATGGTATGGGGAGAAAAATTGTGTGCACTGTAGTGCCTTGTGGGTTTTTTGGTATGTCAGGCATTAATTATAAATCTGAAAGCTTAAAAGGAGCTGAATTACAATGCATTAATTTGTGATTGCATTTTGTTTAATCTATTTCTACAGTACAACCTGCAAAAGGATCTGCATGCCTTGCCAGAAATTTTATAAATAACAGAGATGGAATGGATGGGTGATCTGAAGTGTTAACAATGATGTCAAAAGTCACCATCAATATCAGCTGACAGCTACACTAAAATTAATCAGTTGTTGACCAGCTAATTAAGATGTTCCACAATGTCATAGGTTTCTTAATTTAGAAAGTACAGCTGCATTCTAAAATTCCAACCTTGCTAACAACAAGGAAGTTGTTGTCTGCCGTGTTACACAATCGGATTACATGCTCCCTCTGTGATGGGTTAGAATTTTCACTCATGGCAATGACAGCAGGCAAAGTAAAAGCAGTCTAAAGACAGAACATTTACAAATAAGATCATGTTTAAGATAAATTTCAAAGAACATAACACTTCCTATCAACAGAGCTCATTCAAGGTTTTATAGTCAAAGTTACAGTGTATAGAGTAGCTAGACTACATGTACTTTGCGACCTGCTGACTACAGTTATAAATTCAGGTTTGGTTGAAAGTCCCACCCAGAAATTATTTTATTCTATTATTTAAAAAAAATATATTTTATTCAGAAAGTTTAATTTACATCACTGCCAAATCATTTGTATTGCAAATTAGAGACTTCTTTAAATTGATTTACCCTTAGGCTAGCATATTAAATAATAAAATTGTGATGTTCCACTAAATCCTTCCTAACCTAAAATTTATGCTTCAAATTAAAAATATTTTTTTAGAAGTTTAAGTTCAAATTTTTGCAATGCACCTCTTTAGACCGTAAGTATGAGTCCTCTTTCTCTGCATACTCCAGCTGCATGAATGTGCAGAATTCATCCTAAAGAGACAAGCAAAAACACAATGACCATTAAGGGGGGACAAGGTTTGCAATAACTCAGAGGAAGATACAGGAACGGTGAGTAGTTTATACCTTAGTTCAAGGTGAACAAAAATTATTTTTAGATCAATCATAACTTTGCATTATTTTCAAATTGTCTTGAAGTCCCACATTTGCAATACTAGAACTACAACTTGAGGTTGTCAAAAATGTGACTCAGTTGACTTCAACAGAAACCATGCAATTTTAATAAAACTGGTTAAAGAATTACTTTCACTTTTATGTTCAGTGACAGGATAGGTGAAAATTTCCACTGGTGTTATCGACACTCAATCAAGCACTATTCATGGGGAAAACTCTCATATAACATACATGTACTCTCTCTTTTACGGCGGTACAACAACTAAATAGATGCTAAGTTTTTTTTAAGAATTTATTGGTTTCCAAAAGTCCAACAGACAACTGAAAACAACTTGATAGATTTAATCATGTGTACCATCCTCTATCAGGCAGAAACCAGAATAAAACTAAATATTAAAAGAGCTAACCAGTTTTAGCCAACAGCTGGCCAGTTTATACTCCTTTAGAAAATTTTAAGGCCAATTCTGGAAATCTCAATTCCTTATCAATATTATTGGTAAAAGGCATGGCCAGCTACCTATCTTTACATACAAGTACACTTCTCAATATATGTAGTCTTTCAAGCTGATGGAATCAATCCATCCAATTTAGGAGAGACAGAGATGAAAGAGTGGGGCACAGTTTTGCTAATCAGACTGATGAATAATTTATAAGGCCAGTGAATTTTTGAAAGTGGATGATTCTCAACAGGACCCACCTGTTGTGACCAGAAAATTTAAAATTTCTTTCTTTAACTGCACAGTGTGATAGACTTAAAGTTTATCTGCTACAGTGTATAACTGTCCATCTTACAGGTGGTAATGGTTCCATTGATGTTACCAAACCTGCCTCCAATAACTTTACATGTACAATGTATGTGGGGCAAGTATTTAAGATTCAAAATAAAATTATAAAGCTTTGAAATAAGTCTAAAATGTTAATCAGATGGCAGGAAAAAGAAACTTGTATAAACTGGGATAATGAACAAAACATGCTGATGAATAAACTATGTTTTTATGTGAATAAAGGGGGTACTTTCTAAAGAAACTGTTATTATGTGACAATTAAACCATACATCTTTCAGCTGACAAGGTGTACCATCAATACTGGAATTTTGAACAATCCACATTTTATGCCAGGAATTTATTTAGTACATGACTGTAACATTTTGTTTTATTATAGGCAATGGGCAGTAAAAAGAAAACAGCAGATATCTAAAGTGTGAATGACAAATATTGACTAATGAACTGAATTGTTTTCATTACAAAATTCAGTTATCAAGCAAAAATAAAAGAAATAATCATTCTTTTTAGCTTACCCAATTTATTTCTCCATCTGATGAGGAATCAATTTTCATAAACAGTGCAGTGACCTGATCCTCATTCTGTGAAAATGAGCAATGAATAATTATTAATAATTACATGTAAAAAATCAATTGGTTGTAACCAATTTAATTTACAAAAATTAAAATAAAGACTGTATAAATTGACTATTTGTAAGTAAGTTGGAGATATTCCCATGTACATAAAAAAAATATATTAAATTTTCTTCCTTAAAACAAAGTATTGATAACTCAAGTTTAACTGGTGGCTTGTCCAATTGAAAACAAGCCGATAAATTTCTCAGAAAATTTTCCTTTAAAAACAAAGTCTCATACATTTCTGCTATTTCAAATTACACTCTTGTTGTGGACTTGCTTAAAATAAAGAAATTAAGGCCAGTCGATAAAGGCATTAAAGACAAAGCAGTCTTTTTCTTAATTATGAAGAAAAATCATATATAATGTGAAACTACATGTATGATACAATGTTCTTTTTTGCTTGTGAACGAGCCTGGCTTTAGCTGTATTTTACAAGGATGGGAACATCCCCACAAACTTATATAATTATTCAAGGAAAATAGGGTCCCAGAGAATGTTTCTTTTTTATTTTTAAACATAATCTGTCCTTCTTTTCTCTTTGCCCCAACCGATTCTATGGAAAATAATGACAATAAGGTGTGTTGAATTAAATAATACATAATTTTTTTCATGATTTTATATCTTGACTAATACAGCAAGATAAAATGTCTATTTAATACATTTTGCAAACTGTGAAAAAAACATTATGTGGTGAGTGGGCTTACCACTTTTATTTTGTAAGGCAAAAAGTGGGGGTCACCATGCATTATTAGAGACCTTAAGCACCGACAACGGGAACGGCGACTGCGTCGGGAGAGGTCACTGGGAAAATCCAATTCATCTAATGCGCATGTCTATCTTGACATTGCCGTGACGTCGCAATGTGAGTAGTAGGATTTTGCCGTCTTGTGAAAACGTGAGTCTGAAAATCCCATTTTCCTCTGCTTTTTTTCGAAAATCTTTGTATTTGATAACGCACTAACCTTAATTAGAGCCTAAAGGTTGCTTATAGTTATTCTTGTTTGCAGACATTTAGGAATTAAGCTCTATTTTGCCTGCTGTAGAGCGAAATATATAAATCAAGGCTGAAGCGAAATGATCAGGCTGCTTTGTATGAAATTAATTCCCTGTCGCCTTCATCCGTTTCTAAAGGTAAAGGACGTCTGATCTTATTTTCACAACTTAAGTCTTATTCAGTACGCAGATAAAGTACACAGTTATCACTTCATCGGAACTGATAATTTGACAAGAAAATTCAGTACTCTTGGGCCAAGTTCCAAAGCAACAACAGCGTCAAATTGGGACTTTATTTCATTTTATTCTGATCTTTCTCTTCATGTATTCTGACTTAAAAATTAATAAACTGATATACCTCAGCAAGGAATGGCATATTTTGGTTATGGAAACGAAATTCCGACAGACACTTGTTTTCTTGTTCATCGAAACCGAAACACTGATAAAAATTGTTGTCAGGATTTGATCACTAATACCATGGGTGACAAATTACTCCTTAATTTTGGCGCGAAATTTCAGAGTTAATTTATAATTTCACATGTGAAATTACAAAATTGTCATGGCAACGTTTTGTGCCAAGATGGCGCTCCAGGTTCAAAGATGTTATGGATGTGCTTACGAGCTCTTAAAGTTTTAACTTCGTACATTTTCGCTTGAATTTCATCTAGCCCAGTTTGCTTTGGCCATATAATAAACTTTTAGAGACAATTAATATTTCAAAATGTGTTAACACGGAGACAAATACACAGATGACCGTGATCGGATTTTAGACGCATTTTACACGGGCGTCGCTTTCAGTTCATTCATGACTATAGCGAATCATGTAACGAAGATTTGACAGTTGACTCAACTTTGAAACATTTTGTAAACAGCAAGAAGGATTTCAAAGGGCTTTTTGTCGAAAAATTCAAACAATTAATTGTGAAGTTCAGCTGAAAGTACGCTTTAAGCATTTCAATGCGTGGAGTTCTCGATACAATAAACAAGTCAAAATCCCACGATTGTAAGCGTAATTTGTCACCCATGATATTAATAGGTAATCAAATTTTTTGCTTGTGAAATTATTCCCTAATTTCACTCGTCACCATTTGATTACACATACTTATTTATGTCATAACAATTAAATATTCTTCGTTATCTATTACCGGCCTTTGTAATGACTAATAAAAAGGTGATTTCTGGCCGCCTTTAAAGAAGGCAATGATGAAATGGAAGCTAATCGACAACCTAGAAAAGTTGCCGTCGCCGCTGTGGTTTTGGCAAGTGCTTAATGTTTACAATTTCGCCTTTCAACCGCGTTGTCTCCCCAGTCTTTTCCTCGGTATCCACGTTGCCGTTGCCGCTGCTTAAAGTCTCTATTGGTTATTTTCAACTTGTAATATTATTATTTGAGACAATGTATGCACTACCTTCTCCCCAGTAAGTTAAATATAATATTTGAAGCTCTTTCCTCTAGGCATGCTGGGATAGCCATAATGGCAGCAAGAACAAAACATTTTTAATCTTGGTTCTTCACGAATTAGACATTTTTTCTATCAAGAGGACCCAGAATACTCAGAACATTCAGCGTTCTATGCTTTTAGATGTGTATTTATTTTTTGCATAAATTTCAAAGTTTTTTTCCAGTGTAGCTTGCTCTTTTGGGCTCTGGCAAAGTGGAATCAGACAAATCCATAAGATTAAGCTTGTCAATTACTTGTGCTATTGTTTCTTGTGGTTGTATTGTTTTAGATACAGTTTTGAGAGCTAGTTGCCCTGATTCCTTGCCTCTGATTTTTACAGGCGATTACATATTCATGTGAGTAAATCTTCAATTACTATGTCACGAAATTTTCTATTTTTTGTCATGTTTTAATTTAGCTTTTTGTTTCAGTTTTTCGGTCTTAGTATTTCGTATGGTCCTAGTGTTAATTAACTAGTGTTAATTCAACGTTGTAGTGTGGTTTATAATGAGAGATGAATTGTAACTTAGTCTGTCGTTAAAATCTTGTAAGTTTATTGTTCTTAAGTGTTGATTTAGTAAAGCGTTGTTATCATAGGAGTGTAAGGTACCGCGTTTTACAATAAGTATTTTTGTAAAGTGTTAATTGCTAAACTAATTATGCCTGTATATAAATGTAAGTTTTGTGGTGTGGTGGTCAGTTGTGAGAGGTTGAAGTGACGAACTACTTGGGAAGTAGTTGTTGAAAGTTGAAGAAAGAATTAAGAAGAGGAGCTGAATGGCCTTTCCCTGCTAAAAAGTCATTAGCAGACGCCGACCAAGAATCCAGGACAAAATCCATTTGCCACTGGCGGTGTTTGTGGGCCCGAGGGAAGAAGGAGTTAAGAAGGTTTAAGGAAAGAAACGGCGAGATCTAACTACAATTGAAAGTAACGTTGGCAACTGGAAAAGGAGACAAGGGAGGAGTTTTGATTGGGACTAAGGTTGGTAGAGTACGTGTGCAAGGTTGGTGGAGTACGTGTGCAAGATTGGTGGAGGAACTTTGAAGTGGAACTTTGAACGTTGGAACTGAACTGTTTGTCTGTAAATATTAGAGTTAAGTAATTAATAAATTTAGTGTTATCGTTTAAGTTAGTTTAGTTTAATATCCCAATTATATTAAAGTTAGGAATCACTATCTGTAATATTAGTTTTTTCCCCTATTTTTAAATTAAATCATTTGTTTGTTTTATTTTAGAAGTTTCATGCTCGTGTGTTGTGCATTTGTGAGAAGGAGTGTTTGTGTAGCGTTCAATTAAATTTCTCTTTTGTTTTGTTTTGGTGACCTGCATCACATACTAGTAATTAAGCTTTTCATCAATTACGAACATGAGCGATCAACTGCATCAGTGTCTTTTGTACATCAAATTTATTGAAAACTTCTTTGTTTTTATTCTTGTTGAAACATCAATGAAATAAAAGAACAAAACAGATTTGTTGTTTATATTAAACAATTTAGTTGTAGAATTAAGTGACATACAGTGATGTGACCTGGTCATAATTTGCCACTTCAATGGGAAAATTAGACTTCTCTTCATTTGTTTCCCCGTGATTTCATAGAAACAAACTAACAATTTACGGTTGTTTGGCATAGACAGCATGTTACTAATCCTAATTACAGCTTTCCACTGAATAAAGAACTTACAAAGCCACAGTTACATGTACCATCAATTAAAAAAATCAAATTTCAAAGCACATTGTGTGTGTTAAAGTGCATTGTTCCAGTTAACTTTCAGAGTTAAGAGGTCACGGAAAATTTTTAAGGGGTCATAAGACACGGGTCTTCCCTAATTTTCTTACTTAACAACTCAATGTGTCGGGTCAGGGAGCCAGATTTCTCGGGTTTTTGACCCGAGACCCGCTGCTTATCTGGAACACTGAAAGTGTGTGAGAACATGGCTGCTGAGTGGACAGAACTTATACAGTAGGCACCATCGTTAAAATACTAAATTAATACATTACATGTAAGTCAACCTAACTTTCACATACACTGTACTTAATCCCCACCAGGAAAGGAAAAGTTCTCATATACTGTACATAACATTCACCATATCAAATAATTATACCATGCACAATCACATATATCTACATGTAGTCTCGGATCTTCCAGCCAACAGACACTGTTGTTCAAACAGAAATGTGAAGTCGAGGAAAAGAAACAAAGTTATAGAGCTTTCCAATGAATGGTTTGCGAAAGAAGCACTTTTTAACCAAACATTACTGTAGTTCAAGTGAAATTATTGTGGCAGTTACTAACCTTGAATTTAAAATGAAACAAGTTTGTGATGACATCTTTGAATTCCTCAAGATCAAGGGTTCCATTGCCGTCAGAGTCTGCCTCCTGTAAAATAGATAAGAGGGTTGAAAAGCCAATGAATTTTACAAACAAAAGGAAAACATTGCCCTGTTGAATTTGGAAGCAAAACAACTGTGTTTATTTGAGGCTATTGAAGTGGGGTCCACATCCAACAACAACTGAACACAACCAACATTTTAATGAATTTTTAACGCAAAAAACTGGGAGCAAAAACCTGACTTGATGGGTGTGCAATTGCACCTGTTCATCAAATGCTGAATGTACTGTTCAAATGGCTTTAATGTGATCCACCATTTAGAGTTAATGTTGAAACCATGTAAATGGGCCTTGACACACAAGTTTTTTCTCCAACAAACCAACAATGCACAGAACACTCTCAGGAACTGCTCACAAGCTCGTCTGTCAGTCAGAGTCTGATCAACTGATCACAGTATACATGTAATATAATAATTTTGTGACATGAATGTTACTGACAGGGCACTTGTCTAACTCACCTCAAAAGCTTGTCTCATTTTATTCAAATGCTCCAGAGTAATTCTGTCTTCAAGCTAGAAAACAGGAAAATATTTTCAAGATACCAATCCTGTGTATAAAGTGTTATGATCAGATCTTTCATTTCCAGAAAGAATGATTAAAACGATTAAGCATGTAGTAATGGCATCTTGTGCCATATGGCACTCAGACCCTGTCAAATGAATTCAATGTTGTGTCTTGTTATCCACTACTAATAACTATTGATGAACATGTATACATGTATTAAAACACAGTCATAGGACCAATGGTTTGTGGGGTAGGACTGGGGGGTCAGAACCGCCCACTACCCAAACCCTACTCTCCTGTCTCCCATACCTTTGTGTCCTGACTCCCACCCGTTTTGGTGTTCCTTTCATCCCCAGGTAAATTAAGAGGCCTCCAAACCCATGCTGGTCAGTACCATTCATTATTTTGTTTTGTTTTGTCCTTGATATTTTGCTCAACATAACAATAGTGGTGACAGGCCTAGCTAAACACCTCCTATCCACACATACTTGCACGAATCAGCTTATGGTTTGGTTCGCACAAGTATTTGTCTTTTAGAAATCTGCTCCTTTTGTTTAAAATGATTGTGGGATCCTCAAACTATTTTTCTAAGTAGCAGTTACTGTTGGATTACATGCTACTTTTGAGAAAAGGCAAGATTTGCTGATTTTCTTTGCGTTTCTGCCGAAGGGCCAGATCTAGAGTTTGTTTAACTTGTTTAAGGTAAGGTGCCCAGTTTGAATTAAACAATTGGGCTTTGCAAGTCTTATGTGTCCTTTGTTTGCCAAGGAAGAGAAAGATACAGTCCTGGACTGTCTAGCCTCCCACGCAGTCGTTTTTAGGGGAGTCGTATTTCACCTCCACCCCACAAACGCCTGCTTACCCGAGA
>OX419341.1:13632304-13699804 GCA_948470475.1 Galaxea fascicularis
AAATAGACGAATAACAGAGATATCAGTGGAAACTCGTCTGGACGCTTCGTCTTTATCATTCCTCATGAAAATCATTCCGCGAATCTTTTATATGAATCCAGTATGTACCTCAAAGCAAAACTAATAAACTTTTCCCTCTCCGCTAGATAAAAAATAGACAGGCTCTACTGTTTTGTGTTATAAAACCAACTTGAGATAACTCGTCCGTAATGGCGGCTCTTTCGCGAGAGCCTCGCGAACACGCATCTTAGTGACATCCGGTTCTTGAATCAGCCAATCAGATTTCGTCCAAATTCTGGACGAAGACACAGAATCCTGTGAGACTTTGTATCAGGCCCAATTGTAGCGAGCGCCGACATAAGAAGACATAAGAGCGATGGTACAATTGGGCCTGATCGCAGGTTAGTTCGCTTGAAAATTGATCAAGAGCCAACACATATTTTTTTTAACATTTAAGATTTACAATTATTTCAAAGGGGGTTCATAACTTTCGTGATGTACGAATATTGTATCGATGAACTTAACAAATTTCGTTCATTTATTTATTCATTTCAATGTTTCACGTATCCGTCTATCATCTACCCTTTCGAATCCATTCGTTCACTCGTTAGTTCGCTCGTTCACTCGTTCATTCATTTACATCATTCGTTCTTTCATTATTTCATTTTTCTTGTTAGTTTTCGGCGTGGCCTCATTAGAGACCTTAAGCAGCAGACGTTCGTGAGCCACGAACGGCGGCCGGAAGTTACTTTGGGAATTTTATTTCATGCTGCGCATGGCATCACGTTCGTCTCTGACAGCGCGGACCCCAGAACGGCATGTTTTCGGTTCTCTCCAGAACGTCCACCTTTTAAGACGTCTAGGTAAGATATTTAGAAATTGTTTTGTTTATTTTTCGACGCTACTTTCTTATAAGGCTCAAAATATATTTTTTCAATATATTGTACAGGTTTGGAAATGGAGTGGACTGAAAAACATGATCTATGTTTGGGTTGTGAAATTCGAGCAAGTGATATCTTTACGTCCACGAAGAAAAACCTGAACAGTTGAGCGAGCTCAAGTATGGCAGCAAATCGCAGATACTTTGTGTAGCTATGATACACCAACATTTACAGTGTCCAAACGTGCCGTACGGGATCGCTATGGAATAATCTCGTCCAAGTATAGGAAAAACTTAAGCGCCGAAGAAAGAGCGAGTGGTATCGAAGTGGAGCAGACCGAACTCGAGGTGCTTCTGGAAGAGCTTATTGAAGAAGAAGACTTAAGCGAAGAAGAGGGAAACGAAGTTAAAAGAAAACTGAACGGGATAAGTCTAAAGCCCAGGAAATAAGAAAAACTGCAACGGAGAACCTTGGAGAAACAAAGAAGAGGAAGCTTGTAAATGGCGAACAAGACGATGCAATATCATTGCCTTTGAAGAATAAAACAAGAAGATCCGGGTCAGAAGTAGCTGGCTACCTAAAAGAAAAGCACGTCTCTGACCTCTTGAAATCCGGTCATGTTTACTGTCAGGAACAGAAACGACGGTCGTGTTCCCGCGGAAGCTTAACTTTAATTTTGGCGCCACGAACCCCGTCTTTGACCCAGTTTCCCCGCGGAAAAAGATGCCGTTCGTGGCTCACGAAAGTCTGCTGCTTAAGGTCTCTAATTGCTGGGGGAGCGTCCGGGTGTGGGAAGCTTTTCTCGGATTTTCCATTACAATGAGCTGAGCAATCAAAAACATCCGTTCAATGGCTCGGTTCAAATGTGGTTACGATTCATTTTTCGGATTGTCTTAAGCAATCCCCATAAAATAATTCGTCCCCCATCGCCCGACCGACCCTTCTTGTTTTTGGAAACGAAAAATACTTCATTCGTCGCATCCACGCTTCTCTTGGACTCAGGCTCTCGGTTATTTTTTTTTAGCCGATTCGCCTGACCTACCCACTTTCATGAGAGGTAAGGTGATAGGAAACCAACTATTTTCTGGGGATTGCCTTAGTTCTAAGGTTGTCCCCTGTTATCATTGTATGTTTCCTCTCATGTCTTACGATCTAGAGATACTAGGCAGGCCATATTGTCTGGTATATATTACAACGCTTTCCACCTGTCAAAACTAAGCGTCAAACAGCCCAAAATGTAACCGTCAATGATAAAAAAGGCAATTGTTATTAGCTTTCACAAGGTTTCAAGGTCTTTGAAATTTCACCATTTCAACTGCTCTTCCTGGACTTCTGATTTATGGCTCGGCTCAAAGTATCCGTTTGAACTGATAACCGGTTCATGTTTCACGATGTTCTAAAATGTACTATCATTATGGTCTTTCATGTAGACTGACATCACAACTGACCTCCGTCTTACCTTATAGATTAAACGTTTAAAAATTTTAGTAATGATTATAAATTCTTGATTAGATCTAACAGTACATAGGCAAAGTTTCACTTGAATTCATCTGTGAAAAAAACGCATGCATTTCTATTATACGAAAGAGGAAATTTACTCTTGAAGAGCCGTGACCTTTCTAAACTATCAACCGTCAAAGCTCTAAAAATACTCGTCACCAATTTTTCTTCCATCCCGCCATCCCGCTTGCTCAAGATGCGTGATCTCAATCCCGGGCTGCTACATTCATTTCGACATTTTTTGCTTTTGCCTTTCCCTAACGAGATGTGTGATTCCCTGGTTAACGTTTTACAAGAAACGTTCTTTACTTTCCTTGGTTATTGTTTCACTACTCACTGGAACTAACTAAACAACGTTGGAAAGTGTAGTTTGAATTGGTGCGTAATATATTTTTTTTCATTTCCGAGATCAATGCATGGGTCCATGATGAAGACTTATCGTCACACAAAGAAAAGCACAAAAAAGAGGGTAATTTGTAATTTGTATTCTGACATGTAATATCCTGTTACTGTAGTAGCAACTATTTGTAAGTAGTGTAACTACATGTTTACAACATCGCTAGGAAAAATGAAGGAAAATTTGACTCGGAACTGGCCGACCGGACAAGTAAAGTTCCAAAGCGTTTTGGTCTGAAACACTTTGCACGCAAATGAGAAGCCAGGGTGCTCCAGAAAAGATATTGGGCGACGAAATGCTTCTCACGCAGGTTCCCTAGGTCAACGGGAAAAAGCCCCAGAATCAACACCAGTTTATCATAGAAATTATTTCTTTCATAAGTGGAAAGTTCTTTAATCCATTTGTTTCAAGTGTAAACTCCTCGCGTTGTGCATGTCGTCGCGAGGTTTGATTTCAGGTTGACGTTTGGGTTCACGCTTGTCAGTTCCCCCTCATGGTCCATCCCACCCTTTTCGCCTTCTTGTGGCTTGTATGCTTTAGTGACCCGGAGCGCTATGCCAACAGGAAAAGAAGCCCCTGGTATTGCCATCTAAGCTGGACAGGTCAAAGGACAGGTCAGGTTAATTTTGACCACCTCTCCTCAAGGCTAAGGGGTTGGAATAGGGCTAACCCATCTACACCGTAAAAGCAGCTTGTCACAGAAACATCAGCAAGGCTTCTAGAATTGGGTGTAGAATTGTTTCCAACTCAAAGTGAGGAGTATGACGCGTTGCAGCCTGATATCCAAGGCAGACAGCAGCCAAGATGGACCACGTGGAACATCCGCGCAATGAACGAAGCAGGGTAGACGGCAAAAGTACCACTGCAAATGATTGTACTGCTAGGTATCTGGGAGATTAGGAATAAAGTCAGGACAACTAAGATTGATGGCAGGAGAGACAATAATAGTGTAATCAGGCCACAAAGAAGAGGATCCTTCCCCCATACTGAAGGAGTAGCCTTAGCACTGACAAAGGAAGCACATGGAGCGCTAATCAGCTTGGAGGCAGGCAGCTTCATAATGATCACGGCGAAGTTCCTAACGTGATACAGTACTACGTCCCAACGAATAGCGCAGCGGAGGAGAAGAATGTGGAGTCTTACAACAGATTTTAAAATGTGCTAGATTAGCAAGGAAAGAAATACCTCATGCTTCTACTGAGGTACGTCAACGCAAGAGCCACCAGATGGTGGCCATATTCAAGCTTTGCGTGAATCAAAAGATGATACACAGAAACTCGAGAGCACAATACGTAGACCACCTGAAGAACAAATGGACAGCAAACAACAGGAACGATTGAACTAATCTTGTACCCAGATCGCACTGTAGGTGTGAACATGTGAGATCCTCTCTTCTGTCTGACAGTGGGAGATTTCGGTAGGAATTACGATTGAACCTCTTCAACAGGTTTCAGCTTCTACAATAACTGTCTGAATACAGTTGCATAGTCCAAGAAGCAACGTGGGAGCATACCAAGCAGGTGGACCGGCGCGTTCCAGGATGTTGTTCACGGAAAGACCACACAGCTCACGACATGGATAACATCTGCTACTCTAAGGAACATCCTGAAAAGAAGAGAAAAAGAAGCTAGTCGTTAAAAAAAGTCGGATCCGTGCAGTAAAGAGGAAAGGCCCAGCCAAACAGAACCCAGGTGAATCCATGAATGTGTATCATTCTCGTTAGCGTCAGCTGACGGCTACGTGTGAATTTGCGGACGTTGACAGGGAGATAAAATCGCAAATTATTTTATCCTGTTCATCACAACGCCTTCGTCGCAAGGCTTTGAGAGACACATCCATGACACTTGAAACCCAGTTAAATGAGGCAAGATGGCTTGAAACCTCAGAGATACAAGCAAAGGATATCAAATCGACGGGAAGTGCCAACGCTGCACTTCCTCAGTCGACTCAGAAATCTCGGCCGAAAGGAAATTGTTATAACTGCGTTGAAAATTGGCCTCAGGACTGGTTGTCCAGCGAGAAACAGTAAATGTAACTCGTGTCACAAATATGGCCACTATGCAAGAAATCGTCAGGTCAAGCCCGCAATTCGCTCAAAGGTAGGCAGGCCCATGGACGTCGGAACTTCAAGGGCAAGCCAGAACAACACGTAAACCAAGTAGAACCATAATACGGGCAACGTGAAACCCTGTCTAGCTCAGATGGTAAATATACTTTCAGGTAAGAAACTCGTGCGATCCGCTTCCTGTGATAGGCAAGTTCTCGCGGCCCTTGCGTAATCAAAGTCCCGAGTTTCTTGTGGTGGAGAGTCAGACTTCTATTCTGGGATATGCCACAGCTGCCGAGTTAGGAATACTTCGGATTTCCAATGCTGTATCAGTGGAGATAAACATTTTCCAGAGATACCCTAGTCTCTTTTCTGGTCTTGGAAAAATGAAGAATGTTGAAGTTAAGTTGTACATTGATGAAAGTGTGAATTCTGTTTATCCCGTTTCATCAACGCAAAAGCCTAGAGGCCTGTGTAGAGTCCCTGCTTAAAGAGGACATTATTGATCTTACTGTTGGACCAACCCCCTGGGTCTCTCCAGTTGTGCTAGTCTCCAAGTCGAAGAAACCTGGTGATGTTCGACTTTGCGTAGATATGCGTGAAGATAACAAAGCTATTTCCAGAGAACGATACCTGTGCTCACCCTTGACGAAGTAATACACGATCTAAATGGTGCTACTGTGTTTAGCAAGCTCGATCTTAACCAGGGTTATCATCAGTTGTCACTGTATTCTTATTCAAGGCACTTTACCACTTTCTCTACCCACATCGGTTTGTTCAGATACAAACGTCACCGTTTTGGGATCAATGCTGCTGCTGAAAAGTTCCAGAATGTGATTGCCTCGGCCATCAGGGACCTTCCAAACGTTAAAAACATCAGTGATGATGTCATAATCTATGGAGTGAACGTGGTTTGTATTCCGTTGACAGCTGTGTTCAATTTTAGTTTACTTTATTGATTTTCTTAGCGATCAGACCTGTCACGCGAGGATCCACTCATTTTCATCATTTTTAGCCAATCAGATTATGGTCTGCACTTACGTGATCAGAAAAACCGAACGATCAGAGAGAAAGAATCCCGTTATTGAAAACAGTGTGTTCGTGACTTCTACAAAATAGGAAAATAGTCTTATACGGGATTACGCCTTACAGAATTGTAAGTATATCTACAATATGATAAAGAAAGTTTGCTTTTCAAGTTTCAGGTTCTATCAGGAGCAATTTTTAAAAGAATGATCTTTAGTCGACTCACATGTATGCGTTTGCTTTCAGTTGACTAGCTAGCTTCTGCAAGGTGGAAATTGCGCATTAAGCTAGTTCAAAACAACTGGTAGATCCTGTGGACATTATTTTCGTGCTGTATCTTGAAATCGAGTAACACGCTAACCTGCGGTGCGAAACACAATGTACAGGAACATGACAAAGCTCTGCATACAGTAGTGGCTCACTTCCAAGAACTAAACCTTACTCTTTGTAAAGACAAGTGCCAATTCTACATGCCTCAAATTGAATTATTTGGAATGGTCTTCAGTGGTCAAGAAATGTCAGCTGATCCTGCCAAGATAGAAACAATCAAACAAGCTGATGGACCAAACTGAGTGAGTGATGTTCACAGTCTACTTGGAATGGCGAACTATGTTTCTCGTTTCATCCGCAACTATGCAGATATTGTTGCTCCCCTACGTTACCTCACACAGAAGGGCGTAGAGTTCGAGCGCAAGAGGCACACCAACAAGCATTAGACCAGCTCAAGTGCAGTCTTAAGCCTGGTTCACACTTGCGACATAACGACATAACGAGAAGGTCACGCAAACGAAAAAAGTACCTCGTGTTGATGTTTTATGTCTCTAGTGTGAACAACACATGATAACGACATAGTCGGAACATAATAACATGAACATATCGACAAAAAGGATAAAACTGATCTTTTCTTTATGTCATTATGACTATGTTGTTATGTCGTTATGTCACTAGTGTGAACCAGGCCTTACTTCACATGACGTCATGACTTATTCTGATCCTCAAAAGAAAACTGTTCAGATAGTGGATGCCGGTCCAGTTGGATTAGGTGCTATGCTAACACAAGATGTCAAAGTGATCTCCTTAAGCTCTCTCAGAAGTAGAAAGGCATTACTCCCAGGTTGAGCGCAAAGCACTAGCCATGGCATATTGTAAAACATGGACTGGATTTGTAAAACATGGATTTGTAAAAGGTGGATTTGTAAAACATGGATTTGTAAAAGGCGGATTTGTAAAACATGGATTTGTAAAAGGTAGATTTGTAAAACATGGACTTGTAAAAGGTGGATTTGTCAAACGTGGATTGTTAAAAACATTATTCGTGTTTATTCTCTTTTTTTTTGCGACTTTCTGCGTGCTTTTTCACGTGTTTGCTGGCTGCACAGTGTTTACATATCCGAGTTCACTGATAAAGCTCAGGTAAAATGAGGTTGGAAGGCCTATACGACTCCTGTTCGCGTGTTTGCCGCTTCTATCTTGGTTCTATTGACCGATTTAGCTTCTTGCTTGTTTTCAGTGGGGCAACACGGTGGTTTAGAGGATAACATGGTGGTGATAGTGATTGAAACAGTCATGTGCTTAAATGTCGCATGCTTTGTATTCTGATACCGAAGGTCATTTCTGGGTTTAAATTCTGCATTTATCGCCTGTTTGTTTTGACCCTTGTTGTTTCTGTTTAGCAACTGTAGTCCTATACATGCCATCTGAAGCATTTTGTCTAGCTTTGGTTTGGCTCGTTTCAGTGCGTTCGGTGACAGTACAGCCTCTCTCTTCAGTGTTATCAAGGATAGGAATTTAAGCCGTATAATATGATAATCTTTATCTTGCAGTGTTTGTACATTACCGGGCCCGGTTATTTGGTTTTGTAGCAAGACGTTGTGTTTCTTTTGCGGCTATTCGTCTCTTTATCCTTTCTTTTGTATTGTAGCTTCTTAGAGAGCTATGCAACACGTGAAGTTAAGCGCTAAAACCCGCTCTAATTACGGCTGTGTCTTTGTCATCGTTTCGCTCCGCTCTGTAACTGCGGTTATAGCATTGTTCCTCCTTTTGGTTTTGGCTGTGTTTGGGTACTCCAGCCTGGTCGCTTTTTTGTCACGTACACTTTTGATTGTCCTATTCTTCCCGTAAAACGTTAGGAATCGTTCTGGACTCGCTCCTGTGTATTAAGATGTTTATTATTTAACTGAAATAATAAAAAAAAAAACGCGCCGAGTACATTGTTGAGTTAAATATAAGCACGCGGGAAGTTTTTTTGAACACGTGAGAAGTGCCGAGAGAGGCACGAGCCGTAAGCGAGTGCTTCTCGCGCACTTCTCGATTGTTCTTACACATTTCGAAATGTTAACGTTACGCAACAATGGACAAAAACAAGCTTTTTTTCAGTAAATATTTATATGTCAAGCGACATCTGAGTAAAATTAAAATGGGACAGACAAAAAGTAAACAAATCAACAGTCTAACAATTCCATTTTCTTTCTACAAATCCATGTTTTACAAATCCACCTTTTACAAATCCATGTTGTGCAAATCCAGTCCATGTTTACAAATCCAATCCAGTCCTGTTTTACAATATACCACTAGCCATTGCATGGGGCTGTCACCAATTCCGGATGTATTTGCTGGGAAACCACTTCAAAGCAAAGACCGACCACAAGCCCCTGTTTCAACAAACCGACTTCTCAAGCTTCTGCAAAACTTGACAATTGGCGTCTGAAGTTGCAGTCATTTGACTTCGAAGTACCGTACTCAAGAGGCGATTTGAATTTTTCTGATTACATATCAAGACATCTTCAAGGTACCTCCCACTATTATTTCGATGCCAATTCTGCGAAGCAGTATGTTAACTTCGTTCTGACACAGGCCACACTTATAGCATTGAGCAGAGATGACATTATTCAAGCTATACCACAGGATGCTACTCTACAAGTGTTACGAGCTCGTTGTTGTTAGAGGAATGTTGTTTGTAGTCCAAGCAGAACGCGGGGTTATCGGAACAGCAACAAGGAGATTTATTCTAAAAGAACGTAGTGAATGCTGCTAAAGAAACGTCTACACCAACTGACAAACCTAGGCTTGTAAGTTACACCGCGACCTCTGTCACACTTAAATAAACACCAGGACAACACCTTACTGGCTGGGGGCTTCCCAGCTTAAGGCGGGCGGTAGCTGTCCAGTGAGATTCGAGAATCTCTCCTACCGAAGAGAACGGCTCCTGGCGCTGCGCATTACGCCAATCGACCGGTAGCTTATAACCGGTATGTGTCGTTCTCCGTGTTTCGTCGACGCCAAGGGCGAAGCTGGAGTGTCCTCTCCAGTTATCGTATGCAAGCCTGGGCAGTGTGATATGGAGGACGGACTGTTGCCCATGTCGCACGTCCCCCCTCTCCACGTCACTGATGAAGCCAAAGGAACGACAGGGTCGCGACAGTTTGGGACCAGTGCCGTCGCAGGAGCTGCCAGAACAGGTTGAGTGCAACGACGAACTGCCTTAGGGGATCCGACTCCGGATTCATCCTCGGGGTTTACTCCTGACGCCTTTTCCGGGCCATGTCTGGATATTGCCGCAAGGCAGCGGAGGTTTGAAATCAGGGTTTTTCTTCCCCTGTGTGGGCTGCCTTCCAGGGCTAACGAGCCCCTCCTGCTCGAAGAAACTGGTTTTAAGGCGCCAGTGAGCCCCTTCTACCGTTAGTAGAAGCAGTTCCGCGACGAGCACGCCAGCAGCTGGACTTAGTTGTCAGAGGCTATTTTAGACGCACGCCATATGGGAGCACTTTATAGGTTGTGGGAGCTAATCCCCACTACCACCCTTGGCTATGACAACCTTAGAACCTGAGGGGATAGAGATCCGTATATTCCGTCTACTTATCTACAGCAGTTTTATGTTTTCTTAGCATATCAAACCTTTCAACGCTTTCATGTTTCCGTTAACCTCCCTTTAATGTTGAACATATCTATTGCCATGTAGTTTTAAAGCCTGTGGTGACTGAAATATGATTTTTGACCTCGTTTGACCACCCTAACTTATGCAACTGAAGTGACTGCAGCGTTTTACGTTTTTCAGGAGTATCAAACCTTTCAACGCTTTCACGTTTCCGTTAACCTCCCTTTAATGTTGAACATGTCTATCGCCATGTAGTTTTAAAGCCTGTGGTGACTGAAATATGATTTTTGACCTCGTTTGACCACCCTAACTTGTACAACTGAAGTGACTCCAGCGTTTTACATTTTATGTTTTTCAGGATATCAAACCTTTCAACGCTTTCATGTTTCCGTTAACCTCCCTTTAATGTTGAACATGTCTATTGCCATGTAGTTTTAAAGCCTGTGGTGACTGAAATATGATTTTTGACTTTATTTGACCACCCTAACTTGTACTTTAGAAATAAAAACTGAAATGACTTCAGCGTTTTACGTTTTTCAGGATATTAAACTTTTCAACGCTTTCCCGTTTCCGTTAACGTCCCTTTAATGTTGAACATGTCTATTGTCATGTAGTTTTAAAGCCTGTGGTGACTGAAATATGATTTTTGACCTCGTTTGACCACCCTAACTTATACTGTAGAATTAAAAACGGGAATGATTCCAGCGACCATGGTCGGAAGAAATCAATGCGGATGGAGTACGAGTCATTTCGTGTATCGTTTCTCCTTGAATGATTATTTAGGCAAAGACTGGTTTTAAAGGAAAACCGGCAAACAACCGTTTGACGGAAACTACAGCACCGTTAGCCTGAGATACCCACGATTAAACCGAATCAAAGTTATCTCCGCAGTGCTTGCCGGCTTGAATTAGCGTGCAGGGCCTTTGTGTGATGTGGAACTGAGTCTCACAACTGGGGTCACTGGAGTTGGAGGATTGTTCATTCTCAGTATTGAGCTCTTGGCTTGAGAGTCGGGACATCTGAATGAAGAATTGAATTCTGGATTCATGCTAAGCGTATTTTCTCACTGTATTAAATGAAATTGGCTTAACAACACTCTTTGGGCACTTTCCTTGAGACTGCTTGTGAGGAAAATTGCTTCTTCGCAGCTCCGCAGATGTCTTCTTTAGTGAAAACATTCCAGACCATGGCATCTCAGAGCTGAAATGTCATTGTCAAAAAATTTTGTGATTTAAAAAATTGTAACTGAAGGCGATTTTTAATACATTTATTTGCTATGGTAGAGAATTAATGATTTTAATTAGTATGTCACCATGGTCGTCTGGTGACAAGTTCACGCTTTGATTTAACCACACTAAAAAGTACGCAGCACTGGCATTATAATCCCTAGATAATCGGTTGAAACGTTTTAGAATTTATATGTTTGATACAAATATACGTAATAACAAAAACAGAGTCTCCGGGAATGGATATTTGGTGATATTAGACCATGGTTAAAACACATGTATTTTGAGCCCTGTTTATTCTTTTAACTATGGTTAAGTAACCCTTTTTGACCCGTTTTATATCTGAATATACACGCGAGCTCTGTCACACTTGAATAAACACGGCCTTCGCCAACACTTTACAGCTTGTAAACATTACTCACTCACTAAACCTCGAGCTCGGCGGCTAATACATGTTTACTTGTTACATAAAATTCTAGAACCATCTAAACAAAGGCTAGAGTTATTAGGATTACAACATTTTAAGAGCGCCTGTCCGTAAAAATCAAACATTTCGCGGCAAGGGTGGAAAATCCGATTTCTTTCATATTTTAATGTTCGATAGGCTAGGATACAGCTACAATCACTGTATAGTTTTTTCGGTGAAACATCCTTTAGTTTAAAAGAAAAATGCAAATAAAGAAAATTCGTTAAAATCGTTATTTGAAGCTCTAAAGTATTGCACGGGTTTAGAGCCTAGCGTGCGAAAACAAATCATTCTACCGCCTTTAAAACACACAAATCTTTTTTTACTATCTCTAAATATCTGTTGGAATGATTTTAGGGAATGTGGCGTTGTTCTTTGCATACGAAATAATTTAATTTCAAAGGGATACAATTCACTACAGTAAAAGTACTTCGTGGATAAAATTAATTTTCACCATGTGCGAAACCTTTAAATCGACTAAGCTTCTGGTGGTTGAATTTTAGAAGGATGATCTATAGATTCCGGTGAAAATTTCTTAGGGCAAATGATTGAGAGGTCATAACTATCCCTGGAAGTAAGAGTGCTGTTCTTGACGGATGGATGGGACTTATAACAGGATATGGTGCTCTGTTCATACAGAGGTAACTAAAGGGAGGAGCAGAATCAGCTCCTGTTAACTAATAAATGCAGTCTGAAATGTGAAAGAGTACTCTGTTTCCAACATGACTGCTGACACTTTAGGCTCCTGGCACTGGTAAAATGTTACTATTTATGGACCGGGGAATGAGTGGGGTGGGGACGCGCGTGGGAGGAGTTTGGTGTAAAACCAGCCCGTACAGTGTACCTTTCTTTTCTTGCCTAACTCATAAACCAATCATCATGCTACATACTGGAAACAATTGGTTTCAGCATCAAATTTTTTTACGCACTCCTATCCATTTATCTAATTTTGAAAACAAATAAGCACCCTATCTCCTCCCCCCCTCCCCCGGTAGCCCCCCTTCCCCCATAATCGTTTTCAGTTGATAAAATGAAAACCGGTGTTTCTGTTAAAAAAAATTCTTTCCCTGATGGGGCCTCTGACAGGAGGGGTGCTTTCGAGAAGGATGATGTTGTGGCCCACGCGTGGCACGTAACACCATCATTTCCTTCCGGTAGCATTCAGACACGCCAATGGCTTAAAGTAAGAACTTTAAATTAGTTATTGTTTAATTTAGTAATCATAAATTTGATGGTATCTAAAATACTGCACCCCCCAAAAAGTACTTTCTAACACGCTGGGCCCGGTTGTTCGAAAGCCGATTAACGCTAATCCAGGATTAAAAATTAATCAAGGAGCTTATTTCTCTGTCCCCAAACGTTGTTCAATGCCGATATTCTGCAAAATTTTAGATTAGGGAAATTCAATTCTGAAAAACAAAAAGCAGCGAAAACAACTTTCATCCAATAGTTGAAACTGCAACCAAAGTTCACGCTAATCCTGGATTATGTTAATCGGCTTTCGACCAACCGGGTCCTGCAGATAACCACCTGAAGCCACAGGTCACCCAGACTTAGGTGGGCTCCTGAGTGATTCATTGTCCTCTTAGGATTACCCTCCCTCAGGAAGCAAAAGAAAGGCAATATTTTTCGTAGGGGTACGTTGTTTCCTTGCTATCTATCAACCATTTAAATCGGAAATGCGGGTCATCTGCGTTCAAACGAATAAATAAATAAATGAATAAATGAAATAAAGTAAAATAAAACTAGACAGGAGCCCATAAATAGATATGTCATTTTTCCTCGTTTGTGTTTTCAAACTAGCATTTATTGTATTTAAAAAAAAAGGATAACACTATGTAAAAGATGAGGTGATCTTCATCAATACCACCTCCCCACCTCCCCCACCCACTACTGCCAACGCTCCTAACGACCCACCACACGAGCACAATCGAATTCGCGAACAAATAAATTATTATTTGGATTTTAGCACTGGAAAAAGAACGCACTTAAACCATCACTATCTTAATTCCTGCTGCTGTTGTTGGTGTTGCCTTGAGTATGTACTTGTTCAATCAAGCATTTTCGCATTTCACCCTCCTCAACCCCGCTAAAATGTCCATGACATTGCATTGCGTGACAAACAAACAGCTGATGTAATATTTTCGTGCCCTACAAACCAAGCAATACTTAGCAAATGACTAAGCCGTCGAAGAAGATGCAGTTGTGATGTTGATCAAAGATTTGTTTTCGGCCACGGAATAACTTTGGCAGTTAACGGTCTTTGCGCAGTGTTCATCGGACGTTACAAATACGAGCTCATACTTATGCGACGAACAACCAGAGAATCGTGCTAAATGTCGATTAAATGGCCTTTGGACCTGTCTTTTACAACATGTTATGAGGTTAGAACATTTAGAAATGTTTTTGTATGTGTTTATTTTTTGACCTTATATCCGTTAAGACATGGGTACGGACTAAAATTAAAGTCTGACAACTTCAAAGTTTACCGCCGAAGGTCAAATATTTTCATTTTTTTGCGTACTTTGAAACGCTCTCGCGTCGCTCTTATCATTTGCCCAAACAAATTTTCACCGCAATCGATAGACCATCTTTCTAACATTCTACAACCCGAAGCTTAATCGATTCGAAGGTTTCGCACATGGTGAAAATTAATTTTATTCATGAAATACTTTTACTGCATTGAATTTTATGCCTTCGAAATTAAATTATTTCGTATACAAAGATCAACGCAATATTCCATAACATCATTCGAACAGATATTAAGAGATTGCAAAAACAGATCTGAGTGTTTTAATGACGGTAGAATGATTTGTTTTTGCGCGCGAGGCTCTCAAACCTGAGTAATAATTAAGCGCCTCAAATGACGATTTTAAAGGAATTTCGTTATTTACATATTTCTTTGAAATGAAAAGATATTTCACCGAAAAAACTATACAGTGATTTTAGTTTTACCCTAGCCTATCGAACATAAAAATATGGAAGAAATCGAATCTTCCGCCCTTGCCGCGAAATTTGGAATTTGTTTGATTTTTACAGACAGGTGCTCTTAAAACTTAAGTAACTGACGAAAACTACTGATTCATGCTGACGCGATGTAAACATAAGCGCGAGAATCTTCCAGACACGAAAGAATGTTCCAGACAGTCACGCAACGCGTAAATGCAATTTTTGTACATAACAACAAGTGTTGCGTCTTATCTCAGTAGCCAGTGGGACGATCTGAAGCCAGCGGACAGAGTTGATCAAAATTGCCAGTGTCCTGGATGAGCTGACTTCGGTGGTTGGAAAGATTGTCCTTCGTGAAAATCGCATAGTCATTCATGATGTCCTTCAGAAACGTGTGGTAGAACTACAATCGTGGTCAAACGTTGTTGGGAAGGTTGCGTGCATCACTTCACTTCGCACCTAATTCGATTCGTCGAACTATTAGCTGTACTATTTGGGAAATGACATGCTCTTGTGGCCCCCCCTCCCCCATATTCAATGTTGGGGTTCTTCATGGGGTTCTTCATGCAAGAGAAGTCAGCCTTTTCCTCCTGGAAAATCCAACATTGATAAGGGGGAGGGGTTATCTCTAAAGTGATGCTACCTTCCCAACACTTTTGTCCAGGATTGTAGCTCATGAGGGCTACCAAGGAGTAGTTAGGACGCGCCGTTTGTTGAGGTATAAGGTCTGGTTTCCAAAGATGGACCCAGCTGTTGATAAAGTTGCAAGAAGTGCTTTTCATGTCAGATTGCCACACCCAAACCCTCTCGTGAACCATTAAACATGACCCCTTGCCTTATGATCCGTGGTAACATGTTAGTGTAGACGTTTGTGAAGTACCTAGACATTATGTGCTGGTAGTGATCGATGATTATTCAAGATTTCCTGAAGTCGGGATCGTGCATTCTACATCTGCGAAAGCAGTCATCCCCCAATTAGATCGCATATACCACTTATAGTGTGCCCCAAGTTGTCAAGTCTGATAATGGTCCTCCTTTTAATGGAGACGAATTTGCCCAATGTGCTGAGTACCTGGGATTCAAGCATCGTAAAGTGACGCCTCTTTGGCCTGAAGCGAATGAAACGAATTCTAGTACTAGTGTTGAGAGAAATACCAACTAAGTGAAGTTAAGGTTGGACCATAATATCCCGAGCATTTTCTAACCTAAGGCACTCAGAGAACAGCACCGTCCGTTCTATAGGAGTTACTGGTGATAGTTTTTCTGCATGAGTTTAATTTGTTTTCTTCTTTCAGTTTTGTTTCTCTTCTTTTGGGGTACCGTTATGTTTCAAGCTAAAGGGAAGGAGAAGCGTAATGTTTGCATGCGTCACCCTAAACTTTCTAATTTTACCCGAGAAGACATAAAATGTAGTAATTTAAGGCGTCTCTGCAACAGGGGCATATATGGCTTTTTGACCAGGAGCGATTTCCTGAAGCATAAGCATGCAGTGAGTAAGAATACGAAAAGCCAACGTTTCATTGTAATGTAATGTAGAATTTTATTTATACACGGAAAATCATCAGTTAAGCTAAAAGTTAAAAACTAAGATTTATTACAACTGTTTTACATGATTGCCGTGTGAGAATCCGATATGCCACACAGCTTCTTAATACCTCGTTTAAACAGCCCAATAAAGCCAGAGTTTTTTTAAATCTTTGGACAAGTTATTCCACAAAAAAGCCCCGCAATAGGAAAAAAAACGTCCTTTCAGGTAATTAGTATTCAAGATTTCAAGATTTCTTAAGTTATAATCAGTAGCATGGTGTTGAGTGAAAGGACATTGAAGATATTGTGGGGCAATATCATTCATTGTTTTATACATAATTAGAGCTTTCTGTTTTTATGACGAGGAGACAGCTTCTCCCACTTAAGCATGCATCGACAGAAGGAAGTTGGAGCTCGTATCAAAAGGGGATTTAGTGATTACTGTGGCTGCACGATTTTGTAATTTTTGTAACTTATCACTCAAATAGCCACTCATACAATTCAATACCGGGCTGTAGTAATCAGAATGTGGTAATATTAAAGCAATATAAATTTGAACTGCAACATCCATCGCAATAAAAGGCCTCGTGCGTTTTAATGCATCAATGGCTGAAGAGACTTTCTTGCATCTATCGTCAACATGTTAAGACCAAGAGAGTTGAGCATTGATGGTGAGACCCAGATATTTAGTATGATCAACTCTCTTGATCGTCGTCTCACCAATACTGATATCAATCACATCACATTGTGCATTCAATCACTGCCTAGATCCAATTATCATTAGGTCCGTTTTGACCACATTTAAACTCCATCTGTTGTCTCTTAGCTAACAGGTAAGGTTGGTAAGTTCACAGGTTATTGCTAATTTAAGATAGGCTAAGGCTAAAGTAAAGTAAAGTCTATCAATTTCTATAGCGCATTCCCATGACGAAATGATCTAATGCGCTTTACAACACTTTGTGGGGGAATTTGTCAGACTGCTTATTTAGGCGCAAATTGCAGCCACGCAGTTCGCAATCTTATTAGAGAGAGTAGTATGATACACAGGTGCCCCCAGAACAGACTAAGTGAATAAGCCATCACACCGGGGACTACGTCCCCTACTCTTTGCGATCAGTGTGTGGTGTCTTTAACGTCCCACACCAGTACTGTGAGACAGGACCTCCGGTTTATCGTCCTTATCCGAGAAGACTAGAAAGTCTAACCATTTGCAGATGTTATTACAAAGAGAGCACTTTCTCCTCAGGCTAAGCTTCAAAGAATTAACCTATGACGTTTGGCAAACATTCAAGAAAGAGAAACAAACTGGGTTTGATGTATGGTTCATTAGTATCTTTTGTTTTGGCTTTCATAAGAAATCATACACAACTAGCTAGTTCAGTTGCTTTTGTCTAGGTCATACACTAACGTCACACGACTCATTCGCTGAATTTAGACTTTGGAATCACAAAACAAGTGAAGAACTTTATTTGGGACACCATATATATCAAGTGTTCAACGCCGAAGTAGAGCAAATTTATGTAAAGTGGATTTAAAAGCAGAAAAAGCGACCTTGTCAATCAGGAAAAAGGCAAAACATCTCGGTATTTTACAAAACGTAAAATACAAGTATCCCCCCCCCTCCCACCCCACACACACAAGACACCTTTTAAATTACTAACTTGTACTTTTAGCTAGTTAAGCACTTTTTACATGTTGATGTCCTACGGTATTGCTGTAAACTAAATTCGATTTTCAGATGACATCATATCACGGTTTTACAATGACGGCTAGTTGGAACAAAATATATTCCGTATCGTGGGCGGGGTTGCGGGAGAAGTGAACAAATAAAAGCAAAACCTTGCACTGATTTAAAGAGAAATTCAGTTCTTACTAATTTCAGTTAGACTGAAAACGTTGTGACAAGCACTAGCCCGCGTTCGTGCTCCTTTCTAGTTCTTTCGTGCTCTCGTCATCTTCCTTACGTGCCTTAACAAAAGAACAAAGGACGGTTAAGGCTCCTTTAATTTGTTGTTTTACGCACATCTTTATATAAATTCGTTTAAATTTGTGACAAAACTGGGAAACAGTTAAGCTTGCGCTCGCCGAATGACGTCATGGATCTTTCGTGATTGCGTCAACATTGTCTTCTAAAAGTACTTTTTTGACGGGCAGTTAGAAACGTTCAGTTGAAACGAGCAGCAATTACCACTGATCTCATCAGGTTTGTGGTTTGACTGGACTGTTGTCATCGAGAAGTTCCCGTTTTGGATTTTGAAAAATGAAAGATGGTTATAAAGGTGCTCCTTGATATGAATGGGTAAGAATCGCTGGAGGCATGCAATGGTGCGTTCGTTCTTTGATCAAGAATCAGCGTTCAAAACAAACTGTGTTTTTGCCATTACCCCATTTCTTTCCCAACAGATAGGTTGAACAATGTTTTCCATATTGCCTTTCCTTGTCGAATAAAAGCTCTTTCTTTTCTTTTTCAAATTTCAAAAAAAGAAAACCAAGGTCTTGATGCAACCCTTGCTCGTGTGGGGGCGGAGTTGAGAAGGCAAAAGCCTTATGGTCAAGATTTGGGCAATATAACAAAATTCGAATCTATGAAAGACTGGGAAAAAGAATTGTCTTTCATTCTTAACCAACGTTTGAAGAGCGACGTCTTCATTGATTTTCAAATAGTTGAATAGTGAGGGATTCCGTTGGGTGTCTTATTGAATATGTTGCCTAAAAATTTCTTCCATTTTATGTCACACCGATGACTGACGAAAGGCGATACATTTTCGACTCAACCACGTGACCGTTTCCAAGGGCAAAATTGAGATACCACAAGAAAAAAAACTATGGCTATGAAAGGCTGTGCCGAGGCTACAAATTGAAGAACATCTTTTTCCTCATAGTTGCTGGCAGTGGCCTGATGATTACAAGCATTGTTGCGAGGGGCGTCTATCTCAATCCCATTGTGCTCAGAATCCCTACAGGGATAGGAATGGCTGCAACTTTGTTTGCTGTAATGAAACGACCACGACAAGAAGATCGACTGGGCTAACTTTGCAAGGACTACAATGAAATCCTTAACATCAAAAGCGAACTCTTCAACGAGAAAGCAAAATTCACCTCCAACTATTGCATGGAAATCCCACAGAAGCTCAAAGACAAGTACGAAAAGCGCCACTAAATGTTTACGTAAAATATATCGACGCAAAACTTGCAAAGACAGCTCCACAACCATTACCTACCATGGCAACCTCTTCCTCTATCTCACCTCCCTCCCTCCTTTAGTTTTGACACCTCCTCCCACAGTCGAACCGCTGTCACTAGTTACGCCCGTTTCAAACGTCGTGCTACTGCCGTGTCGAACTCAGTTGATCGAATTAAATTCGACAGTAGCACGACTTGGTTTGAAACGTCGTGCTACTGCAGTGTCGGACTTAATTCATTAATTATAAATACATTTTAAAATTCAGCAAAACCGGTTTGTTATTGTTATGGTTTAACGCCTGTTAACAACAACAGTGGCCCGATTTATAGTCCATGGGCCACGACCCCAAAAATGACGATTTGGTACCAAAAAGAGGGACAAAGCCTGAACTGAATTTTTTAAAACTATAAATCACCTAGTTTGTTTTAATGTATGATAACCATGTCAAATAAGTAGCTTTACAGGGTTTATCACGTGATGAAGTGACGTCACTCAGCTTTCTAAAACAATTGAATACATTTTTGTATATTGTTTAAAAGTAAGTTTTAAAACGTTTTCACCGTGTTTTTGAACTACGCTTAGGAGATTACAAGGTGCTAATGTCCTTCAAGTGATTTTTAAGGTTTTTGAAGCCGCGTTAGATAAAGTTTGGCATTGGTTACCATGGTAACGTGGAAAAGTAGCTTTTTGGATTAGACAATATATATGAACTACGGCAAGAAAAATGGATTGTCCTCTAAGGTTGCAAATATGTAGTTCTAGATGAAAACTAGGTACTAGCTAGGTTCAGCTGCTACAGCTACCTATTTCGCCGCTAAAATATGGCATCACCTTTTTGGCGGCCATGTTGGGTCCGCCATCTTGGATTTTCAAACATGCCATTTTAGTGCACTATTAAGTGTTCCAACAGATCGAAAACCGAAAAACAAGACAACTTGTTCTCAAACTGACAAACGAAAAACACACAGCTGCCAAGTCTCTCACACTTTGCAATAGATTTTTCAGAAATAAATGTCAATATAATTTTCCGTGATCCTCAGCTCTTTGAACATGTGACGTAGACATCCATCTAAGACATTGTAATTCGGCTAACAATGATCATTTGTTATGTATTTCGGCTGTACATTTGCCAAGTTATTGCGTTTAAGTTTAGCAATGACAAGGAATTCTTTCGAGGTCAGTAAATACACACGCACCTTCATTTATCATGTTGATAGCTAAGAGAAATGCAAAGGAAAAATATCCAGACCTTTTATTCTAGTCTTCGTCAGTGTCGTCATCTTCAGCATCCATATCTACCACGACAGCTTCTTCTTGCCTGTTGTCACACTCATGGAGCCTGTACATGTCTGTGCACTTCAGTCCATTCGAAAAGCAGCTACAGTTTGAGAGCTTACAAGATCTGGTGCATGAAGAAGAGAGTAGCTCTAAAACTGCTGCAGGTGCTGGCTGACCAGTCATCCAATCAATCCCTAGCTTGTTCTCATCTTGCTTCCAGCCATGTCTTAGGGGACTTGGAATTTCTGGGTGGTTTTCAAGACTTCGCCTCCAGATTGCTGTTTGATAGTTTGCTCGGCAAGCATGCTTGTACAGGCAATCAGCACAAGGTGGTAGTTGGTCAGAGTCGATATTGCCTCTCCTTGAACAGAACATTCTGTATCTCAGTTCATTAACACTGTTTGTTCCTGGGCGAGAACTGTACATACGACAGGTAAAATCCTGAACCTTCTGAATCGAAATAAATCATCGGAGAGTTCCCATTCCACTCCCAAGAGGTCAAACACTTTGTTACGAGTTCGATTGTGTTGATGAGTGAGAAGTGGGTTGTTTGTAGACTAAACAGAACGCAGGGTTGTCGGAACAGCAACAAAGTTATTTATTCCAAACGAAAGTAGTAAACTCCGCACAAGACTTCACAATAAGCTCACACTAGGCTTATAAAATTACACTCGACCTCCGTCAAACTTCAAATACTCACAGCCTCCGCCAAATGTATAAACGACCTCTATCACACTTCAATAAACACGGCCTCTGCCAACTGTATAAACGACCTCTGTCAACTTCAATAAACACGGCCTCCGCCAACTGTCAGCTCTCAGCTCTCAAATTACTTCTCTTTACTTTCTTCAACAAACACACTGCTTAGAAAAACTCTAAAGCTACACCGACCGGCTTATATACTCTACACAATAAAATTCTAGAACTTTCCAACTCAGCTAAATAAAGAAACATTACAATAAGAACTATTTACAGCTACTACGCAAACGGCTTAAAAATAGAATTACGGAATCATGATGATAAAACACTAATTATATATGCAGAAAATTCTAGACACTTCCAGACAGTAACGCGAGTCACGCAATGATTTTTCGTAACACACTTCCTGGGCGGATCTGTGCTCTTTGACTATTCGAAGTGCTCCAATCTTTCCCCGACCAGCAAAAGCACTCAATGTGTCGCAACCAGTATAAACATGCATACCAAGTAGACTGTTGCACAGATTTGGACCTATGGCTTGCACTACACTTGTGATGCTGATGTATCTAACTCTTGTCTGTGTTCCACACTTGAAAAGTATTGACGACGGAATTAAGCGCTGGAATGACACACAGAGTATAAAGACATCTGTATCTTCTGACACCACAATCAGTGCACTGTAACCGGATTTTGCTGCATGGGAGAGATGAAGGAGAATCTTTCTTCTGGAATATCTATTGCACTGCCATTCAGCTCTGAAGGGCGTGGTGGCCATGACATTTTGCTTCCCTTGTTCCGAATGGCTTCACGGATGTCAGCCGCAGCTTTCTGAATATTGGACATCTTTGTCATTGCGCATCTGTTATCATTTTCTGCCCTAATGATAGTAACCATATTTCTAGCAATTTGTATTGGCGTTAGGCTGGCAGGAATTAGGGACACACGGGTGCTATCTAGCAAGTTTTCAAACTTAAGCAACTCAATAAACTCTGCTTCTATGTTCCTTCTGATATGCTTCCTTGTCGATGGCTTACATTCCTTGACTCCTAATGATATAAGAAACTCTACAAGTAATTGAGTGATCTCAGATAGCTTTACGACTTTCCCACTTTCTATCACATCAGATCTAATGTAGTCAAATAGCATTTGGTAACCACCAGACTCTAGACGGGCATACTCGTTATCTCGTTGTGATTCGCAACTTACATCTGGTCTAGTGTAGCTCCTGTAGCATGTCCTGTGATAACAAGCCTAACAACTAACTCGCGTGACACAAAGGCAAGAATCTTGGTATCGTTCTTTTGTGTAGCTATCTTTCTGATAGAACTATCTGCACGCATATCTGGGCATTGTACCAAAGGCTCACGACTTCTTGTGCCCTTAATATATTTTGGCCTTTCACAGAAAATGCAACTGCGAGCCTCCTAACCACCTGTTCGTGGTGAGTCTGGCTGTTGGACGGTTGCTCAGATAATTTATCTAACAACGTTTTCATTGTTAAAATACTGCGACATTTTCGATGGTAATAAATGTGTGGGACTTCTCCTTCGCTTGATGACTTGGAGATTACGAGAATTTCTTGGTGCTTACGAATCTCTGCTGGTCTTAACAGCGTTTTCCATGAATCATCACCTTTAAGACTAACTAAATCTGTGCTATCATCGGTGCAGTGAATGATACAGTTTTTATCCTTGCAGAGTCGTTTCACATTTGATTCCTCAGCATCATCATTACGTCTTTTAGAGGAGACCCCTATTTAATGAAATGACTGTTTTTAGTGTTTAAGTGGCAATCCATTGGCAATAAACGTAACCATATTAAGTTATGCAGTGTATGAAAAGAAATGGGCCATGTGGAGTTTGACTGCTGGGACTGAATTTTTGCTGGTACAAAGCCGATAATACATTCAAATAGCATTTCCTGCAACAAATGAATCATGCTAAAAATAAGTCAGAATTACATTCTACTTTTAAATTTACACAAAGATTACTAGTAAAAGCTTGACTACATTAAATTTCTATCAGATCATCAAACTGAGCATTCTACAGTATCTGTAAGTTCCTTTAAAATTTGGCTTATTAAGTCAAATATTAAAATGATTTTGCCTGCAAACGTTTAATCTGCTTATTAGTCAGATGCGTTTGCTTAAATTGTAAAGAAGGTTTTGCATTTGGCATGATAAAACCGCTAATAAATCAGGAAATCAAAACCACATTCACCTGGAACAGTAGCCGCCATGTTGGATTTTACCCATAATACAGTGCGCACGCTGCATTTCAATTTTCCTTTCTATTTTCGAACTCATTCAAATGTGGAGATATTTGAGGATAAACGACAAAACAAAAGTCATTTATGTCTCCCAACATAAATTAAACTACAAAGATGTACATTTAGCCCACATTCCATAATAATTTATCTTTTCCCTCGTTTTCATGCCAAATTGCCGTTTTTGGCCTTTTTACATCACAAAAATACCTCGAAAGCTACTCCTACAGAAAGGTTATCATACAAATTTTTAATCTGCACAAACTGCGCTATCAATTCGCGGCAATTATCCTTTGCCCCTCAATTTGGTACCAAAATCAGGATTGGCCCATGGACTTATACTAGAGACGGATCATCCGTCTTGGACGAACTTGGGCAAAGAACGATAGTTCGTCTGATAATTCGTCTGCGTATAAGTACGGGCAAACAGAAGGATCATCCGTCCACACGAACTATATATCTGGATAATTCGTCGATGAACACGAATTATCCGGATAGTTCGTCTGGACGGATAATCCGTCTGTTTGCCCGTATTTATACGCAGACGAATTATCAGACGAACTATCGTTCTTTGTCCAAGTTCGTCCAAGACGGATGATCCGTCTCTAGTATAAATCGGGCCAGTTTTTAATTCGACTGAACTAAATTCGACGTCTGAAACCAAGTCGTGCTGGAGTCAGACTCTTTGCAGGAAGTGTTCTCGATCCCTTATAACGCAGCAGGTGAAACTTATGTCTGGTCCTTTCAGTATAAATTGTTAAATAACATCTTGTTTACAAATACCAAATTATTTAAAATTGGGTTAATTGAGTCAGAGAGGTGTTCTTTCTGCGCAATTTACAAAGAAGACTTATACCACCTCTTTTATGGCTGCTTCTATGCGCGCGCCTTTTGGAACAGATTTTGCTATTGGTGGTCTAACTTTCGGAGGGAAAATTTGAGCCTATCTTTAAAAGATGTTATAGTTGGCTTTTCAAATAGAAATGACTTACTTAATTATCTGATAATTCTAGGTAAACTATGTATATGGGAGAGCAGAAGAAACAAATCAATCCCAACATTCAATTTGTTTCTACACAAAGTAGAAGCCAAGAAGCAGAGTGAAAGGCTTATTGCCTTAAAGGATAAGAAGCTTCACGATTTTAGGAAAAGATGGGAACTCTTATTATTATAATAACCGATTATTATAATAACCTTTGTTGTGATACTGCGTGGAGAAAATATGTGGATGGCTCAAATTTAATCTGAAGTATCTGCACTGTGTCTGTGATGTGTTGTGCTGTCTACCTCTCAAAAAAATTTTTTTATCGTAACTTTAGATTAAATTGTAATAGAGGTAGCATTGTAAGTAATGTAAACATTGTTAGTATCGTATCTACTGTAAGTGATGTACGCAGTGTTAGCAATGCACTGTTGTTTGTTTTGATTTATAATAATAAAAAACAAACAAACAAACAAAAAACAAAAAAAAAAGTCGTGCTGGAGTCGTGGTAAAGTCGAGCCAGCTTAGCACGGCAGTAGCATGACGTTTAAAACTGGCCTCACTGGCCCCCAATCTGTCAAATTTGTAAATTATCTGGACTATGAACCGCAGAGAGCCTCTATACGATCTCGATGTTTACACAGGAATTCGCCTAACAAGTACTCTCAATACGATGAAGACGATTGATTTTCTGATGCTTTGTAGTTGTTGTAACTTTGGTTATCAATAAATTTATTCATTTCAGATCTGTGTGTATTTGAATCATTTTGTATTTGTCAGTAAAAGACAATAAGGTCTCTTAAGAAACGTATTAGTGCTGAAAAAGTGGGGGGTTCTGGCCCAAATTATGCACAAGTACCCACCAATGCATAATTTATTCCATACAAACCCTTCTAATTTTATTACATTAAAAAGGATGAATCTACCTCATTAAAAATGGCGGCTCATTAGTATACTACCAGAAGACAAGATGGCGACCAAGTTGAGTCCTCAGTATGGGAATGACATGATAATCGGGAGAGTGTATGGCAACGGGTACATGACGGAGGGAACGGTTTGTGTGCAATCTATCGGCCGCACTCAGTATCGTTTGAAAAAATCCATCATCAAGTACGTGACACGATGGGCCAGGCGAACGATGAGCGAGGACTACACCTCGAAACCTGAAGCCAAAGCAGGGGTGAAGGCAGGTGTGGCCACCCCGCATTGGTATTCAAGCCCCTCTATGAAACGGCCTTGCGAGAACGCGATCTGTGGCGTGCACGATGTGTTGACCTGTTAGACCTGTTGTTGTGTGAGTACTGTCAGGAGGAGAAAAACCAGGTGTACCGACGTGGGATCCCGGAAAAAGTGTTGTGCTGGAAATCCTGTATTTGTAGTTGACCTTGTAATCGCGTGCAGTCCATTTTTAAAGATGATTAAAGCATTGAAGAGAGCATTCTTTTTCCACTCATTCCGAGGTGTGTTGTTGTTGTAGTGCATGCATGTTGACCTTCCCCTCACCCACGACCCTACAAGAAAGCATAAAAAGACGGAACGCCGTGGTACGGGGATCAGTGCACACAGAATGGGGTTGACGGACCAGTACGTGACGCTGTCGAGCAAGACGACGCCTGAGTTTCGCACAACACGGTGGCGTCCTTTCAAGTGCGATTAGCCACCCCTCTCACGTTTGGAGAGCCTGGATGGGAGGTGGTCTTGAGAGGTAATGCGCGATAGTGGGATGGACGTCACCCTTTTGCACGACCAACGTAGCAAGGCCTTGTTGGTCACGACCACCCGATTATCGAAAACCGGGCCATTTCGCCTAGGCTACAATTCCATCCCCGAATTGCGTCAAGCAGCGATGGATCCGGCCCCCAGGTTGGGTCACACGGTGGACATCATTGATCACAGCGATGTGCTGCTGAAATACGATTCCACGCGCGACACGATCATGTTTTCGCCTAAAGTGAGATGGCGCTCCGTGCATCTCAATGACGCCCTTCGACAGAGTGGTGGGCAAGACGCATCACACGGAGAGTCTGCACGTCTATTCCAACGTGGGACGTGCCGTCATAGTGGGGGATCGGACGACCGATCTCTTGCAAGACGTTTCGCACTTGCAGGGGAGGCTGATCTTCTTCGCTGAGATCTGTAACCCTGTTCGTCACCGGTTCGATTCCGGTTCACTCCGACGTTTTGTCAATTTGTCTTACAGAAAGGCATTCGTCATTTTTCCACGAAAGGGGATGCCAAAGCTGCAGTGGTGGAACAGTTCAATCGCACGCTCAAAGGTCGACTATACTGCTATTTCACCGCGGCCATCACCTTGAAATACGTCGACATCCTCCCCGACTTGGTGGCTGGGTACAATGCTGACCGTCATCGCAGCATCGGCATGGCCCCTCGAGACGTGTGCGTGGCCAATGAAGGTCGGGTGTGGTACCGACTGTACGGTCGACGATTGAAACACCCCACCGCTCGCCGAAGTCGTTGGCAGCCAGGGGTTCGCGTGCGGTTGAGCAAACGCGCGCGTCCCTTCAATAAAGGGTATTTGCCCCAATAGACAGAGGGAGCGTTTGTCGTGTGACGCGTGGTGCCGGGGGTTCCCATCACATACAAAATCGAAGAAATGGATAGCACGCCCCTTCAAGGCACGTTTTACGTCGAGGATCTACAAAAAGTCACCGTGGACGACGACTCCTTGTGGTGCATCAAAAAGTACCTAAACGGCGCGGCAAGCGAGCACTGGTGAGATGGAAAGGGTGGTAAGCCAAATACGATATTTGGATCCCAACCTCGGACCTCAAGGCATGGAAGAGCTCTACATGACGTTGCCCAGCGATGCCGGAGGAGCCCAATTCGCGAGGACCAATCGTAACAACAATTACAAGGTGCAACTGGGGCAAGTAGGGTTGGCGAGCCTGTCGCTACCCCGTCGGAACGAATTTCGGTCTGCCCTGTTGCAAACGTTTCCTTCGGGTACCCAACTTGCCCATCAACAGAGCTACACGACTAAAGTGGATACTAGAGGCACGCGTGCGGTGGCCAACAGCAACGTGAACGCCATTGTGACGGTGGACGACATGTTGCAGGACGAGTCGGTGCACGACGGGGTCTCCTTCATGGGGTCCCTCGTGTTCGAGTTGCAAAAGGGAATCGCCTATTATTTCAAGTACACGAAAAACGACAGCACGGACCTAGAAGAATGAAAGCATCTGGAAACCAACACGGAGTACTTTCAAACCCTGCGTTGGATGGGTCCCACAACCTTGCAAATCGACGGAAGCTTATGCGAGTGCGCTTCCGAGCACATCACTGTGGACTTTGCGTACAACAAACCTGGGAGTTTACCAACTTGAATTGGGGCTGGTTCGAAAAGACCTTCTTCACCCCCTCGTACAGTCTGCGTGTCTACTGCAATGCGAGTCAGAGCACCATCGTGGGCGAACGCGTAACGGATCTCCTAAGAGAAGTCCACCTTTCCACCACGGACCGAAATGGGTACGCCTGCTTCGAACCCACCCACGTTCAATACCTGCCGGTGGGCCAACCCTCGTTCGAGGTGATGGACGTGCAAATCGCCGAGATGACCGGTGCCTTCGCGCATCTGGGGGAGGGACCCTCGAACTTGACTTTGCATTTTCGTCAGCGTGTATAAAGAGAAGAAGACACCCTGTTGTGGTCTGTGCAGAGAATCCAGTCGACGAGTATACGAGGGAACTCCCCAACACTCGAGGCATTTGTGAGTCATGCGAGGAGGCAGTCTGACAAGGTACACCCGTACGTCGCAAGACGGTTCAGTGCTCTTTAGTCGGTTTGTCGGACCCGTGCTCGAAAGGGGTGGCCAAGTCGTCCCCAGAAAGGTACAAAAGCACGTGAAGAGGGCCTTGAAACACAAAGCTGACGAAGTACTCGATAGAGTGAGTAAACGCGTCGAGCACAGTGTGCACGATATATTGGGACCCTGAAGATGGTGATGCGACGCATCGTCATGACACCCATGCCCTAGGCACGGTTTGAAGGCGTGGCGCATCAAGTCGGGGGACGGATTTGGCCGGGGGCTCCTGACATGGTGCCTTCCTGGACACGTGCGTGTATAAAAGAGATGCGCAAGCGTACACGTCAGAGGCGACGAGGACGCCGGTGAGCACGATGAGTGAGGGGGCGACACCTGCCGCCGCCACCGGGCATCACACAATGCAAATCTTCGAGGTACCTCCGACGGATACTTCCTACGAGAAGTATTGCATGGTGTTGGTGAAAGCCGACGGTGGGGGCATTCACCCTATGCAATTTGTTATGTCGGGCGTCATCGAGTACGTGGACTTGAATCGGAGTTACTTCGAAATGGAATTTCAAATGAAACAACACGATGGCAACAACGTCGCAGCCGCAGACGATCTTTTCCCCAAGCAAAATTTGTGCCACACCATGATCAAACAATGCAGCGTCGCCTACAATGGCACATGGATCAGTTCCCAGACGGCCACCTACCCGTACGAAGCTTACTTTGAAACCCTCATTAACAACGACCGCCTGGATGGAGAGACCCTCCAGCCCTTGCAGGGTTTTCAACAAGATGGATTGGACATGGTCACAACCTTGATGGCCAACAACCTGAACGATGGGGGGCCCCACGCCGACTAAGCAGTTCTCAGTGCCACGCAGAAAGCTGCCGTGGAGGCCATGAAGAGAGAACAAGGGCACTATACGGATCGCAAAAGACGCACGCTAGACTTCAAGCCGCACTCGAAAGCCTTTTACGTGGACAAACCCTTGGTACCCTTTGTAGAAGTGGTGGTGCGTTTCTTCTTTTACGATCCGGCCTTCTTCCTCAACGGGGTAGAAGAGCGGGGCCGTTTGATGGACGCCGACATCAAAATCAAGTTTCACGTTTGCCAATTGTCAGTGCGATTGTCCGACCTCCTCGCCAATGCCTTACAGTTACAAAGAAACGAAGGGTATTATGCCAAGTACCCCTTGGTGCGCTCGGAGTTCGCACGTATGCCCTACCTGCGGGTGAGACCGATTTCGACGAAGATCGCATCTTTCTCCACCGCGTGCCCGATCGGATGATCGTGGGGTTGTTGCACCAGAGCAGTTACAACAGCGACTACACGTACTCGCCGTTTGCCTTTCAACAGCTTGGGTTGCAGTCGATCAAACAGTTTGTGGACGGGGAAGAGTATCCCTACGGTACGACCCTCGAATTGAATCCGGGCGATGGCAACAAAGATCTCGTGGGGTATTTCTGCTTCGTGCAGGCCACCTCGGCTTGGAAAGAAAGGCGACCCAACCTGGTACGGCCCCAAGAGTGGGGGTACGGCAAGAGTTACACCTTGTACGTTTTCGACAACGTGGCCAGTGGAGATGCCGACGGCAAAATTCTCAACTCGCAAAAAGAGGGCAAGTTCGCATGCAATTTCACTTAAATGCCGGGTTGGGTCACGTGGTCACGATGGTCATTTACGGCGAATTCGAGAACGTCATGCAAATCACCCATGACGGAGTCGTGTTGTACAATGCATATTGCACAAAAAAAGGGCCGTTAGAAGGCAGGCCTAGGTCAGTCCCACCATGGAGTTGGTGCCCACCACGGACGAACAGTTGCGGCATTTGGCCGAAGACGACCCCCACCTTGGTCCTCATTTTGCCGGGGTCTTTTCCATCGACAGACTACACTTTCTACCCATCCGAGGCTGTGCGCAAGGGTATATCGTCAACTTGGACCCTCACGATCGTCCCGGCAGTCATTGGATGGCCCTTTGGACGCCAAGCCCCAACGACGAAGAGGAGGAGGGGGTGAGACCTGCCTGGTGATGGACAGTTTTGGGTTGCCCTTGTGGCGTTACGGGGCGCCTGCCCTGGAAGACTGGTTGCAAAAGCATTGGTCCTCCATTCGTTTCAACAGGTGCAGTTTGCAAGCCATCGACAGCAGCACATGCGGTGCCTAAGCCCTCCTGTTTTTAGTGCATTGCAGTCTGGGAGGCAAGTTTCAGGCGTTTCAACAGTTTTTTAGTCGTTACGATTTGTGAAGAAGAACGCTCGCCCGGCGGCCTGGTTCAAGCGGTTGGTGCGACGCGATTTGGCGTGGCATCGTTTGACGGGCCCCATTTGCCAGAGCAACCACGCGCCCGTGTGTCTGATGGACATGCTCATGACGATGACGGGCAGCACGGAAGGCCACAACTACGATATCGTGTATTAACAACGAGGTCGTTCTAAATAGAACATGAAAAAAAGCGGTGAGTGTGTGGTACTTTGTATACATAAAAGGGGGCGCTCCCTTAGGGAAACCGTATCAGTATGGCCCAACGACGCCTCGACTTGCAACCGGTGACGGGGCTCGTACCCCCGCGAATTACCTCAGGGGTTCCCTTACCCAGTCAATCCACGTCCATGGGTATGATGCAACGGTTGCAGGAACAATACGGTCCCAAAACCCGGCCCACCTAAACGCGTGCGGAGCAAAAAGAAAAAGATCAAGATGGTCAAAGACACCATGACGTTGGCCGAGGTCTTTCGTAAACTCCCCAAGACCTTGAAGACGCTAAAGGTGCCTCTTACGGGGCGTCTGACGTTGAATTCCATGCTCAGACGTCTGAAAGCGGGCCGTATAAAAATCGGCGCCTTGCTGTGGAGTTGAACAAAAAAAAAGATGACTCGGACACCGAGCAGCCTGTTAGTCGTGGGACCCTCGGGGTGTGGCAAGACGGTATTTGTCACGAAACTCTTGAAAGCTCCTCATCGGTACTTTTGCAACGTGGTGCCCAACGTCCACTTTTGTTACGGGGAGTGGCAAGAGGGCTTTCACCCGTTGGCTCGACTGCGGGTACACATGCACAAAGGCATACCCAAGAGCGACCAATTACAACGTTGGTTCGGTCGCACGAAAGGAGGGCTGTTGGTCTTGGACAATCTGATGGACGAAGGGGGCAACGACGAGCGCGTGTTGGATCTGTTCACCTAATAGTCGCACCATTGCAACATCACCTGCTGTATCTCTGTCAGGACATGTTCCCCCAGGCAAGTACGCCAATACCATTTCGCGCAATGCACATTACATCGTGGCCTTCAAAAATCCTCGAGATCAGTTGGGTTTCACCAACGTCATAAGACAAGCCTTTCCCAATCATTGGCGAAACGTGTTGGAGGTGTCTTCTTGGACCTGCATCCGGCCTCCGACGATACGAACCGCATCCTTTCCGACGTCTTGAAGGACGAAGGGTACACCCGTGCCTTTGCCAAGCCCCGCCGTCCGACATAAAAGGGAACGCACTGCCCACGAAGGTTCACTCAACAAGTGAGCATGCCCAACCAAAGAGTGTAGTGACAACGGACGACTCGAAGGCGACGTCACAAGGGGGGCCTGTTTCCTCTACTGGCGCTCATGCCTGCAGCCATCGTGGCAGGCAAAGCGGCCGATTTAGGAGCCGTCAGAGGTGCCGCGGGGTACGGGGCCAAAAACGCCCTGGAGGCCCCCACCAAAAAGCGATACAACGCAGGCAGAGTAGAACGTGCTGCCATGAAACGACGCAGGTCTGGGTTGGTACGTCACCCCGACGGTTCCACCTTTGCGTGGACGCGATAAAAGAGAAGGACACTGTCCTCAAAATCTCAGACCATGGCCAAACGTGCGACGACGAAGAAGAAGAACAAGAAAACTCGACATATCGGCGGAGACGACCCTCTACTTAGCAAAGGGAAAAGATACCTTGGGTGGTGGATCCCAAAAAAGCCTATGAGGTCACATGCGACATGATTCGGGCCGTCAAAAACACAGACATGACGAGGGCCAAACGGCAATACGACAGAATGAGAGCGGCCTGGCAGGCTCACAAAGCGAGAGGGGGCAAACAATCGTGGCCCCAATACGCTCGCCAAGAAAGCCATCCCTTGTTGCCTCATATGACCCTCCAAAAAGCCCTGGAAGTTGCCACAAGAAAAGAGGAGACCATAAAACACTGCGTTCCCTTTAGTCCTCAATCAGTATAAAAGACAACGTAGACCCTGGTCGACGCAGACGGTTCCCCTCGAGATGAAACATCTTAGACGTCAGTTTCCGGTTTTGGAAAGTCTGTTTCGAGATTCGCGCGGGCAATGCCGCCACGACCTCCTACGGCACGCCAACGCCAATCAGATCAATGCCATCAGCGAACTGGTGTTGAAGACGTTGACGACAGACAGGTAGTAGCTTATGGCGAGGACTGCAAGCGGTGTGTCGATGTCTCCAACGATGAGAGCTCTTGTGGCCTTGTTGCAAGCGGCCAAGGAAAAAAACAGTCGAGCGTTTGAACGTCTGGCCGAAAAGAACCAATGGTATAAGAGGTGACAACGTGAGTGTTGTGAACTCAGACGACGCCTACTGTGCGACCCCGGTCGGTGAAACACGTGTGACCGATGGCATCACCGTCTCGTCATGGAAGAAATGTTGATCGTACCCAAACGCGAATTCGCCCCTTGGGTGACTAAGCACAAGGCCGGTTTGTTGCGGAACCGTCTGTTGGCCCATGCAGCCTCCTTTGTGGCCAAAGAGGAACGGTTGCTGGGGGATCCTCACCAATCGCCTGCGGCCAAAGGCATGATGTTGAATCCCGTGTCGCGGGCCCTGCATCAAGCCACGAAAAAACTGCGAACCTTGGACGTTTCCGCGGCGGGCAAAGGGGGGACAGCCGACGATGACAACGTCCCCGAAACGGACTTGGTGAGCAGTGCGTTCGACAAATAGATGCGACGCATGGTGAAAGTGGCCCATAAAACGGAGGGGGGACCCCCACGGGTGGGACCCCTGCCAAGACAACGGTCAGCAAGGCTATAGGTACGGACGTGAAACCCAAAGTGCCAAGAAAACCTAAACGGTTGTTCCAAAAGGAAGCGGCAAAAGAAGAAGCGGACGAGGACTGGCCCTTCCCACCCCCTCCTTGGGTGGAAGTCAAAAAGGAGGAGGAAGACACTACACGGAGGATCCCCTTTAATGCGGAGGACCTCGAGCGGGGTAAACGCCCATCGAAAAAGACGCCTCAGCTTGAGTGTCCAAGCGCCACGGGCGAGGACGATTTATGGGAGGCTGTCGCCAGGGCCACGGATAAAAGGCAACAGGCCATGGACGAAAAGTCGAAAACACCTTTGGCAGTGAGACGCTTGAGAACCCAACCAGGGTGGGAAGATTGGGAGCCAGGGAAGCGGACGCGGCGCCGACTCGATAAAGAGGACTATGATGAAGAGCACGACTAAGCGACGATGCAAGAAGCCCTGCTTCTCAGCGCGCCTGCGGGATGGACATGTAAAAATGGTTGGGCAAAATGGGCCTAGAATTTTATTGTCCTGGCTATCAGTACATGGGCCCCGGCACGCACATGAAGAAACGTTTGAAACGCGGGGACCCAGGCATCAACCGGTTGGACAAGATCGCCAAACAACACAACAAGACTTTGAGGGACAAGCATGCTGCCGATCGTCGTATGATCAAAGCCATCGAGGGATTGCCGGGCAAGCGGACCCTAACGGAAAGGATCGTCAAGAAAATCATGCAAACCAAAGTCAAGTTGAATGTTTAAAAAGCTGTGTTTTCTAAAACCAGGCTAAAAACGACTTCATCATAAGTGGTTCTTTTTTTTTTTGAAAAAGCAATTTACAATAAAAGATTCTTTAAAAACTATTTAAAATGCGTGTGATTCAAAATCTTGGGCAGGGTGGGATACTACTGAGCTTAAGTGGGAATGACCTTGCCAATTGTAGATGCTGTGTTTTCCGGCGTTTGCCAATGGTAGATGTCGTGTTCCCGACCTTTAATGTCGTATTTTACGACCCTTAGTGCTGTGTTTTCCGACACGAAGCGTTATGCTTTCTGACACATTTTCCATACTCCAAGGAAGTCACAAACTGAATTCAATGGAGTCACAACCTGAATTCATAGTTTCCACATAGAACTGACACCAACCCCACATCAAACGACTGAATCTCACACTGAATTCAAACAGTCTCACAAGCTTTATTTCCGAAGAGGAGTCAATAAACTTATGTACATGTAGGACATGTGAGGGATCCTAGTGAGCCCTCGCCCGGAAGCAACTGTCATATACAAATCCCATCGACCTATACACAAGTGGATAAAGGGGTAGTTTCTAAAGAAACTGTGGTGCTGCGTCGGTGGGGAAGTAGTACACAAACATTTGGTATTATCAACAGAGTTGATAAATGTAAATTGACCACCGTACAGGGATTCTAAAAGCTGACGTTTCGAGCGCTAGCCCTTCGTCAGAGCGAATCAAGGAATTATGGGTTGTGTGTAGTTTTTATAGTGGAGTAGGAGCTACGCTATTGGTGGTAACATGGCAACGTGAAAAATAGGAATACATTAGTTAAATGCAAAACGTTCGTTAATACCGTGGGGATTAAGAGTGCCGATTTGGAAGATAAATTTTTGTTCCAGATTCTTGCGGCTTTCCGTCGTACCTTGATGTAGGGAAAGGCCGCAGATAGATATACACAAGTGGGACGTACGCAGTTCCCTAGTGGGACTGCGCCCGGGCCTCATAACCTCCTCCCTCCATGAAAAGTGAACCTGATGACATGCGAGGCATTGGAGGGATCCTAGCCATCCCTAGCCATTCAAACTCGGGTCTTGAAATGTCCATGAGCGAGGGTGGAAATCCTATCCTCCAAAATGTACCGTTTATCATCATGAGGTGAGAGACTGGTCTTAGTGACCTTCACTGTTTGATGATTGACGCTTCTAATGTGAGTCATGCTATGCTGCTGCGGGGCTTTGTTGAATAAGCAGTGCACGAAGTTTGCGTGCCGTATTTCCCTCTGCACCACACTCTTTTTCACGCCTTTGGCAGTCTTCTTTTCTTGCTCTACTCCATCTTTCTTCAGGATGAAAATGTTCATTTTTTTCTCGAAGACCCACAGATTCCTGCATGGGGTGGCCATTGGTCTCATCTTTGAATTTACCGATGACCTTCTTGTTGGCGTGGGAGTGAGGAAAATGATCCGAGGGGTAATCCGAGGTATTAAACTTGTCCAGATCCGACTGCATGTCTCGGCCAGATGCTCAATAAACTGTTTTGCGGTATTAAAGGTGGGTTGGGTGAACTTTTTCATCTTGGAGGGGTTAGTGACCAACTCTATATTGACATGTTTACGAATGTTCTCCATGGTCTTACCAAAGACGCTGTTGATAATCACCTTGACAAAGTTTTTTTTCAAAGACCTTTTAGCTTAAGCTCGTTTCTGGGTGTTGAGATGAATGTAGGGTTTCAACCATGGAGTCTACTTGAACTGGAGGATGCGTTGGATTTTGGTCAGCTTCATCTCCAATTCCAAGTACAACTTTAATTTCTGTATTGGAGAATGTACTTGCTCTTGTTGTAGAGGTTGGGGGCTAGTTTTTCCACCGCACCAGGGTGATAGTGGAGGTCTTTGGCCAGTTGTTGGGAGTAGTGACTAAGCATGTCAGGGGTAATCTTCATAGCTTCCGGAGCAAGAGGGTAATCATTGTGAAGGTTGTGAAGGTTGTGAAGGTTGTGAAGGTGCTCAGGATACTCGAAAGCGACTTCTAAGATGTATCCAGTGTGATGATCGTCTGACACATCTTCCACCTTCAAGCCCTCCACCTTTTCCATCCATTGGAAATCACTCACTGGAAGGGGCTAAGACATGGTCCATAAATAGAGGTTGTTAGCATCCAGGTACAAGGGGTAGGTCCTGGGTTTCTCAGGATTATAGTCCTCCAGCTGTGGATGGTTGGCTTTGGCATACCGGTGCGTAATCATAGCAATTCCCCCACGTGTTCCCTTCTCGACGAATAGATGGTGATCCATTTCTGTCAGGGTATCCGGCTTAACTTGGGTGTGTTTGAGAGCTGAATCCCAGGGGCGGTGTAGAACTGAGCAGGATCGAGATTATAGGTCTCCAAACAGATGGAAAGGAAATTCTCAAACACATCAGCCAACAGGAGTGTATCCGTGAGGAGGTACGCGTCGTGGTAATCTCCCATGGTTTCACATCCCATCTTTTCCCAGACTTGCTGTGCGTGAGCATAGGCTTCGTCGGCGAATTTCTGAAAACTATCCATATAGGAATAGGGATAGTAGCCTTTTTGGATGAGAAGAGGAAAACTGCTTTCTTCAATGCACCAAACGTCTCCAAACAGCTCATGTAGATGGGGAAACTCACTCAAGTTCTTGGCTAGCGCATCCAGGCTGCTGGACATAAACTGAAAGGAGTCGATGAATCGGAGCTTGCCAATGGAGAAAGAGATGTAGCGTTCCATGTTGTTGGGGATGACCTCCAACGTTTTGTCGACAGTTACTTGGTGGGTCTTTTGCATGATAAAATGTGAGTCATAGCCACGGAGATTGTGAGCAGCCACTTCGATCTCTTGTTTTCTCTGCTTTTGAAAATTGCAAGACTGGTGGGCCGGGCCGCGATATTTGCCGGTACCATGATCGTGATCCCGGACTCTCTGATCCTCCTCGGTGAAGGGTTTCTGGCAGATGTAGCAGCAGGTTGCTTGAAAATGTCGCGCTCTTTCCTCAGCTATTAACACCATAGGCTTATTGGCTGTCAATTGGGGTGCCAACTCCTCTTCCAACTCTACCATATCCTGTAAAACTGCTCCGCTGCATCTTCCCCACGATGATGCCAAACTCTTGAGGGAATGTCTGGGTCTCTGGAGATCAAGGCCCAAGCATAACCACAAGCAAGATGCCCTTGTAAGACTTCTGTCTTAGAGGTGGCAGCATGGGTCACTTTGGGAATGATGGAATCAAAATCAAAAACCACCATAAAGGGTGCAGGCCCTGATTTGTAGTGATTTCGGAAATACACCCCTTCATTAGCCATCTCAGTTCTTTGTATGGAAAACGTCTGGCAGGGTTCATGGTGTTGTGCCAACAATTTTTCACGCTTGGAGCCGTGGAAACAGCGCTCACAGTAATGCATTTGAGCTTTATGCCCGGTTTGACTCGAAAGAAATCGATTGATGTTCTTGATCCAGGCGTAGTGGTTCTTGTTCCCCCCAGACCACAAGAGGAGAGTGACGTGTTTCTGCCTTTTCTTGTCAGGGATGTGATAGGGGGACTCGCTGAGGGTTGCTGGAGACGGGAGAGAGCTACCAGCACTGCCCACTTGAAGCTATAGGAATCTTCTTTCTTGACATTAATCACTGCTTTCTTATTGTTGATGTCGAGAGGAAGAGGGATGTAGGTGGAGCCTTTAAATGGCCGATATTCTGCTATATTCAACTGCAGATGATCGTTTCGCTCCAAGGTCCAACCCGAGCCACCGCTTTGGAAGTTAGTGAACGGCATGCTTAAGGTGTCACCGGCTATTCTAATTTGTTCCTCAAAATTGCTCTGGGTTGGTGGAGGTCAAAGGCCCAGCGCGAAAAGTAGAGTTGGCTCGACGGGGCTCCTCATCGTACCCCGCGTATATTTTAACCTTCACTTTCAGGTAGACATTCCACTTGACGCCTTGTTTTTCTCGAAGGGCATAGACCAGTCTCTGCTTTATCCGGTCCAGTGAATCCGCATGAAGTACTTAAGCTCCTCTGCCTCTTGTCTCGTTTGGAGGAGGAAGGTGCATCATCGGGCATCATCGTTCTCAATGGCATCACAGGCGGCTCAGTCATCTATTTCTGCTGCCGCTCTTTTCACACCAGCCCCATGCTGCTGTTGCTGCTATCGCTGGTGATCAATGCGGATATGCTCTTCCATAGCATGCTTTCTCGTGAAGGCGATGTTACAACCAGGCCAAGTACATGTAAACTTTTGTTTCTGCACTTTGCAGAGATCCAAGTGTTGTTGGACTAATTCTTTGAAGTTGAATGTTTCTCCACCTTTTTTTTTGCATTGGAAGCAATCAGGCTTGGGACATTGAGGATGCTTGCGTCGAACGTGGCGGTCCAGTGCATCTTTGTGCGAAAATTGCTCCAAACACTAAGGAAATTCCACTTGGTGGCGTCCTCCACACCGTTTCACTTGCCGACACATATGGGCAGGCTCCGTAAACGTCTCTCCTCATCGCTGACATTTCAAGTCATCGCGTTTTCCTTTTCCTCCTCTTTCCATTCTTGATGTTGCTCGCTACAAGAGCTGCATTCAAATGATATCGGCTGGTACAGTGAGCGACTTTTATTGCTACCCACCCATCACCACTATCGCTGAGTCAGCGCTATTTACTCTAAGTATAGATCTAGCGTATTAACACCCTTGAATCACTGTAAACTTAGCTGTTAGTCACCAAACTTCGTTACATTTGCTCCCGCTGGTTGCTGATAAAAATTTCAAGTCTCGTCAGCAGCTGAGTTGAACAAACAGTCACATCGGCTCCGACACACCAGTGGATGGTGATACCGCACGAAACCTGAGAAACGAGTCTAGAGGCCTCGACCCCTCATGAGAGAATCGAGCGGGAGCTGCAGACATGAGTGGGAAATTGCCCACCAGAGACAAAGCTCTGGGACCGGTCCTACTATTTTCCCTGTCTCGACTCGTCCGATATGTCAATCAGCATGTCAGTCAGTCAGTCAGATATTGCCAGTGGTTGGTGCCAGCTTAAAACAATCACTCACACTGCAGTTTAATAAACAAAAATATAAACTCACACAGTGAGTGGAAAAGTGCGAATCACCAACAGGCACTAGCAAATATGTCATGCACGGAATTAATAGACACAAGCAAAGGAAGAATAAAAACGGCAAACGTTGACAGACATGATCGATAATCACGAGGTTATCTAGTCCAATTCACTATTCTCTTATTATTACTAGTCTGGGATTCATTAGTCCGACTATTGAATTTGTCCCGGGGTCCATACCTGAGTCCACCCCACTATTCCATCTCTTTTCAGTCGTCCGAGATTACTGAGTGCAAATTCCACTGTCTCAGCTATTCCTACTCAAATTAGAGGTTGTTTAATATTATCCTAATATTATCCCACCAACGGCTAATTATGATCTATCCACTTACTTGCTTGACCCTTGCTTGCTTGCTCTCATGGCGTTTCTTCAGCAGATGGGCGAATTACTGGGTAAAGCAGAAACATCGATTTAATGCCGAAAGGGTTGTTGAACATTTGTGGGAGCGGATGAAGCTTGTGGGAGTGGATCGGCTAAAACGCGTGCGCAGTAGGTCATTTTCACTAATCCGAGGTTCCCGAGTGCAAATTCCACTGTCTCAGTTATTCCTTCTCAAAATTAGAGGTTGTTTTAATATTATCCTTCCAAAAGCTAATTATGATCTATCCACTTACTTGCTTGACCATTGTTTGCTTGCTTGCTTGTTCTTGCTTGACCTGGCGTTTCTTCAGCAGCTGGGTGAGTTACTGAGCGAAGCAGAACCATCAATTTAATGCCGAAGGCTTGTTGAACACGTTGGGAGGTACGGACGACATCTTGACCCAAACGAGGTGTAGGAGGTGAACGCGTGATCTTTTAACGAAGGATGACGCGTACAGAAGAGAGGTGATTGGTGTTGGGGCGATGCTGACGCTTGCAGAGGAGAGGTGATTGGTGTTGGGGTGATGCTGACGCGCGAGTTGCCTCTTATACTATCACCCCTTTCTTCTGATTGGTTCCCCTACCATCACGTCATCCTTGACGTGTCGCTTCCTCAGTGGTCACACGCGGGTCGAACGCGCAATGCATCACACCACCCTGTCACACCACTCGATCACATGTGGGATGCCAAGGGTCACACGCAGGTCGCGATTGGTTGCCCGCGTTACAAACAACAGACGTTGCTCTCGAGGCATGAAAAGAGATGGCTTTCGGAAACCCATTATTGTCACGAGTCAGTTAACAAGATGCAGCTACCTAAGCAAACTGCTGAATATCTAAGGTCGACAGCTCAACTGAGGGTGGGGAAAGAGCTAATTTGTGTATGCTGTGTTTGCCAAAGTGTCTAGGTTTTGCCAGAGCGGATTTTTAATTTGTTTCGCAAAGATTATTTTGTCGATTTACGGTGTGGCCAGAATTCAACTGTTTGTTGGAAATATATTTTTAAAAAGGTCAACAACTCCAAATTATTCCTCTCGTATTATTGCCTTTTCTGCCTGTTTGCTTCGCAATGAATTCAAGAGTGCATTGTCCGCCCACATCACCTAATGTTCTTTCAAAACTGAAAAACTTTGCACACTACGAGAGCAGGTTATTTAGAAGTTAATGGTTAGTTATGCAATTGTTACTTGATATGTAGTTGTGTTGAGGCAAAAAGAGCAAATGATTATTCAAACTGACTATATCGGAAAAGCGGCTGACTAGCCTTGACTTTTTTTCCCAACGCATAGTGCTTTTACAAAAAGAATTTTCAACTTCTTCGAATGATCAAACAAGCTTTAACATGTTTCAGTGTGTTCAATTTTTTTCTTACGGTGACGAGCTGATCGATTTAGTGTCCAAGAGATGATTGCTTGTTAATAACATAAAGGGCAAAATTTTCTTAACACTGTGGAGGCACCTCGGAAAACAGTCAGCCAAGCGCAGTCAAAAAACTTGTTTGCTTGCAAGCAAAACAACTGACAAGCAGACAAGTAAGTCAACTTCTTCTTAGCGTCCAAAACGAGAGTCTAGAGGCCAGCACTAACAACGAGCCCTGCTCACATAGGGGAAACCCGCTGACCAACATGTCCCCCCCCCCGTTGAAAATAAAAAAATAGTATACAAAAAAAGAAATAAACAACAACAACAACAAAATCAGTGGGTATCCTTGAGTCAGCTAACAAGTCTTGAACAAAGCTCTACAGTATGTTCAAGTTCACACTGCAACCAGGTGGACAATCAGACATGGTTTGATGCTACTCTGGTTTGAAAATTGATGAATGTAACTTAAAAAGTTACAATTCACGACCCAACGTTTCGACACTCCTGTCTAGTGTCTTCATCAGGGTGATCTAGTGTTGCAAAAAGGACCCTTTTATACGCTTACTAATTAACGACCTTTTGTTTTGATGAGGTGTAAATAGGTGTCAGGTAACAGGCCGCCATCGTCACGGTTTAAAGGAGCGTGGGCGGAGTTGATGTGCCAAGCTTCCAAACAAAGCCGTTGATGGTACCGCCGGTTAGTGGTGATAATTTTGGAATTATCCCACGATATTGTATGGTTGGTTTGGCAAGCATGTTCCGACAAAGCGGAATTTTCCTTTTTGCAAAGAAAAACTGCTTTTTGATGCTCTTTTAAACGCGTGCCAAGCTGACGCTTGGTCTGTCCGATGTACTCATGATCACAGTCATTGCATGGAATAGAATAAACAGCGTCAGTTCGTTGTTCTTTCAACACAAGATGCTTAGGATTGGCAAAAATATGACTCAACGTCTGAAAAGGTTTTTGTGCAACTTTAACATTGTGGCTAGACAAAACTCTCTTAATGGGTTCTGTAACACCGCGGATGTACGGGATGACGGCAAAACCTGTAGCCGAAACCTCGTCCCCGGAGGTGTTAAGAGAAGGAGTAACTGGTTTTAAGCAGTTACGAAGGAAAGTGTTTGGGTAGCCATTGACCTTTAGGACGTCAAAAACATATTTTCGCTCTTTGGCCCTAGAATCACATGAAGATGGCAAACAATCAGCCCTCGTGAGCAAAGTTCTGGTTACGGATTTTTTGTGGCAGATGGGGTGGTGGGAGTCAAATGCGAGATATTTGTCGGTATGCGTGGGTTTGCGATAAACACTTGTCTCTAAATTTCCCCGGTGCGCCCTATAGACATTCAAATCGAGAAAAGACAAACGTCTATCATTCTCACGCTCAATGGTGAACTGGATAGACGGCTCAACTGACTTTAAATGTGAAAGAAGGCGCTCCGCTTCATTTCCGGATACCGCAGAGATGACATCGTCGACATATCGTTTCCAAAACAAAGGCTGGACCGGTGAGGAAGCCAGAGCCCTTTGTTCCACATCTTCCATTACCATGTTAGCAATGACAGCAGAAACGGGAGAACCCATAGCCGTACCAAAAACCTGTTGGTAGTAGGTGCCATTGTATGCTCTACAGTGTTCATAGTTGTTTTAAGAATGCCTAGTCTGTAACATAGCCTGTCAGTCTTTCGGGGGGGGGGGGGTTTGGTTATTCTCCCCGATCTTGTCTGGGTCAATGGACTACTGGAAACTGCCATGGGTTCTGGGCCTCTCAGGGTGGGTTCTGGTGTTGCTTCTGCAGTTGTGTTCGATTGCTCGGAGGTCTGCTGTTCGCCCTGCGGATGGACGTCTTCTTGTTTTGACGGATTTGAAGGGATAGGAAAAGCAGCAAATAAATTGGCTCTAAGTTTACGCTTAAAATTACGAGAAGAATTACAGAGTTTAAGGGAACTATCTAAACTGTTCCAGAGACTTACTGTACGATAAAAAAAATACCCTTTCTCCAGATTTAGATTTATATAAGGGTATATGCAAAAGTTGGGAGTTTCTGGTGGCGCGACTTACTTCGCCACGTGTTAAAAACTTCGAAGAGAGATAAGTAGGAGCGGAGCCAGTCATACATTGAAAAGCAAGCACGGCGTCGCGGAGATACAGTTGAGATTTAATAGGCAGCCAGTCTAGTTCTTTCAGGAGCGGAGTAGCGTGGTCAAATTTTCTAGAACCACAGACAATCCTGGCTGCAAAGTTCTGGACCGCTTGGAGCCTTAGGAGGTTGGTGGCCGCTGCACTGGACCAGACGGAGGAACAATAAAACAACTTACTAAACACTAAAGTATTAATTATTGTAATTAAAGTCGATCTGTCAAACACATGCTTAACACGATTAATTTGAGCTAAACTTGCGAAGCAGGAAGAAACTGTTTTAACTATATGCTCTTGAAAAGTAAGGCTCGAGTCGAAAGTCATGCCCAGGTCTTTAACGACGTGCACCGGTGTTAATTCTTTTCCTAAGACGGAGAGACGAATAACCGGGAGATTTTGTAGCCTTTGTCGATTTCCATAAACAATAAGCTTAGTTTTATCAGGGTTCAAGAGAAGACGATTTTCAAAGAACCAGTTTCGGATATGTAGAAGGTCAGCATTCAAGTCAGCAACAGCCTTAGCCCAGTAGTCATGGACTGGGAAAGAAATGTAAAGTTTTGTGTCGTCGACGTAACTTTCGGTAAGACAGGATCGGGGGACGAGTGGTAGATCATTTACATAAATACTAAACAAAATTGGTCCAAGAATGCTTCCTTGTGGCACGCCGGATACAACGGGTAGAGGATCAGACAACTCAGAATTTATGCGTACTATATCACTTCCCCATAGATCCAGGGTTTGCTGCGATGTCGGGGTTGTGGTTTGGCATATGCGTAACTCCCAACTTGGACTGGTTTGTGCTCTACACCCGCCGAGTTTTCGTAGTATACTTTGTTATCATGCCTTATCTTGAGGATGTCTTCTTTCACGATGCCAAAGTTAATCATGGCAGGTGCCAAGAGATGATCAGTGGTAGGCAATAGGGTTCTAGTGCGGCATAGGAACATGCGCTGTGCCGGTGAGTAGGTGTGTCCACGAGGTGGGGTGTTTCTATAGAGAAGTAGAGCACTGTGGAAGTCATCATCCTTTTTTTAACATTGATTCTGCAACTTTAACGGCAGCTTCTGCTCTTCCGTTGCCTTTAGGGTGGAAAGGGGACGAAGTGGTGTGCTTGAAACCATATGCCACAGAGAACGCCCGGTACTGCTCGCTTATGAACTGTGGACTTTTATCAGTGTGGCAGATTGCTAGAACCCCATATCGTGCAAAGTGAGCTTTTGTCTTGTTGATAACTGTGGAGGATAAGGTATCGCCCAGTTCGTCAACCTCAATCCAGTCGGAGAAATGGCACACAGTTACTAGGTAGTGTCGGTTGAGGATCTCGCAGATATCTTGACTGACCATCTGCCAGGGCCTTGTAGGTATCGGGAGAGATCTCATCGGTTTTTTTGGTGCTGTTGTACCGTATTGGGCACAGGTGCCACATGCATCACACATGTCTTGCATGGACTTTCTCATACCTGGCCAAAACAGTACTTCTCGGGCCATACGTATGTTCGATTCTGCACCAAAATGGTTGGCGTGGATTTTCCTAAGCATCTCTTTGTGCATAGACTGAGGAACCATGAGTTGCGTGCCTTTATATATTATTCCATTCTGCACGGACAGTTCGTCTCGATATGTCCAGTAGGGACGCAGCTTTTCCTTGTCGTTGGATTGTAAGAGTGCACCGCCAAGGGCATTACCACTGGCATCGGTCTGAAGTACAACTGGTTTGTCTAGGTCATAGTAGGCTAGGACTGGAGCAGAGGAGATAAGTTGCTTTGCTTTGCTTTGCATCCTGAACTTTGGACCAGATGAAGGGTACAGACCCCTGGGTGAGTATTCGCAGAGGTTGTATCACCGAGCTCATGTTTCCACAGACGGAGGACAGATAGTTGACCATGCCGATGAAGCGCAGGAGTGCTGCCTTGTTCTCTGGAGGCTGCATCTGTGTTATTGCTGCTACTTTGTTAGGATCAGGTTTCATTCCTTGATCTGAAATAATGGTGCCTATGAATTTGAGTTCCTTGAACTTGAACTGAAGTTTTGCTGCATTGAGCTTGATGTTCAGTTTGTGACAGCGTTCCATTAGTGCGATGAATCTTCTGTCGTGGTCCTTTTGAGCTTCCTCATAGTCGTTTCCTTCGCCATATACTAAGATATCATTTGCAATGCATCTGATGCCTTCTAGGCCTTCGAGGGCAGTTGTCAGCCTCATCTGTATCTGCCGTATGATGTGTGCATGGTGGTCATCCATGATGACTCCTCATCGAGAGGAATGTGGAGAAAGCCTTCTTTGACGTCAGCTAGAGAGAAGCATTTCGGTCCACTTAGTTTATGAAGCTGTTCATTTAGGGTTGGCATCTGGTGCTTGGGGCGGTGGATGGCCTTGTTTACTGTTTGACTTGGGTCAATACACACTCTGAACTTCTTCGGTGTTTCTCGGATTGGTTCATTGGAGCACCAGGCGGTTGGTTCGTTTACCTTAGTGATATCCCCTTGTTCAACGTAACGATCCAAGGCTTGTTTTTCGCGCTCTCGCTTTGCCACTGGTAATCTGTGAACTGGCATCTGCACAGGTTGGACGTTCTCATCTACTTGAAAATGAGCAGGTGGGCCAAGCTGACCAAGGCCTTCGAAGGTGTCCGCGTACTGGTCTACAATGTCTTCCTTACGTAACTGACCAGGAAGTGGAAGCTGTCGGTTTGATGTAATTTTGATTGGCTTAGAGGGCGAAGATGCAGGAGTACACGGGTTGGCTGTGGTCTCATGGAGTTGTCGAAGATGGTTGCAAGCCATAGTCATTTTTGTTGCTGGAATCGATTCGACATGCTGCGAGGCAACATCCCACGGACGGGAACACTGGATCCCTCGGAGGTTTTCGTGCTCGGCATTGGTGGTTTCAACCTCGCAGGATAGGGAATGGATTTCGTCTGCGTGAACTGTGGTAAGTCCTAGTCTTTCACTGTCGCTCCCCGACAGTAGTGCTGGTTTCGATCCAATAGAGGAATCTGGCAGGATTTGAAAAGTGAGTGTTTCATACTTGTCCTGTAGTTCACATACTAGATGGACTTGACCTTCAGGTTCCAACGGTTTCGAGTTTCCATTGGGATATAGACGGTAGGGGGATCATTTGAGGTCTGCATCTGGCAGAAATAATCGCAGTGTACTGAGGGACATGGCGTTGCATGTTGCTGCGGTGTCTATTTGAAATTTGACTTGAGTGAACCCTGAGCCTGTCGCGGAAAGTGCTAGGGTTGTGAAGTATCGCTTTGCCTGGCTAGAGGCGGCAACACTGTGTACTTTTGCTTCCAAACAATTCGTGAAGCCACAATCATGATCAAAGGATGTGTCATATTGTTGCTCATTTCTGAGGTACATGTCGGTGTAGTGAAGATCTCGTGATTGGGTAGGTGTATTTGTGCGTGGGTCGTGCCGTTCGCGCCTTTCCTACCATATGTAGTGGTGGAAGGTTTGGATCTGGAATCCCGAACTGTAAACTTAGGGTCTTCCAGACAGACTCGGGCGAAATGGTCATTGCCGCCACAAGATGAACAGGTCCTTCCTTTACCAGGACATACTTTCCAGGGGTGGGCACCTCGCCGGTCCCCACACCAGAAACATGTTCCAGGTTCCCTGCGGAGTTTCATCCGGCTGTGTCTGAGGCCTGTCCAGTGGACTTCTTCATCTGTGCATTTCGGCGAATCGACTATTAATTTGTTTGTTTGCTTGGCAGACTCAATGGCTCTCGCTTCTGCCACCACATCTTGCATGGTTTTCTTTGAGTTGTCAGGTTTCACGTGTGTTTTGAGGAACTCAGTTCTTGTGTGATCCTCATTGAGACCAAAGATAAATATGTCTCTAGTGAGTTCATCAGTTAGGTCACCCGTAAGCACAAATGCTGCTCGCTTGTCTTATTTTGACTTCCTACTCTTGTATGGACTCATACGAGGCTTGAGACGACGTCCAGAACTTGAACGGTCGGTGAGAAGTGAACTCCCTGAGGTGCCTGTGTAGTGGGTGCTTAGTTTCTCCATCCAAACCCATGGTTTCTTCTTGTCGTCGGTGGCGATCTGAGGATCTATTGTGTATCTAAGTACAGACAAAGCTTCATCCGGAAGTGAAGATCGTAGGGCGGAAATCTCTAGTAGTAGACTTTTGTAGTGATGTGCTCGTTCGGTGACAGGATCTTTGCCAAGGTTGCGATAGTTGGCTTGGATGCAATAATCGTTAAAACGAAGCACAAAATTTTTGAAATTTTCACTCACATTACCCACAAGTTTGAGCTCTGGTCTTTTGAGGTTCACCATTGTGACATTTCACTTCTGACACCAAGTCTAGAGGCCAGTACTAATAACCGAACTATACTTTATTCGTGACGCGATTCAACATGGCGGTCTAACAACGAGCCCCGCTACCCACATACGTAGATACGTGGTGTAACTATCATATAGTGGTTTAACGTGCCTTAGTAAGCTAAACTATTTATAGTCTTATATATGACCATGCATGGCCATACACTGGAATACGTGGCCATACACCGGCGTACATAGGGGTACACGATAATGCATGGGCATGCACGCGCATGCACGCGCATGCATGGACATACACTAGTCTACATAGGTGTACACGGTTATACATGGGCATAAACGGGCGTACATGTCCATACACTAGTGTACACGGGCCTACACGGGCATACACTGGTTTACATAAGGTTACACGATAATACATGGGCATACACGGGCATGCATGGACATACACTGGTGTAGAAAGGCGTACACTAGTGTACATGAGCATACATGGGTATACAGTGGTGTACATAGGCGTACACGGTAATACATGGGCATAAACGGGCATGCATGGGCATACGCTGTTGTACATAGGCGTACACGGTAATACATGGGCATAAACGGGCATACATGTCCATACAATAGTGTACACGAGCCTACACGAGCATACCCTGGTGTACATAAGGGTACACGATAATACATGGGCACACACGGGCATGCATGGACATACACTGGTGCAGAAAGGCGTACACTGGTGTACACGAGCATACATGGGCATACACCGTTGTATATAGGCGTACACGGTAATACATGGGCATAAACGGGCATGCATGGGCATACACTGGTGTACAAAGGCGTACACTAGTGTACATGAGCATACATGGGCATACACCGTTGTATATAGGCGTACACGGTAATACATGGGCATAAACGGGAATGCATGGGCATACACTGGTGTACATAGGCGTACACGGTAATACATGGACATACACTGTTGCACATAGGCGTACACGGTAATACATGGGCATAAACGGACATGCATGGGCATACACTGTTGTACATAGGCGTACACGGTAATACATGGGCATAAACGGGCATACATGTCCATACACTAGTGTACACGGGCCTACACGAGCATACCCTGGTGTACATAAGGGTACACGATAATACATGGGCACACACGGGCATGCATGGACATACACTGGTGCAGAAAGGCGTACACTAGTGTACACGAGCATACATGGGCATACAGTGGTGTACATAGGCGTACACGGTAATACATGGGCATAAAAGGGCATGCATGGGCATACACTGGTGTACATAGGCGTACACGGTAATACATGGGCATAAACGGGCATACATGTCCATACACTAGTGTACACGGGCCTACACGGGCATACACTGGTGTACATAGGCGTACACAGTAATACATGGGCATACACAGGCATACATGGGCATACACTGGTGTACATAGGCATACACGGGCATACATGGACATACACTGGTGTACATAGGCATACACTAGTGTACCTGGGCATACACGGGCATACATGGACATACACTGGTGTACATAGGCATACACTAGTGTACCTGGGCATACACGGGCATACATGGACATACACTGGTGTACATAGGCGTACACAATAATACATGGGCATACACGGGCATACACTGGTGTATATAGGCGTACATTATAATACATGGGCATACACGGGCCTTCATGGACATACACTGGTGTACATAGGCGTACACGGTAATTCATGGGCATGCCCGGTCATACATGGCGATATACTGGCGTACATGGTAAATACATGGGCACACACGGGCATACATGGACGTGACACTGGTGTACCTAGGCGTACATGGTAATATATGGACATACACGGGCATACATGGACATACTCTGGTGTTCATAGGCGTACACGGTAATTCATGCCCATACATGCCCATGTACACCGGTGTATGGCTATGTATGTCCGTGTGTGCCTATGTACCCAAGTGTATGGCCATTTATGTCCGTGTATGCCCATATACACCGGTGCATGCCCATGTACACCGGTGTATGGCCATGTATGTCCCTTTATGCCTATGTACCCTAGTGTATGGCCATGTATGCCGTGTATGCCCATATACACCGGTGTATGCCCACATACACAAGTGTGTGGCAATGTATACCCGTGTATGCCCATGTACACCGGTGTATGGCCATGTATGTCCATGTATGCCCACGTACACAAGTGCATGGCCATGTATGCTCGTGTTTGCCCATATACACCGGTGTATGGCCGTGTATGCCCACGTACACAAGTCTATGGCAATGTATACCTGTGTATGGCCACGTACACCGTTGTATGGCAATGTATACCCGCGTATGCCCATACACACCAGTGTATGGCCATGTATGTCCGTGTATGCCCATATACACGGTTGTATGGCCAGGTATGTCCCTTTATGCCTATGTACCCAAGTGTATGGCCATGTATTCCAGTGCATGCCCATGTACACCGGTGTATGGCCATGTATGTCCGAGATTCGGTTTTTGAAAACTGAGGATCCAACTTGCTCGCCATCTTGTCTTCTGGTGGAATATTAATGAGCCGTCATTTTTAATGAGGTAGACTCATCCTTTTTAATGTGATAAAATTAGAAGGGTTTGGATGGAATAAATTATGCATTGGTGGGTACTTGTGCATAATTTGGGCCAGAACCCCCACTTTTTCACTACTTCGTATTGTTCAAACACATTCATTAGTCGCGTGTTTAAATTGATCGCAGCCAACTTCTTTTTGTTTTTGTTTTGGTAGAGCTGTCCCATGGGCTTCTTCTCTAGAGTTAATCAGCAAGTGGTTTAGTTTTTGTTCTTTGTCATTACAGAAATTACAGGTTGTATTGTCCATCGCGAAAAAGTGTGACACTGGTGGGAAGCAAGTTGTGAATCACTTTGTATTGGAACATTATTGTTTTGACTTCGTTTGTGATTGTAAATTGCAGTAGACAGACGTTCTGGATGGATCTACTTGCAAAACCGAGGCAGAGTATTCTATTTTCGGCAGTTTGAGGAACAAAAACGGTTTTCAGAAGGCGGAATAAATGGATCTGGTGGTTAAGTGGTTGGGAGAAGTACTATTTTCGGCTGCTTCTGCTTCACAGGAATTGTGTTAATTGGGCCGTAGTACTGAGTGAAGGGTACATTCAGATTAAATTTAGATTGAAACTCCTGCTAATTCAAAAAACCGTTTTGTCCGTTTAATAAATCGTCAATCTTAGAAATGCCGGCATCAAACCAATATTTATAGAGCTTTTTTCTTTTGGCCATCAGAATGTTCTTATTATTCCAGAGGATTTCATCTTTAAATCATAGCCTGTGGAGGTTTTGAACTCAGACCAATAGTGTAGAATCTTTACATAAAATATTGGAAGGTTTTCATGCGCAAGCGTATTGGTTGCGAAGTTGCATTTTGTTAGGAAGGCAAGAGTACCATGCTAATGCATGATGTGGTCGGGAATTATTTTCCAGGGAGCCTGAGAGTCGTCTTGAATTCTTTTTATCTACACTAGTTAGAGTGCTTTTTCCATGATTTTGACATCACACATTTTCAAACTCCCGTCTTTTTTTATATTCTCCGATTATAGTATTCTTTTTTATTTTACGGGGCTTTCCTTCCCAAATAAAGTTGAGAGTTATTTTATTGATTTCTTGAATGTAGTTGTCAGGGACAGCCAACACATGTACAGACGCCGAGTAAATTAACTTTGATAGGCCAAGTGTTTTGAGTATGTTGATCCCACTATAAAGCGTTAGGCTTCTTCGTTTCCAGATTTTGAGCATTTTTTCTAGGATTTTTACTTTCTCGCCAAAATTTAACCAGTCAGTGCTTACTTGGTTGTGAGAAAGGAAGCGCCAAGAGTACTGATAGGTTCTTTTGCCCACTTAAAACCGAAGGGAGTGTCTATTTTTTCGTTCCACTGACCCAACCACATGGCTTCCGTTTTAGTAGTATTGATTTCTAGACCAGAACAAGCGTGGAAAACACTTAAAAGATTTAGTAGGCTCGTCACAAAGTGAAGGCCGCGAACAAAGACCGTGGTATCATCAGCATATTGACTTATTTTTAGTTCATACGTATTGACTACTTTGATTTCTGTAGCTCGGTATGGGGCAGCATAGGTGTGTGTCAATCTGAGAGACTCCGAACGCCAAAAACTACAAAATAAGGCTGCACGCTTAATTACTTTCTCTGACTTAAATATTAGATCGTCCACTTTACTCAGTGACCTCGGCTGGATTCCCTGGAACGAAAGCGTTCTAAGCAACTAGCAATGATTTTGTTTGAGATTCTCCATAATCTTGCTGCGACTAGTTTTAAACAGTCTTTTAAAAACTACATCCAGTGTTCACTCACATAATCTAAGAAATTCAAAATACAACCTTTTCGTTCCTATACCGAGTACTGAAGCTGGCAAACGAAGTTTTCAATATCGTGGCTCTGTTCTCTGGAACAGCTTGCTTTTGAACGCTAAGATTCAGCCAACCATTAGTTCCTTTAAGCCATGTTATGTTTTCAAGGATGGTTTTATCTTTCCCTTTCTTTGGTATAAGCGAGATTATGCCACGCCTTTGGCTAATGGACATCGTACTGTGTTGGAAAGCATAGTAGTAACTGGCTAGCTGATCATGACAAATATCCGGCCAAAATAACTTTGGGGATTAGCATATGTCGCTATGGCGGATGGCCAGGTTTTTTTAGCCGTCCAGCCTTGACGCTAAAATTACTAGCTATGACTGCAAAACTAACTTTACAGCAGGCAAAAACCTTTTAAAGCAGGAGCTCGCTCCGGTAAATGCAAACTTAGACGAGCTATCTGAACAACTGAATGAAATTGACTCAACGGTAAAGTTTTTGAATGCCAAGTATGACGAACTACTGAACAAGATGAAAAACACGAATGAAAATGTCGCTCGACATGGGTCGGACATCGCAAACATCAAAGCGACCATAAAGAGGGTGGAGAAACTTGCTAGTGATACATCTGGTGAGGCTGAAGAGATGGCTCAATACCTGAGGCGAGATTGCTTAGAGATAACGGGAGTTATGGCAAACGAGGACTGTTCGGCGGAAGCTATCGTCACATCAGTTGGCAACCTCATAGGTGTACTACTACAGGAGAATGACATCTCGCTTGCTCACCCAATTTCCACCTAAAGGGAAGACGCGCCGCCTAAACTCATTGGGAAGTTTATCTGCCGCTGTATCAGAGACAAATGTTATTCTATAAGACGAAAATTGGCGAAGAAGAAAGCTAAAGATTTACCAAACCTCAACCTGTCGGCCTTTATGTTTCTAAAGAATTAAGCTTCATTAGACGGCGGGACTTGGAACAGTCTGATGGTGGAATAGAATCGTGCTGGATCTAAATTATAAAAAAACAAAAAAAAAGTAGTTGTCGGTTGCGTCTATAGGCACCCATCCAAAGACTGTACTTATTTACATGCTACACTTAAAGATCAGTTATGTAATCTAAACAACAAAGGTAAGGAGGTCTTTGTTTTAGGTGACATAAACATAAACTTCCTAAATTACAATAGGGATATCCAAACATCTGATTATCTTGATTAGCGGAGCTCCGCGCGCGCCGAGCACCATTGCTAAGAAAATATGGTAACCCATCCATCCGAGAAATTTTGGATATGACGTCATCGTACGACCGACCATCCGACCGCCCGACCGTCCGTCCGACCGTACGTACGTCCACCCCATCATGTAAGCCAAAGTCAAATGTGATATTCCAGTTAACCCTTTCGTGTGCAAGCTCGCATGTAGGCGCCCTTCCATATGGACTGTTTTTGGAAAGATCAGTTGCCCATACACGCAGTTCTCAACCCGCGTTTTTGTGGCGGGAAATTGCATGGCCAAATTTTGAAGACAGTTTTAAATCAAAGCCAGTTTTGTCTATTCGTTGGCGGAATATCAGTGACAAACAGCGGGAGAAAGAACAAGAAAGGGCACGAGTAAACAGGCAGAGTATCAGTGACAAACAGTGGGAGCAAAAGCACGAGCAAACCAGCGGAATTGTATTGTCGAGCAACGGGAGAAAGAATAAGAAAGGGCTCAAGTAAACAGACTGAATCGTACTGACGAGCAACAGGAGAAAGACCAACAAAAAGCTCGAGTAAAGAGACGAAATTTATGTGAGGAACAGCGAAAAAGAGAGCGACTCTTGTCAAGCTGCAAAAACATTAACAAGTGTCAGGAAGTTTCAGCTTTTCCGCGTGTTTGCCTGCATAAGCTTGCACGAAGAGAAAAGATCGTGTGGTCTGGCAAGGTTTCAGTAATTATGCGCTGTCTTCGGACCTTGCTGTGTATTAAACTGGACGGTTTTGCTGCTAAAATCCTTAATTGAACAAGCTTCCTTGACAGGCATGAGAAGTAATAAGACTTACTTTTGTGTGAAATGACCGCTTCTGCCTAATTAAGCTCTGCGTTCGGAGTGATTGTTGACTGACTTAAACTGTGCGCAGGTTAGTACTCCTGTTTTGTCTTTTATATGGACATTTATGCCAAGAAAATTTAATAGCGATTTGTCTCGGTTTGTTACTTGTCTTATTTTTTCCGATTTGTACCAGAAACGTCGAATAGACATTCGCATCGGTTTCTTTTTTCGTACGTTTAGTTGTTTTCACGCTTCCATCTCAAATTGGTTTGGACTCTTGTTTTTTCCAAATGTTCTCTACCCAATATTTCATTTTGGATCCTAAAACGTTTCGTTTTTTCCTGCTGTCGCTCATTTTAGGGCACAAAATTTGTTGAAGAAAAGCCAAGCGAAGTCCGGACGGTTTATGACCTCGGCCCCGCTTGGTAAGTTTGACATTTGGAAAACTCTCGCCGAAAGAACAACAACTCCATGCCAAAAGTAAACGCGATTTTTAACAGTTGCATCATTGGAAATGCCAGCAATATGTTGTCCCTCGCCGCAATTCTTATCAAAGCAATGATTTTGTGTGAAATGACGGCTATTTTGTCAGCTCTGCTTTCGGAGTGATTATTGACTGACCTAAACTGTCCGCATCCGCAGGTTTAGTATTCCTGTTTTGTCTTTTATACGGATACTTATGTCAAGAACACTCGGACTAGCGATTTGCCTAGGTTGCTCACGAGTTATGTTTGTTACTTGTCTTATTTTTCCAAGAAACGCCAAAACGCCGAAGAAACATTCGTATCGTTTTTTGTTTTCTTACGTTTTGTTGTTTTCACGCTTTTATCTCAAATTGGTTTGGACTAAAAAATGTTCGTGTTTTTTCCAAATGTTTTCTATCCAATATTTCATTAGTGGATCCTAAAAGTCTTCGGTTTCCCTGCTGTCGCTCATTTTTGGGCACAAAATTGGTTGAAGAAAAGCCAAACGAAGTTCGGACGGTTTAAATCCTCGGCTCCGCCTTTTTAGGAACAAGAGCCGGATTGACATTTAGAAAACTCTCGCAAAGAGCGACAACTCCTTGCCAAAAGTAAACACGATTTTTAACAGCTTTAACAGTCGAAATGCCAGCAATATGTTGTCTCTCACAGCAATCTCGTTGTTAGGTAAAAAATCGTAGACTTACGGGCTAATTGCAGTAAAAACTTCGTCTTTAATTCAATGTTTATTGACAAATGTTTTTCTGAAACCGATTTGTTTGTCTGTTGTCATTGCCAATCAGATGTTATCATAAACAGTGATGTAAAAAATAATACCGCCCACGACTCATAGTCAACGTTTGTAGTTCAGTTGCAATATTTGTAGTTGATCGAAGTCAAGAATAAAACCATTCTCAACCATTTGTAGTTGATCGCCTGAGTTGATTCATGGCTTATCGTGCCGCAGCCACTTTTCACAACGAAAAGTTAAGTAAAGTCATTTTCGCTTAATGTTTTTCAGTGCTATTGTACAAAGGACACAGACGGCACTTTTCTATCGTCTTTACTCTTATAGCTCACAAAAATAGTCAAAACAAGGCGAGCAAAGTACTTTTCTTCTTTTTTGGGTGGTGTCGAAGAGTACCCACTTTGGGATTTTACCATTTTGTTTTGTTGTGGAATATTTCGGTTTGTTGAGGTTAAAATGTCAACGAGACATGTTAGAAAATTTGTGACTTAGCCAAAGCGCATAACCGGTTGCGATGTTGGATTTAAAAGTGAGACACTGGGACTGTTAATCATAATTTAGAGATTTACACCATTTGTATTGAAATGTGGTCGGATGTAATTAAACTGTGATGAAGTAAAATCGTTTATGCTCTGGTTATGTAGTTCCTTGATCCAACGTGGCAAAGGCCGATGATAAATCGAAAATGTATGTTAGCTCATGTTTGAATGGTGGCTGTGGCTCTGCATCAAAACAGTAAAAACTATAATCACAATGCAGAAGTCCTTACTAGAGTCCTGGCTCGAGTCCTGGCATTGATTTTATTTTATCGGTAAATGCCATACGATAAAAAAAGAACTGTGGAGCTCCGCTTTTAGGTTTGCCTAAATATATATATTAGGCTTAGGCTACATGCCACTTATTACCAAGGCCACACGCTCAACCTGTCTTTAAGACAGGAAAACCAAAAAGCGATAACTCGCTTAAAAGGCTTCGGATCGAGCTGAGAAGCAAGATGACAATAGAAAAGACAAAAAAATCGAAATTTTGGCTGTAATGTCGATTAACGTTTTTCCCCATACAAGCCTTTATAGCGGAGCTCCAGCGGCCCGAAGGGCCGCAAAGCGGAGCCCCATACCTATAGAAACCCGTCAACTGCTTTTCTCATGGTAATCTTGGCTAGCGGTATTGCTCGTGGGCGCGACCGACGACGACGACGACGACGACCTCGCACAATAATTAATAATACCCTAATAAACTATCATTCACCCAGCATTTTCTGAAACAAGAGATTCGTTAATTTCGCAAAAATCGATATTTAATATACTTTCCATTATCTGATAATTTTCTTTCTCCGCTTTTTCGCAAATGCCATATCCATCCAGTCTCTCAAACTCCCAAGATATACGCACACATGCTGATACAGTTCCGGGACCACGTGAAGAAATATTCCCAAACAGACAAAACACCAAACACTCCGCAATACACAAGACCAGAAAAACGGACTGACAACGAATATAGATATTATTGCCGTAATGATCAATTTCTGATTTTCTGATTTTCTGCTTTATGCTTTTTACTTCGGACAGCAAAAATGGCCCGACCTCAACAAACGCTCTCATGTTAGTGTGGGGCCTTCAGCTAACAACGTCTGTGAAAATAAGCAGATAAACGTCAAACCCGTTATATCCCGAAATCAGGGCAATATTGAACTTACCGACTCCAAAAGTAACTATATCAATTAACTCCAAATACGTTCTTCCGAATGAACAGCGTCAGCAGTTGTACAATATTTGAAGAGCCGTTCCACAAACAGAAACAATGAATCGAAATCCACCAATGAGGAGAGTAAAATTGAAGTTGAGAAAAGTAACCAATAGACCAATCATTGTGACAGAATGTAGATTCAATTAAATGTTGTTGTAAACATGTTTAATTGACCATGCGCAAAGCTGGTGAGTGATCAAAGTTCATGTTCGATGCACGTGACTGACCAAAGTTCAAAGTCGGATTTAATCAATAGCGCTGTCTTAGTCACGTTGGAATAGCTCTTTTTAGCTCATGGATGACGTAGTCATGCCATGAGGTTTTGTTGTGGGTCTGAATGTCTCTCACTCACTAGGGGCTTTAAGATAGTGCATAACGGTAGGCTGGGACGGTTGGATGCGTATACCAGGGACCTGGAACGAGTACGGTAAGATTCGGCCAACACAAACGAGGACGGGGAAAAACATGTCTTTTGAAGAGGCAAGAAATTCTCTTGTCATTCCTTTTGCAGAAGGTTCAATTAGCGAGGAGGAATTTCTTATTTTATACCATGAATTAACTCCAATGGGAGATACAACAACAACAGGTATGGGGTAGAGGAAAGGGACAGAAGATAGGCCCTTCCATTTATTGAAAAACAAAACTGCCCAAGGAGAAACAGCACTTTACAGAATAAACAATAACAACTATGACGAGAGGGGGGGGGGAGGGAGGGAAAGCCAGCTAAATCGAGCACATGTAAGAGATCTAGTAGCGTTCTGACAGTTCTAAAGCGCAGACTCTAATAAACTAGTATCCAGGCTTCCCTCCTCCCCAGAGTTAAATGTAAATAAAATGGATATTATTACTACTTAACTCCAATGGGAGATACAAGAACAACAGGTATGGGGTAGAGGAAAGGGACAGAAGACAGGCCCTTCCATTTATTGAAAAACTAAACTGCCCAAGGGAGGAACGACCTACCCCATACCAAGAGAACAGCATAAATCAGTGTAAATATATAAAACAAGCAATAAAACAAAGGAGGCTAGTTGGCGAATAGCATGCATTCTATACTTAATGGGTATGTGAATATAAGACTAAAGGGATCAGATCGTCAGTCTTCTAGTCTCTCAAGAAACTCCTCAGGAATGTTAGCTTGAAAGGCTAGGGTGGCACCCCCTGAGCGAAGGCTGTGACCACTGATGCGGGATGGGTCTAATCCTGCTGTGGAAGCCACCGATTTAAGAAGACTGTTGAACTATGTGAATGGTATTAGACCACTACTTGAGGGTGCTGGAATGACGAAGGCTGGACCAGACAGGGTGGCTGGTACAAGCTTGAGGGCATGCTGTAGTGCAGAGTGGGGGCACAGTGAGTGGCCTGGGATGAGAGGTAGGGGACCAGTAAGGAAACGTTGACTAAACTGGATGGTTTTAGACCAGCGGTTGATGATAATGGCCCAGCCTGGGTAGAACACAATGTCACTTCGCCTAAGATGCTTTAAAGGGTTGAACTTGGCAACCCCTTCAACAACATATTAGCTTTGCGAAGAAGACCAAAGAAGCCTGTTAAGCAGACAGCCCAGAAGGTGGCATGGACTGTGTCTGCCAAGTTCAAATGCGACTTGATAACCAAGAGCATTGCGGGGGTTATGAGTTGTTTCTGCGAGACTGTGCAGCCTTTGCAGCGACGTATACCAAGCAAGGTTGTTGCCAAGTGGAAGTTATTCTTGGTAGGGTCTTCCAGGCCATGTTCCAAATGAAGAATACGGACAATGTTAAGGTAAGCAGGAATAGAGGAAGCAGACAACGAGCGTGCCAAGAAAGCTGCACAGCGACTAAGTGTGATGGTAGAAGCTGGAAGTGGCTGATACCCATAGTATACACAAAAGGTAAGATAGGCTCGCAGTTGACTTTTGTAAGTGGCCTTGGTGGAAGTTGCATAGGCTTGTTTTCGAAACTTAAGAACCTCCATGTCCAATCTCGACTGATCGTCTGGATCTGAGGAAGGCAAGCGACAAAGGTGACATGTGAGACAACAAATCTTCAGGAGAGGAAGAGGAAGAGGACCGTGAGAGCCATGCATGAAGTGCGTGTTGGTGTCAGGTTTCATCAAGTCTAGAGATACTGTGGGCAATAATGTTGGCTGAACCAGGAATGTGCTCAACAGTTAGTTGGATAGCATAATACTCTGACAACCAGAAGAGCTCTCGGAGCCAATCCATCATGATAGGACAGGGGGTGGTTCCTTTGTTTACAATTGCTGCAGTAACTTCACTATCTGACTTGACTACAACCGTTTGGTTGCCTGGATAACCATGAAGGTTTCTTTGTAGTTGATATGCAGGGGGCAGAAATTTGGAAAATCTAGTGCCCAGTTCACGTAGAGCCAGTCATTATGCCAACAACAACCACCACCTGCAGGGGACGCATCAGTATAGGCTAGTGCAGATGTCAAAGGAAGCTCATCGGGGAAAAGGTGCAGTTGAAAACAGGAAGAAGGGATGCCCACCACTGAAGGTCTGCTCTTGCTTGGGTATTGAGGTAAACATGATGGTGACGATGTTTTGCAGAGTTCATTACAGTTATCAACCGCCGCAAAAAGGTCCGGCCCCCTCTGACGACCCGAGCAGCCCAGCTTACTTTCCCAACAAGGCGCTGAAGGTGATGTTTCTGGCACTTGCGTTAGGTTAAGGTTAAGTTCAAAATGTCTAATAGCTCAGAGACGCGGGCCCTGGGTAGCTGTAGAACACGATTCACTGTATCCATTTCGACTCCTAGAAAGCACAGTGATTGACTGGGTTGAACAACCTTTGACCAGTTTATTGTGAAACCAAGTGATTGAAGTAAACTGATGAGGGTGTCCACAGCAAGTTGACACTGCTGCTGGCTGGGTTCAATGATGAGAAAATCATCTAAGTAAGCAAGCACTATGAAACCACGTCGGGGCATCATTCTACAAACTGATTGGGTGAGGCGGTGAAAAATCATAGGAGAGGTTCGAGCACCAAATGGAAGTCGTTTATCAAACAGAAGTGTCATGCTGCTAGTACCTTGAAAAAGCCAAGACATGCCAGTGACTTTCCAGCTGCTGGGGTCCCAACACTTCGGTAAGCATGTTTTAAGTCGACCTTGGCCAACCAAAAACCCGGTTTGGCTTTGCATGCTGCCTCACCAGCTGTAGTATATTTGTAGTGGTCAAGGTCCATGTAAGAGTTTGTACTCAATGCAAGTGGTCGACTGTAGTCCATAATCAGTCTTAACTCTGAAGAGTCCCGTTTGGGTACAGCTCCAATAGCATTAACAATAATGAGGGGGGGGGTGTGTCTGATGATCCAAAATGGCCTAATGAGAGGCCTTTACATAGTTGCTCTTCAATCTTCTCTTTGGCCACTGGCCTGAGCGCCGATCTGTTGTTCTTTGTGAAAGCTGGCAAAACAGTAGCATCACGCTGAATCAAGTCAAACCCTTCTCGTACGCCATTGAGAATAAAGTCTCTGTCCAAATCATTAGCTAGTTCCTTTGCCCATATTTCATACTTTAAGTCTGTGGAAATTGGCATTGGGCTGCTGCGCATGAAAACATGAGAGCCCTGCTGATTGGTTGAAGTCAGTAACACACTCTGCTGTTTCTAAATTAACGTACGGTCCCTGCTATAGGGGATGCGGTCGAGCTATCCCCTGCAAGTGGCTCCACTAAAGAATCGAGAAATAGCTCTGCAGGCGAGTGTGTGTTCATGCTGTGGGGTAGTGCGTAGTTGTGTGCTTCCATTGGGGGTGATCCCCCAGACACTGTGGCTTTATACAAACATGGTCATATTTGCAAGCAGTACCATAGCTGCAGCCTTGTCGACGTTGAAAGTCATAGCACACCTGCTTGCCTGTGGTCGGGTTGATAGTTGGCGTTGATCTACCTGGGAGGCGGTTTGCTTGTTTGGTTGGGCCAGGCTGGTTGGCGTCAGGCTTGTGGAGGGATTGCTGGTAGATGAACTGACTCTCTGTACCCCATTTACAAGCAGTGGCGAATTGCATTCGTCGATAAAGGTCATCATAGTGGACGACACGGGCTATCGGGTAAATCTTGGCCAGCTCTGAGACTTTGGTGCTATATGATATGTAATTCATAATGTCTGACATAGTTGTCAATGCACCTTCTTTAACCAGTGTGTGCATGATCCTGAAGTTTGCTGCTGACCATTGTGGAAAAGTGATGTTGTTGAGCTGGGGCTTTTTCTCATGGCTAGTCTTTAATATGATTTGAGTGCCACCTGAAGAGCCAAGCACGGTCTCCCGGTCCTCTTCCAGAACCACTGGGAGGGAACTGACAAAATCTGGGATTAGCAGGGGGCGCTTACCTCTGGGGGTGGTGCTGGGTTCCAGTAGTTTTTGCGCTGGATCCGCCAATTCGTCAGACAGACCAAGAAGGATTGGGTCCCCCAGTGACTGTTCTAAGGCTTTGAGCTCCTCCTGCACCGCTGTGTCAGATTGCAACGTAGTTAGAGTGGGCACGGTCGCTCTTTGGGTCGTACATTGGCCGTGATTCTGTGTGTTGCCGTTCGCCGGGTTTGGGGCGGCCATCTTAGATTGACTTTTGTGTGCCATCGCGGACTTGCAAGCTCAATTTTGGCTCGTGTCAGTTCAAGTTCTAACTTCAAGTTCTCATTCTGAAGCTTGCTAATACTGGCGGAAGACTGCTTTTCTTCTCCGGGTGTAAAGTTCGGGGTTTGAAGTTTGTTGGCACTTGGTGTCAAGCTTTCAAGAAGCGACTCGACTCGGTTCAATTCATCTCTGATCGTACGTGACTGAAGGCTCTCTGTCGGATCTACCTCGTAATCCTGCGAATGCTGCGGAGGTTTCTTCTCCCTCGAACTTCTTCTAAGCTACATAGTTCAGAGAGGAGAAAGCCAGCTAAATCGAGCGCATGTAAGAGATCTAGCAGCGTTCTGACAGTTCTAAAGTGCAGACTCCAATAAACTAGTATCCAGGCTTCCCTCCTCCCCAGAGTTAAATGTAAATAAAAACGAATATTATTACTACTACGAATCAGTGAATCCTCTTTATCCTTATTGGGAATTTGAACCATTTTGTTTAGATTCCTTGAATTCTAGCGAGTGTAAATCCCAGTTCAGACTGAAGAAAGACGACATTCTCATTGTAGCCGATGCTTTGCAAGTTCCACCAAGATTCATATGCACCGTTTGCGATGGTATAGAGGGATTTTGCATTTTGCTTAGACAGTTGCCTTATCCCTGTCGGTCTTTTGATGCTGGTGCCCTAAAATGAAATGGAGATAAATTAGTTTTGATAAGAGGAAGTTTTCGTACAGACAAAAGCAGCGGTTAAAACTAATGTCAACAAGGGCATTTTATTTGGTTGACTTGGCTAACACGACAAGTAGTGTTCAAAAATTTCTAGCTTTGGTAACAAAAAGTAAAAATCAGAAGAACAACAAACTAGCTAGCTAGTTTTCGAAGCAAGACCGACTGAAATTCCTCTGAAAGACAACACATCTGAAGTCAATCAAAATCGTTTCACTCGGCAGACCGCTAAGGGGAATTGGCTTATAAACAAAAAATGCGGCTAGAATTATCTCTTTTACCTTTCTTTTCTGCCTTCCTCCTGTGCCATGGTGGATTATGGATAACGCTACATTGAAAACAAGCAAATTTTGGTTTGTGCCGCCATGAGGCCGAGTGATGTCTGATGTCTTATGAATGAACTCAGAATTTTCACCAGATTTTTTCATGTCACCGATGGATAAATCAAGACAAACACAACCAAATGCACATTTAACCCATTGGGTAATCAGTTTTCAATTCATAGTAAAGGAAAGGGCTAAAATAGTGCGAATAAGTATGGATGAATTCTTACCGTTTTCATGGTAGATTCCACGACGAGAAAGCTCGCAAAAACATACCGTCCCAGAAGCACGACGGTCAAATGTCACGGAGGTTTTGCGTGACATGACAATCCTCCAACCGTCTCAATCTACCGTCGTGTACTATCTTAAAGTCCCTACTCACTCACTCACTCACTCGATTCTGATTATTTATTCATTAAACTTTCCCCCGGTCCCTCCCCTGGTAAGTATTGCTTTTGTCTCCATAGTCTTCTTGGTCCAAAGTTTGCAAATTTCAGGGTGTAGTACAAAGGCGGAGAATTTTGCTCTGCAGATATTGTTTACGTGTTTAATGTTCATGGCGTCGGTTTTTCGTTTCGATTTTCCAACTCAACAAAGGTCTATTTTGTTTAAGGATCATTTATCAGATAAAGTTCATAAGATGAACAACACGACTTGCGAGAATTGAACTTTGAAATCTTCAGAGCAGCGAAAATGAAGTTCGAGACATCGCAAAAGCAACTATAAAGCTTATCACTGTGCGGTACCTGGGGCAGTAGTAATCGAGAATTTTGTGCCACAATATGATGGAAGAAGGAAGAATGAAGAAAATCGGCAAAAAAAGGAAACAGGAGAAAGACTTTCTAGCCAAAAAACTGAATTCTGGCAAGCAACGCATTTGATTTATGAACAACATATGATCGATTGAAGAGACTGTTTTCATGGTGAACACTCGATTGCAAATATGATCTTGTTTAGAAAGGCTGTATCCCTTAGTTTAAATGATCAGTATAACACTTTGTCAACATTTGACAAAAACATAAGGACCACAAGTTCTGTTAATCTGTTAATCTGTTCGAACAACAAAATATTTGGAAAGTCAAGTTAATTGTAGCGCAAAGCATAAATAGATGGATTGAATATCTCACCTTACACAGCAAAGGTTTTGTGCCCGACCCCGAATCGCTCAAAAACATTGTGGCTGTAAAGCGTGACTAATTTCCCTCAGGACTTTCACACAATATTGGGATGTTATCTCGCATTCAGAATAGTCGGAAATTTTATTACGACCAAAAACGTTTATAAAACTAGCTTGAAATGAGCCGTCGAACAGTAAGAAACTTTAACTTGCCTGTTACACTTCTTAACAAAGCGACCACCTTTAAATATTATTTTTATAGTCCTTGTACAAATTTGCATATTTGTGCTTCATCGCCAGTTCAAATTACTTACGTCTGTCAATTTCGTCTAAATTAATGCTTCTGGCGCAAGTCAATCAACTGCGTAATTTTACGGAAAATATTAGCGCGTAAACGGTTCTTTTACCAAGAGGTGTGTCTAAAAAGGATGTGCTCCCACAAAACACAAACGAATGTACAGGTTACTTGCACATATCCTTTTAGAAAATAAAGTTGTTGTAAATTCAAAGTATTGTTATGTTCCTCATCCATGAGCTGGCTCATAGGAGCCTTTGATTAGCCTGTAGATTTTGTTTTCCCATAGTAAACCACGTGATGTTACCCTAGAGAATTGTTTCTTTGAAATTTCACCATAGTCACGTGCATATGTACGCATAATTTATGAAAAGACAAAAAGCAAATTCCCTTGGGAAGATCACACTGTCTACATTGGGAAAACAAAATCGACAAGCTAAAAAGGTCTATTAAGCAGTGAGGTTGCCATTAGCCGTTCCGAAATTCAAAAGGGAACTGGGGCGAGTTTCAAATTTTGAAGTAATCGATAAATTGACACCATCACATGAAAGACAACATTGAGATTGGTCGTTTGACCAGGTTTGATTTTTTTAGGTTGAACAGAGACCAAGTTATGGACCTTGAAACATAGCTCAAATCCATACAAATGTCTCTAATTTTGTGACAGTGTCCCCCAAAAACCGTGTTTCCAATGATTTACGTATAGTTTCTTTCTTGTTTCACTTGTGGAAACAGCCACTTCTGATTGGAGAGATATTTATAGTTTTGAAATCCGTCATACATATGTTTATTTTCGTCACACAATGCTTTTCCAGTTTTAACAATGTTCTTGCAGTTTTGACAATTTTAGCGCACGGGGAAAATTACAAAACTAAGCACTGGTGCGCTTCGAAACGAAATATTCGCTCCCCGACTAGGAACCGCTCAACCAAATTAGCTTGACGCAAAATCACTTACGACTAACATTCTTCATCAAACGTGTTTTGCCGCTTTTCACCGGCAAATAGTAACCATATGATTTGAAAAATACTGCTTGATTTCAGAACGGCATTGCCTCCCCGGTATGTCTCTCGCGGCCACACTACGGGATGTTTGAATGACTCGAAAAAAAAAAATGGCTTGTTATTGCTTATAACCCTTTAAAAATTCAGGTCAGAAACGGTCGAGTGCCACTAACATATTCCTACATCATTTCCACATTTCAAAGACACACAAGGAAAATAGCATTTCTGGCGTAGCCGTCCCCTACCCCCTCCAGAAAGAGTTCGGAAACACCGCATTTCGCCACGAAATACCCCGCTACCTCTTTTGCGGGGAAAAGTCTTTGCCAGCTTCTTTTTGCTCTGTGCGAGGTGTCTTTCTCGATTTTTGCGATTGTGGCGCGGATTGTGCTGCTTCCCTCTGCTCCGACTCCGATCGTGTGCGGAATGGTTGTGTTGCAGCCTCGTTTCCCTATCACGTTCTCCAAAGCGTGGGAAATGTTCACCACCGCACGTATTGCTGTTCCGTTCTCTCCGGTTGTGCAGGAGAACCCGCCATTGCGGAAAACACCTTCCTCTCGAGACAGATACACGAACACGCAGCCGGACGTCGTCGACGAAGGGCGGAAGTCCTGCCAGCGGACGCAAGTTTGTTCGTCCGAGGTTCCCTGCCAAATAGTCGACTTTGGAAATGTCGGGAAGAAGGTTGCTCTCGTACGCATTCTCGAGAAGGAGATGGCGGGGGACGGATTTTTCGGTACGCGGGAGTCCCAAACTTTCGAAGGTTTGTTTTGTTGCTGCTGCCGCTACTGCTGCGGGGGGGGGGGGGGGGGTCGACGGGTTGCCGATCGATGGGTTGGTTGCCGAAAGACATTCCAGTAGCCGAGGTGCCCAATGTTTCTCTAAAATTGGTTGGTAGTTTGTGTTTGGATTTCTTCAGTGGGTGGCGGTTGGGGTGGTTGGGGTGGTTCGCCTGTTTTCTTTTCGAAGGTTTGTTTTGGATTCGTTTGCAAGCGCATGCTCTTCCAACAAAAATTGTTTCGAAAAATCTTGCTGTTGAAAAGGAAGAAGACGTTGGAAGACGAATTTTGCGTTTTTGTGGGAAAAAAATGGTTGCCGAAAATCTGGTTGCCAAAAAAAAGGAGAAACACAGAAAATATAATCTTAATACTGCCAAATGTTGTTTATTTCAATGTCTCTGGCTTGTTGTTGTTTTTGCACACGCAAACGCAAATTCTGTCTCTGTTTTTGAAAGCTTTAGAATTAATTATCTCTGAAAAAAGCGTGGTTGCCGTATCAAGAGATGGTCTATTGTTCTGGCCTAAATTTGCCCATTAAGATCTAAACAATAGCCCTATTGTTTTAAGTGACGCGTTCTGAATTTTGCCGAGACCACGCCGAGGATTTCAGGACTTATAGGAAATTTCCGACGTGCAAAACGGATGTTATTAGGGGGTGGGGGAGAGGTAGATTGTTCCTGGGAGAATCAATATTCACTAGGGTACTCAGGTGAAGAATTAACTTACGGCGTCAGGTGAAGAAGAACTTATTCGTCATCCAAGCATTACATGTGTTTTCTTAAATATATTTTTTTTGGGGTTATAGATATTACTTGTACTTTGGGTTATCGAATCCGCCCTTACTACATCGTTCGTGTTGTTGCTTCTTTTAACAGGGCGTCTTTATTCAGCCAAAAAGTCTTATGAACGCGGGGTATTTATTAAAGGTGGATTCATCAAAACGCGAATCATGACGCGCACGCTGACTTTCACATGAGTGCACGTAACTGTGTCTTACAAAAGCTGTTGACAGAACATTAACACGGGTTGAACCAATGTTTGTGCCTTTGGATTTATAGAAACGAAACGCAAAGAACGCGCTTACTTTAACTTGAACGCCTGAACGTGCTCAAATTTGTATTTCAAATTTAACTTTCAGTGGAAATTTTGCAGTCTATTGTTGTATTGTATTTACCTATTGTAATTGAAAAGTACCGTAAACCTTTTTTTTTTTCGGTGAACGTGCCATTCAGCTGAAAGCGCACACAAGTATCTTTAGAGGTTTTCAGTGTTTAATGTTTTTAAAATTTCTCATCTTCGCTGAGACTGCGCTTTACAATTTCACTTTTTCAAGAAACACGAGCGTTCACCGTATTCATAATCATTTTGTGTTAAGTGACCATGAAGGTGAGACTTCATCCGTCTAGTGTTTGCTTTGCTTTGAATTTTAAACCGGCAATGCGGTCGGACACTTACAAGGGAGGTGTGACTTTTTCAATCGATTGTTCACTCTTTTCGTCTCAAGTTACTGACTCCAATGTTTTGAAAGAAGAAAATGGACGACGTTTTGTTTTGTTAAAATGTCTATAGAGTTTAAACGCTCTAATTCGGTATGAAACACCTAATAAATCATTGCTGCTTCGCTAGTTTCATTTTAGCTTCACCCGCGCTTGAGAAACGAACAAAGACAATTTATTTGAGTAACAATTATTTTTACGGCGCGAGATTTGAATGAATCTCTCTGAGAATGAAGCGCGTTAAAAGCGCGAGAACTCGGCCAGTGCAATTGTTGAAGAAGTTGATTATTTAAGTGCTCTGCTGATATACAACTAACTCGGCCAGAGTATGCGTCGCAAAAACTTTTGCTTACGCAAAACTAGTGCGATTGTTGAAGCAGTGATTTTATTACCTTTCTGCGTGATATCCGATCAACTCGGTTGGGGTATGCTTCGAAAACAAAACTTTCTCTCACCCCTCACCCCAGCGTTGTTGGTTTCGTCGTCCCAATGATAACTCTGTCCCTCCCCCAGGGTGCAAATTGCTCATAATTCGGTCTCGCTGAAGATTCAAGTCTCCCGCGTGAATCAGGCAGTGTTGGACACGACTCTCAAAGCATGCCGGGAGAAATTTCCGCCTGATCACCAGACGGTAAACAACTCCGTCGGGGGAGAAGATAGTCAAGATATGAGGACTGCTTCCCACGCTCAAAGAAATCTCCGAAGATGTACACATTAAATCGTTCGCGAGCAAGTAGCAGTTAT
>OX419341.1:13704804-13707304 GCA_948470475.1 Galaxea fascicularis
GGAGCGACCTGCACGTCTATTATTTACGAAACGCTTCGTCGTTATTGTCAAATACTCGGTAAATCTGCCTAACAAATAACGTCCAAGCCACGCAATTCCAGAAGGTTTTTTTTCATTTACATCTTTCAGTGTTATTTATGTTTGACCGGCTGTCACACTTTGGTAACACCCACCCGTAATTTAAGGTTGGCACGCTTTTAACTGCTCATAATAACAATCAGACATTTAAACCAATACGAGACTGCATCTGGATCAGAAACAAAACAAAGGCCTCGAAGGTTTGCAAAGTGAAGAGTCGACAATTAGAGGTATTTGCATAGAATAACCCTAAAAAGTTTTCTTGAACATTGATTATCTTAAATGTAACTGTAATGTGTTAAATCTCCAAAACCCGCCATAAAATCGCTTTTCAAAAAGGGTCCACTTCTGTTGAGGTGAAAATTATCTGGTATGGCGCTTCCGGTACGGCCTAACCCAACTCCTTCCGAAACCATAAACCAAAAGGAAGAAAGGCAAACGGATTTGTGTTCGGTGCCCAGACGTTCTCACAGACTGGACTGCCGCTTGAATATTTAGCATGTTGTTGGTTTATCGCATTTAGAGTGAATATTTTGCGCATAATACAGGCCCACCTGTCACAGGTTATCCGACAACTGACAAGTGAAAGCAATACTACAGTTAATGGGTTAAAAAAGGCCAAAGTGTATGCTTCAGTTGAAACTCATATCAACTTGAAATTTATGCGATTTTGGTCCAGTGACAAGAGGACAATAGTTATCCCTTTAAAACGAAGATTTACAAAAGCGCCTCGCTGACGTTCTGTGATAAGGTACGTTTCAAACTCATTTATGCCCATAAGGGGCTAAATGGTTTTCTTTCGAATAAGTAATTTTATTCTAGATGGAAAGCCTGCAAAATCGATGATATATGAAAATTTATAATTATATTTTTTTCTTTTGCTAATTCTCAATAACGTCACTCTGAAATAAGAACCAATCTTGTATACCTTGAAAAATGTTACCACTTCTAATGCACTCAAAAAGCCTTTAACGTTAAGAGCAGTAAACTAAAAAGGCAATTTCAACAGAAACAAAGCTTTGAAACGCCGATAAAAGGTTCGCGCCAAGAAAACAATATTCTTGTCAAGATTCGAGTCGTTCACTGAGTTGAGTGTGCTAAAGTATTATTTGGAATCGGGTTTTCTACACCTTTAAGCCATCTCAGAACGCCGCAATAAGGTAAGAAGTTAGATTTTTCTGTACTCAGGAAAAGTTCAATTTCGCAACAGGACAATTAAGGATTTTACTGACCAACCAAATTTTGGATCAAAAATGGATCTTATTGCTATCAACATAGGCACAGGTGCTTGTTATTTCGAAGACGTTTATTTGGTGTTCAATTTGTTATTCAAAGAAGGGCTTACAGTTGTGTCAAATGGTTGTCCTACAACTGTCGTTCGCTTGTTCTAATATGTGTTTACTACTGTTCTATAGTCACCCATTTTATCAGATGGGCGAATTTCCATAGAGTAGCTCATCAGAGGAAGTGAACACATCTTAACTGACAGCGGCTGTTATTTTGAAATGCGTTATTCATCTTTCGTGCATTTTCGCCCTTCATGCATAATGATTTAAACACCACGTTCAAGTATTCTAAATCCATGAAGGTCAAAGATAATTTTCGAGGTCGACAAAGACCAGATCAGGAGACAATCAACTCAGATATAATCACTAAGTGCTTGGTCTCCCGAAAGCTTAAAAAGTCAGAGTATTTGTTGATTTTGTCGAAAAGGTTAGCTCTTAATTGTATAAACAAGTTTCTCTATCTTGGGAAATGGATTAAAAACTTCCCTGGGGAAATGAATGTGCTTTTGGATTTGCATTAACGATGAAAATCACAGAATGGTTCATTGAAAAAAGACTATTCTTTTGAAGGATATAAATTCGAGAACATCGACGCAGGGCCCGCTCGACAAGCTAAAATGATAGTTGTCGACAGTTGTATTTGAAAACTAAACGAGTTTGACAACGATTGTCTCCTGATAGAGCTCTTCCACACACATACACTGCAGATGGCAAAACTGTCGAGAACTACCCATTTTCCACAAGAAACAGTTGAATTTTGACCTCTGTGTGATTTATCTTCTCTATTGCACATTTCTTCATCACCGCTGATCACCACCGCTAATTATAAGTAGTGTCTCTTTCTCATTCTTTGGATGGTGTTTCCACTGCTTTTGTCTGTATTGCCCAAACATGATTCACTTTGACATGCGCAGTGAGCACTTCCTGTCGAGCCGTCTTATAAACTGATGATTTTCCAAGTGCATTGTACAAATAAGTTGCGAACTATTTTATCTTAAAGTAAAGCTTCTAAGAGATCTCCCACGCTGGGTCTAAATTAGCCTAGTCGTCAGATAGATTTAGTCAAATGATTTTTTGAAAGGAAATTGCTCTCTGGCAGTTATTTTAAATTCTCCTTATGGCGAGAGTCCCTTAAC
>OX419341.1:13714804-13797304 GCA_948470475.1 Galaxea fascicularis
GATAGTGGGGAGTGTCAAGGTTATTAAAGATTGCAGCATTGGAAAATTTCCCTCTTCCCGCAAAAAGAGGAAATCAAATTAACAAAAAAAAGTGTCAAAAAAATCGTGCAGGGGACTTAACTCCCCCCCCTAAAAAAAAAGTCCTGTAGAGTCAATGGCCATAAAAAAAAAATCATACAAGCTGAAAATGACCCACCACCCCCTCCCCTCCCCTCCCCTCCCGCCATCACTTTTCTAATAATCCGTTCCTTAAAGGGTGTGTTGTGATTATATCCAAGACGAGAAAATTACGAAGACGCACAATAAAAATAACCAAAATCAATAGGGCATGTCAGAAAATTGGAAATTTGTCCGAAAAAAAAAAGACACGTTTAAGACTTCCGAAAATAAAAGAGCTATTAGAAACAAAAGGTGATTTGATCGCCTTCTGTGAGATGAAATCAAGTCTGGTCAGTTATCCACGGGTCAGTTTTGAGGCCTTTCATTGTACAGGAAACTAATTACTCGTTTTAAAAAAGTTGTGACACTTTTCTGACATACGAGTGTCAACCGCAACACCTCGTTGGGATCAAACGCGACAGCCCCCATAGCGTCTAGTCCGGGGCATATAAACTCCTTGTACTAAAAGTACAAGGAATTGTATGGAGCTCTCCGGGGTACTTACAGTGGAAGCCGTGTGTGTCTTCTCATACCTCCATTAAGAAATTGCCTCTTGCGATAACACCATAGAATTCTGAAAGCGTTTCTATCCAGACTAAATGGCGTCGTTTAATATTGTCTCCTCTGCCTCTTAGGACACAACTGTGAGATGATTTAATTGTATTCTTGGCTTCGCAGATGTTGAATATATTTGAGAAAAAAAAAAGAAATGTAAGTAAATCTAAGGAAAACAAAAGAAAACAAGATGGAAAGAACTGAAATTTACATTTGCAGAGAGTGATAAGTACAATGGAAGCTTTATGTAGAGCAACGAAATAGGTTTCCTTTAATTTCTACCCATCAAATATGCCTCGCGGGGATATACTTGTCTAGTTAAACATTTTTTTCAAACATCTGTGAGAGTTCTTTTTGTATTAATTTCTCTTGCTTACTTTTGCAAGCCTGTGTGAGAGTTCTTGTCTTTCACGTGTGAAATTGCACCCGTTGTTTGTTGCTAATCTGTTCCTCAGAGAACTAATATTTCACCCCTGAGTGATATCCAATTTCATACATTTTGTTTTACCTCCAACGCGAACAGAAAGTAAAATATGCTATCGCTGCAAAAACTAAGCGCTAAGCCCTTGAAACCCATCAGTTCAAAGCATATTTTTATATCTTAATCTTCAGGTAACCTTGAACGTTAAATAGCAAAATTAAGTCGTTAATTCAGAAAAAAAATATTCAAACGATATTATGTCAAATAATTGTTTTTTCCTGAGACAGCGACACACGAATGAGTACCAAGATAATTAGAATGAAATTGGTTTTTAGAAATGCAATAGATTATCTCGATTTCTTGTAAGAACATAAAAAAAACACATCCATAATCAGTTCACATCAGTTATATGTGTCGCTACTTGTTACCGAAAAAAGGATGTATTTAGGCTCTATGCTAATTTAGCCACTTAGAATATCAATTAGAACTACACAGGAGTACATTAGAATTTTACACTTCCACAACTATCCCGACAAAATCCAAATACTCATCTCAAAGAGCCTAGCTATTCTAACCATTGTTTTGACTCACACAGTGAAGCATTTTGTTCGGCTATCGGCGACTCGCGGGGATCCATATTTATGTCTGAATGAAGGGGCTAATTACTTTTATTGCACTTTTATGAATGCGTTCTTCAGCGAACTTTCCGTTACTGCCCAACTTGGATGAACTGAATTGTTTACTCAGCCATGCAGCGAAACGGCGATATTCAGTCGACAGGTCATTATCAAATATGTCACGATGATCGTGGTAAGAGGCCTACATAACACATTTGTCCCGTTCACGGCTGATAACTCTCGTAAACATGACACCGCTTTGAGGCATGAATAAGACGCCGAGCAGGTGTGTAAGGCCGTTTTGTTTTTCTTTGTTTCTGGATGATTAATTCACAAACGCTAGTTGAATTTCTGTTGTGTTCGGTTTGCCCTTCCCTGGTTATCCACCAAACAAACCGTGTGTTTTGAGACGGAAAAGCGAAAATTATCTGCTTCACACCTACCTCTTTCGTTTGTTTCTTTTGAATTATCAGGACCTCAAAAACATTTACTTCTATTGAGCTGAAGATTCGAGAATATAACATGGTGACATAATTGTCTTAGGTTGACGATCTCCTTAGTGCCATTCAACGATAGCCGAAACAGGTTTCATTAAAAGAATTGAGAAAACCAAATGTTGAAACAGCTGTTTAAAGACCGTTTTCTGAAACTGTCAATATTGATTCATGATTTTGCCGGTGTTTAGATGTCCTGGTTGGAAATGGTATCAAGTGACACTACGCTTGGTTTAAAGGTCGGCACACACGAAGGGACTAGTCCCTGCGACTAGTCCCTGCGACTTGTCCCTTGAAGAGTTTACCCGAAGGGACTGGTTGCAGGGACAAAAAATGACTAGTTCACACGATGGGACTAGTCCCCTTGTGTGTGCCGACCTTAATGTTCGCGTATAACATGGGACTCACTGGTTCATTTTCACTTCCGGTTCTAATGTCATTGTGTTTAGCAGCCAATAGGAATTAGATCTGAAATCCAATTGGCTGGAGGTCCCGATCCCTCACGCATGTCAAAACGATCGCGCGACCTCTGGGAGCGAGGTTGTCCGATGGTCTTCTATCGTCCGCAAAGCTCACTTCCGGCGTTTCTGCGCAAGCGCTGACAAAGAACACTGACAAGCAAAATGTCAGTGTTGCTTGTTGCAAGTCCCATTTTCTGTTACAATTAGGACAGTGTTAGCACATGTACAGCCATTACCACAACGCATAGTCGCATTTCAAAAAGACAGGCTTCGAACCGCGTACTTGTTATTTAATGAAGGTTCGTAAGTTGTAATATAGCTCGCATTTTGTGATTATATTTTTCCTATAAATTTTAATACCAGCCCCACATTTAATAACCAACAGTCTCATTTTTAAAAACACTTGGCATATGCTGTAATGTGTTTCGTATTGTTTTTAACAGCACATTGTGTCCTTTTCTTATTAATATTTCTAGCTCATTGTAATAACAGTGTCGTAAATTGCAATACCTGCCACATTTCCAAATATAAAGCTGTCAGATCTTCAGCAACAGTTGTCAACTTGTGTTACTAGTGTCTAAAATTTAAAAATTTGTCTGATGATTTAATAAGCAGTTTGCACAATTTGTTATAACAGTTGGCGTGCTTGTCGTAAATTGCAATATCTCTTGCAGTTTTACTAGTTTTACTAGCAGAGTACAGAATTTTGTGATGACGATGTCGCCTGTGTAAGTCTTTTGTTATTTTTCTTGTTTTAGCAGCGCCCGACGAATTTTGTGTGAACCGGCATAGACACATCATTCTTGATAAGAGTTGTCCCAGTTTGAGTCGCACTTTGCATTAACCGTTGTTGAATTTTATACCGCCCAAAAGTGGCTGCATTTTGTATACCAGAGTGTCGACAAACGTATTAACTGCGATTGGATTAGGTAAGCGAGAAATACTGATTTAATTATTCTTTATTTTGTAATTTTCATTGTGAATTGTAAGTTTGTAAGATTAATACATCTCTAAGGAGTGAAACTGTGAATGGTCTGTCACATTTTCCTCTAACAGCTGACTCTCATTTAGTAGAAATTGCTGCAAATTGTAAGAGCGGTGGTTGCAGTTTCTATACCACAATGAAGGATACTAACATTTGATCGTATTTGGTGGTAACTGCTGATACCTGCAACGTTTTGGGGGTTTATAATTATGGCAGTACCTTATTTTGCATTGCACTCGTCATCTTTTGCTAAAATTATTGTTACATTTTGGGATGTTGTTGCGGTAACCAAATAGGCCCGACGCTCCGGCGACTTCTTTGAATGAAATGCTCAATGTTGTAAGATTAGACATTATTCAGCAAGCTGAGAAAGAGTTTGATGATCATAGCGACGACGATGAGTACGACGAAGGTCATGATGACAGTGCCAATGACGACGACGGCGATGACAATGATCGATGATGACAGTGATGACGTTTCTTGAATTTGTCCTTATCTTTTCTTGATACTGAAGAAAGGAAAACTTGAAAGTCGGCAAAAAATAACAGCAAAGCTATTAACTAATTTGCACGTGTAATACAATCTGGCTTAACAAATGTAAGGGCTAAAAATTGAAGCACCCTCCTGGCGTTTCCAAACATTTTTGAAAAATTAAACAAGTAAACGGCAGTGCGGAAAACGAATGTTTTGGAAAACGGCCTCCAAAGTGGAGGTTTTTGAAAACGCCGGGTTATCGTTTTCGCGTGGACGGACGAAACGGCGGTTTTCGAATACGATGATGTCATAGATCGGATGCAGTCCACCCCGGTCAGATGCGTTCTCCCGAACGTGTAGTTTATATTTGGGCTTCTTTCAAGTCTAATACAACATAATAAGGTTGCTTTCCGTGTCAGTGTTGAGAACCGTGAATAAGGGCTGTAAAACAAATTAAACAGAAGGCCAGCTACACCACGGGGATTCTGGTTTAGGCCTGGACGAAAGAGTGTACGGTAGGATAATTTTGTTGACAGACAAACTGTTGTACCAGAATGGAGGGAGAATCTTAGAATGCATCGCACATACTCCTTAGAGGAAGCTCTTGGTTAAGCGTTATCGTGTGGACGGGCGAAAACGATTGGAATACACTGCGTGTGGACGCGAATTTTTTTTCTTGAAAACGGAGAAAAAAGTATCCGTTTTCAAAAATATCTGGATACGTGTGGACGGGGCCTGAGACTACATGTATTCCGAAGGGATATTCCGTATACGGTGATACTTGGAAGTGATTTGAATGTCCCTTGATCTTAGTGAAATACAAGGGAGTTGGAAAATTTATCTCTTTTATTAATACATTTTCCAGTTCTTGAATAACGGAAGATTTAAAAAAGCAGCGAAAATTAGAAGTTAGTAGTTTCGTTAATTTAAAGATATCAAATTGTTTGAACTCTTTAAGTTAACTCGGTTAGAAAGTGGTACGCTGCTTTTTCAAAGCAGACACTACAAATCAATAATCTTTCCCAGGGACCACGCCGGGGGTTGCCCCGACTGTTTTTTGGCGGATTAAATCACTATTTCTTTTTACTTAAGTAAACCAGGTCTGTTTTTTGCAACACTACATTATTTTATGTCAAATATACAGACCTCTTAGGAAACGCGGCCTTTTTCTGATTTGTCCATTTCGATCCAATATAGTGTTTTGAGGGTTTTCTCGTACAAACACGGCCAAATGAAGCACTTTGTCGTTAAGTTTGTTCCTGAACAGACGAAAAATGATCTATTTTGTAGATCCACTTCCTAGCCATTTTGGAAGACTTAAATTTCAAATTTTCCTGGGGTAGCATGCCCCCGGACCTCCTAGTTGGCTTACGCGTTCGCATTAGCCCCCTCCCCAGTGGAAAATCCACTCCGCGGTCCCTATTTTCGGGAAATATTGCTAATTTTTTAAACGTAAACTCATCTACAGGATTTCTCAATGAGCGAGTGAAATTTCATCAATTTTGCAATTTTCATCACGTGCATTGTGCCTCTTTGAAGTGAACTGTAGTGAACTCTAGTGAACTCTTCGCTTGCACTCTTCTGTTTCTATCTTCATTTGTTTTTATTAAATGTCGTGTTAACTTGAGGGGCGTTAAAATATAAAACTGCGGCAGACCTTATTTCGTAAAATATGGTTTGCGGTCGCACCGTTTTCAACAAAAATTTATACTGCTCAATCTCATAACATATTTCCTTATTTTTCGAACTCGGCCTTGCGAATCTTAAAGCAGCTCGCTATGTACGTCCTCTCGATTTTGCTGATACCACATGCATGATGTGTTTCATCCAGTGGGAGTGCTCATTGATTGATCAGTCCTACACCGGACGACACTGTTCCAGTCTATGGTTCAGTGCGACTCACGTGATCACTTTTCTCTTCAAAATGGGAACATTTTCGGGTTTCAACATTTCTTTAAAAATGTGGGTTACAATTGCTTCAGTGGGGATAAGGCCAAGTCAGTATTATCATGTATTATTAATTTCTTATATGGATCTTATATGAAGGCCCTTTGTTTTTCAGTTTTTTACTGTCACGTGTCTACCCTCGTTAAATAAAGTTGATTATTATTATTATTATTATTATCATTATTTTGTCGCGTTTGAAAATTGCGGTTTAAGCTACGAATTTGCCCCCTTGGAAAACAAGATTTCTTATAATATTGCCAGCGTTTGAAGATGCTAACAAGATTGTGCTGAAACTTTGATTTCACATCCAGTAGTTTAGATGAACAACTATTGCAGAGGTCTCGGCTGATGACGAGTCATCGATGTCGTTGCGTTACGAGATTCACTTACAGTTCAATTTTTGGATCTATCATTTATCATATCCAAATGTATTCATGCTCCACGGTTTTTGTAACGTAAGTTGACTTAATGACTTAGTAGAGATACTACACCACCGTGTCGCCAAGCCTGCTATTTTTTGCTTTGTTTTGTTTTTGTTTTTTTCTCCAGTTTTGTATTTTCACTATCTTCGCTAACTATTCAGGTACCCGTTTCTATTTGCAAAGCTATGTCTAGACAACGACAAAAAAAAATCGAAACGGTGGGATATCCATTTAGTTCTGGCATTCATATTTATTACTGCAAAGGAACAGGTACAGTGTTGTACCTCCGTCCTCAATCAAATAATTTCTTTTTCGATGAAACCTGAAGCAATTAGTTTTCCAAATGGTCGCCATGCCGTGTTGAGACGATTCACCAGCTGTAAATGACCAGACCGCCAGTCAATTGACTGCGTGTTAACTGTGGAACCTGTTCAAAACCACGAGGCGCTAAGTGTCAAATTGTCAAAGCTGCCAAAAAAAAAGAAATGTTTTTGATTAATAAGTAGCGTTCAAAAGACTGTGGAAACGCGCCTTTTCAAAACTTTGTCTGGACTTCAGTGTTCTCATTTATTTCACTCTCGCTTAGACGTATGACTAGAGGTAGTGCGGTAGCGGTGCGGGAGCGATGCGAACGACTTTATTTCGTGTTTTTAGCGAGTAATGGTTTCTTGCCGCTAGGTTTAAAAATGGCATCCTAATTTGAAGTGTTTGGTAATGTTGGTTTCCGGTTTAGATCCTCTTTTGATGCTTCACAAGTTTGTGTGATTCACCTTAACACGTTTTCCACTTGATTTGATATATTTTGGACAGATATTTTACAACCTGACTAAGACCTAACTTGAATATCATGATGTGACTTGGGCGGATTGTGGACTGCACATGTAGGTTGAGCACGTGATATGGCACATGGTAAGTTATCACCACAACATTTTACTGTAATTATAACCGACGAGGTAAACATTAGAGATCGCACGTTAGTTATAAAGCGCTTGCCTTTTCACAGAGATGGTAGGTTACCCTTTCCGCATTTTTCTCTAGTTTACGGTGTACTTTATAGTATTTGGATAACTAATAGAATTTACCCTGCGTAACGGTTGTCACAACGCATGCAGACACTCTTATCAGTTTGGAATTTCCTTGTGACTCTGAAGAGTCAGTGCCATTTGGGTTTTGAAAATTGATGCCGAGTGCTGAATTCCAATCATTGAATCATTGTTTCGAGACTCATGAGACAGCTTCTTTGTTTTGAATGCGGCCGAGATCAATATTTTTTTTAGATTATTTTCCGCGTTGTAGCCGGGTCAGAAACAAGAATTAGACTGCTCATGATTTTTTCGTCAAAAAGTCAGTCTATATATTGATATTGTTTTGATTAAATTTCAAAGCTAGTGAACTTGAGAGTAAAATCAAACGTTATTTGTTGAGCAGAGATATGGCCAATCTCAGGTTGGGGTTCAGAACTATACTATAAATTCAGTGTTAGTGATCGCCATTGTATCCTATATAAGACAGGACGCTTAACTAATGTCTTACCAGTTCGGTGAACTCGTATTGATGATTCCAGATATGTACGACCGACATCCAGTTGTTGCTTTTGAAACCTTGTCAATGACGCTTGTGAGGATATTATAGTTGTCTACAATTTGATTACAGAAACAACTGCTACATACTCCCTGCTACATACTCATTTGTTGAGCAGAGATATGACTAGTCTCAGTTTGGAGTTCAGAATTGTAACTCAGTGTTACTGAAACAGGTTCTCGATCATCATTGTATCCATTATAAGACAGGACGCTTAGGAAGAGCGACATCCAGTTGTTGTTTTGGATGCCTTGTCGATTATGCGTGAGGACTTTATTGTTGTCTACAACATGACTACAGAAATAATTGTTTGCTCTATATTTGGTTCAAGATTTTTCATTATATATACTAACGATCTCCCAACTGCACTAATGAACTCGAATTTATATTATTTGATGATGACACCAGTATATTTCTTCAACATAGTAACCTGGATGTACTTACCTGTCATCTTAAGGAGAACAATGGATGTCACGTGACCGAGGCATATGACACCCCCTGCAGAGAATAGCAATGATAACCCTCGACTGAAAGCTATGGTTAGGTTGGGATTGTAGAATTAACGTCAGTTGCTTTACCCTTTGGAACAGTTCTTTGGACAGTACGGCTAGGTTGGGGTTAGGGGTGGTGTTTGGGTGTCCACAAGTCACGTGGCAAGCATTCCCACCGCACTGGACTACCACACGGTGCTGCGCTTGTTGGACTCCAAATAGTCTGCACGTTTATACAGCATTGAGCTCTGCAAGGCCTTTTCCAAATAATACTTCCTCTAAAACCTGGTCCTTTACTTAGTTTCGCACAAAACGTTCTGGTGTTACTGCTGGCACAGATTAAAGTCGTAAGATAACTGTAAACAAGGTTTCTGACTAACCCTTTAGCTCTCAACGTCGCATATGTGTGTCGAAAATTATGTTACTTCTTTTAATGTTTGCTGCTTGCCTAACTTAAGTCACAACATTATAAAATGTATTCGTAGCGTCAAACGGCTAGTTTAATAGCTATCGTAACTCAAAAACGGGACGCCAACTCCATGTTGCTGCAGCAATATACTGTTCATTTAACAACAAATCCCAAAAGACTACTTTTTTAGTCAAAGAGCAACACCAATTTTTCAGGCCCGGCCAGGGGTTTTGGGTATACGGTATCTTGGGCCTTTTTATTTCAGGTATTATGGTATTTTTTATTTAGTTTTTCCTGAATTTTAGGTATTCGGTATATGACACAGAAATTTATAATTCATAATTTTAGGTATTAAGTATGGCACATTTTACGATTTTATGGTATATTGGTATCTTGCGAGGAAAATAGAGGGTATATTGGTATCGCACTACCCCCCTGGCTGGGCCTGATTTTTTAATGGAAAATCCTGTTCAAAAATCAAAAACCTACTTCAGCAGCAAACCTTAAAGCCAGACCTTGGTATCCAGCTGCAAGGTTTTTTCTCACGTTTTCTGCCGGTCGTGCCTCAGCCATTTCTTGAGAGCCTGTCTGGCGTATCTCAACTTGTCTCGTTGGTACCTGAAAAGAACTCTGGGTAAATCCGCCATAACATGAACATAGAACTCTACCGATTGCCACTTTATAGAATTAAGGTGTCGGGCCACCCAGTCCTACCGAGCAAAATATCACATCGATTGAAAATTTTGCTCGTCAAAACTTGTCTAAATTGCCTAGGTAGATTCTGGAATCCTTCCACCGAACGGCCAGAGAGACACCTTCACTCGTGAACCGCAATGTTTAATAGAAAACATCGTTGGCGCCAAAGTCAGCATATAACTGCCTCTCGCCTCTGTTTTCTTTCAGAGGCTTGCCTCCACCCTCATAGCAGACTAATGATGCTGGCCTAAGGGCTTCTGTTGAGGAAAAAAACTCAAAAAACACTTGAAAACCGATAAACCTAGCGGATTTGAGCCTATGAACTGGTTCAGTAAACATAAACCGCCGACGTGTATCACGTGACAACTAAACCTGAGCCCGTGGTGTCTTAAAACCGCAGATTTTGTATTGTTAACTCCTTATATGGAGAAGCCTAGCACTGCAGTGTAGTTATCGTCAAATTGCTACTGAGAGAACTGAGGATACCTGCTATTTAAAGGGTTAACGACCAGTTTCACAATATTTCAACCTGGCTTTTAGGCCAATAAGTTATCAATCAACGTTAAGAAGACTAAGCTGATGATTTTCAGACCAAGGCAAAACAATGTTACCTCCACAAGGCAGATTATTATAGACAACAATGTAATTGAACAAGTAGGCAGTACAAAGTTCCACGGAGTTTATGTTGGTCAGCACCTTACGTGGACAACTGATATAAAATTTTATTACCATTAAGATTTCAAAATATGTCGGGTTACGTTATAAAACTAAATACTATTTGCAGTCAAAATCTCTTCTTACACCATGTTATGCGCTTAATTATCCATATCTTACTTTTTGTAATTTAAATTTGGGTATCTACTGATGTCACCAACCTGCAAAGAATTTGCCTACTGCAGAAAAAAGCAGTCCGGGTGATCTCTAAGGCTGACTACAAGCCTCCAAGTAAACTTCTTTTTAGAAATTTAAACATTCTTTACGTTTTTAGTATCTACTCTTTTCAAGTAAGTTCTTTTATGTAATTATATCGTAACCATGTCCTACCTATTCCCTTTACAAGAATCTTTCGAACTGGAAATCGGTCATCAATATTCAACCAGATACTCTGACTTTTACCAACCTCACGCCTTTGTAGAACAAATATCAAGAAATTTTTCATTCTGTTTCATGGTTCTGGAATATATATGGAATTCTTTACCAAGCAACATCAAAGACACCGCGACTTTTAGCGTATTTTAGCGTCTGTTAAAATCATTTTTAAGGGTCAGACAGGAAGCAACCTAAATATTGTTTTATTACATATCCTTATATTTTCATGATACATACTTATATCCTTGTAATACCTGTCTTTTCTCCCTTCTCTTTTATTTTCAAATGCCGCTTAGTATTGAAACTACTGGTGGGGGAAATCTCTATCTGTTACGTTATAAGCTTGGCTTCTCGGAGATTTCCCCGCAACAGTCACTCCTTGCTAGCTGTATTCTAAGTTTAATTTAATGTTATTTACTTATTTATTATGTTTTCAATTCCACGTACTATAATTTATTCTGTGTGGCAATAACTAACTAAATAAATAAATAAATAAATAAAATAAAATAAAATAAATTGCTACATACTCCCTCGATACTCAAAAAAACTTAGTTAAGTCTGAATTAACGCGGGTAACGAAAGAAGGCATGCAAATGCAGATAAAAAATGATGTAAAGATTTATTTATGCTGGAAGTGTAGATTTGTTATTTGAAACTAAAAAAAACTTGTCTACGTTTTGCCATACTCATTTACAGCGAAAATTTATCGCACATTTTCGAAATGGCATTAAAAAATGTGAAGTCATCGTACAAAAATCGCTCTCAGAGATAACATATTTCGAAACGGTTTTGTCGTTTATATGTTAATCTAGCCACTCTCCAAATTTGAGGGCAAATGGACAAATTCTCTTTGAGTTTTAGTTCCTTAAAGTGTCCCCTTTAAGTAAAAATAAGGTGATCTTTAAGGTGATTTTTCTTTTCAGTGCATCGATCAGGTGCGGGCTTTAAACAACCTTGAAGAGGTCGATAGGCTTTTAATCACAAAAGAGACTTATTGGAGTGCCCAGCTGTTCTCTCTGGCACCTCACGGCTTAAATAAAAGGAAGGAATTTCATTCTAAAAACAGAATCTGTTATAATTAATTTCCCCCCTTTCAGCTTACGTTCTTGCGTGATTAATCGTTCAAAGGCCCTTTTCTTGGATTTTGTCAGCCTTTTGGGTGTCGATTGGACTCAAAGGCCCTGTTTGGGGAACTTATGACGATATTGTTTAAGGGCCCCCCCAGGGATTTTGTTGTTTGTCGGCCCTTTCGGGCTCCAAAGGCCTCGATTTGGGATTTTGTTACGCTGTTACGCTTGATTTCTACGTCGGGGTGGGTTACCTTTCTAATCTTTAGACATTCGCTTCTAATACTTGCATTGCTTCTTCAGTTGCTGTGTTAGTCGTAGCCAGATTTTTATTAATTAATTTTTACCCCTCTTTTGTTAGTTTTTCATAATGGCGTCTATTCAGTATTTTTTCGCTCCGCTGATTCTGCTTTTTTTGTCGTCTATTAATTACCACTACTTATTGTTTTTTTTTTGTAATCTCGTATCTTATTCGTCAGTCAGTTAGTTTTCACATGTAATTACGTAATCTTTAGCACTTTTATCCTATTTAAGGTCCGTTTTTATTCTAAAGTTGTAATAACTGAAGAAGGTTTTTGACCGAAACGTTTTATTATAGTTTTTATCATCTTTTTTTAACGTCAGAAGTTGTCCATCCTCGCTTCCTTTTTAACGTTATATATATATATATATATAAATTCTTGTTGAGTAGAACGTGTTTCGTAGAGCGCTCAACTCAATCGATTGAGGAGCATTAACTATTACTTCATAGAAGTTCAGGTTTCACGAGTAATCATCGTTTTATTGCAATAAAACGATGATTACTCGTGAAACCTGAACTTCTATGAAGTAATATATATATATATATATATATACCTGACCTTATGAAAACCAGGTCGACGAAAATTCGAGGCTTTTTAGAACTTCCTTTGCTATTACCTCCGTTGTTCAACAAGGACACATAACTTTTTGCTTATTACCAGATTACAGTGTCGACGAAAGGAAAAAAAAAGAACATGGCTATTTGCTATATAATTAGACATGAAATCGACGTAACCTCTGACCTGAACTATCGTGTGGGCAGTAGTGTCAGTTTTGCCCAAATCATGCTTTGAAACGTCGGCCTTGCCGAGAGCAAAGTTGTCGTCGGAAAGAGGCATCGATTTGCACGAAATCAAGCAACGTTTTAAACCGAATTCCCTGGTGGCTAACACCAATAACAGCAAGCTCTTGGTAAATTACATCTACGCCACTACGTTATTTACATTGTACTCAGCGGTTGTCAGCGCCGCGCACGCGCGTCTGTCTGTGTCTGTTCCATGTGCTCGCCATTGATTCGAGTTGTTGTTATTAAACCTTCGAGTTAACGCAGTGTTCCCTCCTTATTGGCGTGGTGGCAGCGGTTAACCCACGCCTCGAATTCCCTAATACAAGTGTGGACTTCGGATCCTGCGACATCTACTCCATAACAAGGTGACAAATCCATTATTTCAGGTGAGCGATTTGTGAACTTCCCGACATGGCCGCCTCGCCTCGAGCACCCAAACAGTGGCAACTAACAAAGATCGAGAGGATTACGTCGTACGAAAGTTGGCGGCAAAACTTGATCTATGTTCTTTCTCTCGACAAGACCTTTGTCCCGTTTCTCGATGCAACGTGGCAGAAACAAACGACCGCCAATCCGCGTAGGGGCCTCCCCGACGATGGCACTGCGGTTCCTGAAGCTCAGCGACTCACTGCCGCCCAAAAGAACGCTCACCTGGACCTACTACTCGGCCAAATAGCCAACTTCTGTCCTGTAATCTCTAGGAATTCTATCGTTAAACACTCAACTTCCCTGAACGACATATGGCAAAAAATCCGTCAACATTATGGTTTCCAGTCCACCGGAGCGCACTTTCTTGACTTGGCTAGTATACACCTACAGCCAGATGAGAGACCCGAGGACCTGTTTCAGCGTCTTATGGCTTTCTTATAACCTCCTTTCTGTTCATGGTGGCTTAACACACCATGGAGATCAGGTAACTGCCGATGAAGACCTCTCCCCCACACTAGAGAACACTGTCGTTGTCCTCTGGCTCCAGTTGATACATCCAGGCTTACCTCTCTTAGTGAAACAAAAATACGGTTCTGAATTACGCAATAAGACCCTGGCTTCCCTCAAACCTGAGATCTCCCAAGCTCTTGGATCTCTCCTTGATGAGTTACGTAGCATTGAAGATACCAAAGCCATGCGTATTGGCAGTACCTTACCACGACGCCACCCTAATAGTGGTCAAGGCCAACCTCGACGACGCCCCTTTTTGTCCTGCATCCTATGCAAAACAGCCGGTCGCCCACATAACACTCACAACCTGATCGATTGTCGTTACCTGCCCGACCGTGACCGTCGACCATGGGCTCGGTCACGCATGGTGATGGATGACCCTGACGACCTCGGTGCTGAGGAGTGCGAGCCCTTGGATGAGAGCAGTGATCTTGTAGTCCCACCAGCCCAGGGCGAAGAGCCAGCAGCCCTTCGTGTGAGCATAGTCCAATCACCTGTCCTTAAGACCTTCTATCACCAACACCCAGTGCAGCTGACCCTGGACACCGGTGCAACTTCCAACATGGTCCGCACCTCCTCCGCCAAGCTGTATGGTTTCCCCATAACCCCGGCCTCCCAAATGGCTCGTCAGGCTGATGGAGTTACCCCCATGGATGTCATTGGCGAGGTCCACTGCTCCCTTACCCGTGGACAGTGGACACTTGAATTAGATGCCCTGGTCGTTCGTCAGCTAGACGTCGATATCCTGGCTGGTAACCCCTTCATGGTCCGCAACGACATTGGTGTTCGCCCTGCCAAACGTCGGATTGAGATTGGTGGCACTGAGATTATCAGCTACTGCTCACCCTCCAGGCATACACGTCAACCCAATGTGCGGCGTACACAATCCTTCCTGGTACGCAACCCAAACCGCACAGTTGTTTTGCCAGGGGAGTATGTCCAGTTCAGTACCCCTTCTGACGCTGACTCCGACACCTTGTGGGCCCTTGATCCCCGGCTCGACTGTCCTTCTAACATGCCACGTAAACCAGAAGATGCGTGGCCTCCTCCCCAGCAAATTCAATCCGTAGATGATGCCGTACGCGTCTCCAACATGACAGACTCCCCCATTCTTCTGAAGAGCGGTGAGCAGTTATGCCAGGTTCGACACATTCTACCCGTCGAAGCCTCCACCTCCACTTCACCTCCCACCACATGCAGTGCCGCCTCTCCTTCTCCAGCCCTCTGCAAGCCGTTTTCACCCCGTGTGATCGTTGATCCTGATGGGTGCCTAGATCAGGGCACTCGTGACAAATTCATAAATCTCAACCTGGAGTTTGATGATGTGTTCAACCCCTCCATCTCTAAATACAATGGTGCAAGCGGCAAAATTGAAGCTGTTGTCAACATCGGCCCCACCCTTCCTCCTCAGCGCAAAGGCCGGCTCCCACAGTACAACAGAAACACCCTTGAGGAATTACAAGCCAAGTTTGACGAGCTCGAAGCTGCCGGCGTCTTTGCAAAACCTGAGCAAGTCAACGTCCATGTGGAGTACCTAAACACCTCGTTTCTCGTAAAGAAGCCCAATGGTGGTAGCAGGCTCGTGACATCCTTCGGAGAAGTTGCCCAGTATAGCAAGCCTCAACCCTCCTTAATGCCAAATGTTGACAGTGTGCTGCGTGAAATAGGGAAATAGAAGTTCATGGTTATCACTGATTTGCTGAAGTCTTTCTACCAGATTCCCCTGGCCAGTTCATCCATGAAATACTGTGGTGTTGCAACACCATTTAAAGGCATCCGTGTTTACACTCGTTCCGCCATGGGAATGCCCGGGTCCGAAACCTGTCTTGAAGAGCTTATGTCTCGTGTTCTGGGTGACCTCATCCAAGAGGGCTGTGTTGCCAAGATTGCTGACGACCTCTATGTTGGGAGAAACAGCCCCATTGAAGTCCTTGACAATTGGCGGAGAGTTCTTGCCCTACTCCAAAAGAACAACCTTCGCTTATCCGCAGCCAAAACTATCATCTGCCCAAGACAGGCCATTGTACTGGGCTGGGTGTGGTCTAATGGCACCCTGCAAGCTAGCCCCCACAAATTGGCCGCATTATCCTCGGTCGAGCCGCTCTCAACAGTGCAAGGCCTCCGCTCCTTTGTCGGAGCCTACAAGGTTCTAGGCCGTGTGCTTCCAAGATTTTCGGCGTTGCTTGATCCCCTGGACCAAGCTACTGCAGGGAGAGAATCCAGAGAAAAAATTGTGTGGTGTGATGAATTGCTGCTGACCTTCAAAACCGCCCAACGTGCATTGGCAAACCACCGGGCCATCACAATTCCCCAGCCCCAAGATGCCCTGTGGATAGTGACCGACGGCTCCGTCAAGAATAGAGGCATCGCAGCCACGCTATATGTACACCGAAATGGGTCGCTGCTCTTAGCTGCATTCTTCAGTGCCAAGCTCCGTAAGCATCAAGTGACTTGGTTACCTTGCGAGATTGAAGCCTTGGCAATTGGCACGGCAGTTAGTCATTTCGCCCCCTACATCATTCAATCCCCCCACACGACCGAGGTACTCACCGACAGTAGACCTTGTGTTCAAGCTTACGAAAAGCTCAAGGGGGAGAATTCTCAACCAGTTCAAGAGTCACCACCTTCCTGTCAACAGTCAGCCGCTATTCAGTCCACTTACGTCATATCGCCGGAGTTGAGAACCTACCCTCTAATTATGCAAGCCGAAACCCAATGGCATGTTTGGACTCTAGTTGCCAAATCTGCAAATTCATCATCGATGTTGAAGATTCTGTTGTTCGCAGCCTCTCTGTTAGTGATGTCCTTCAAGGCTCTGTCAAGATGCCCTTCACAAGCCGTGCTGCCTGGCAGGCTACCCAGCTGGAGTGCCCTCACCTACGGAGAACACACTCTCACCTTAGCCAAGGTACCCGCCCCTCTAAGAAAGCCACCAAAATTATTGATGTGAAACGCTACTTTAAGGATGTTGTAATTGCCGCTGACGGCCTTCTCGTTGTGCGAGACCATCAACCCTTCCAACCCCCTCGTGAGCGCCTGGTTGTTCCTCGCTCCGTCTTAGACGGCCTTTTAACGGCTCTTCACATCCGGTTTAGTCACCCGTCAAAGTACCAAATGAAGCGTCTGTTCAGCCGATACTTCTTCGCTCTGGACGTTGACAAAGCCATCGACCTTGTATCTTCCTCCTGTCACATCTGTGAATCTGTGAAATCAATCCCTAAACACTTCCAGCCCCAGTCAAGCGAGGAAGCACCTCGGTCCATTGGCATTTCATTCGCTGCTGATGTTGCCCGTCGCCACCGACAATTGATCCTCGTACTAAGAGAGACTGTCTCGTCCTACACTCTAACCACCCTTATCAAGAGTGAGAAACATGAGGATCTCCGCAACGCCCTCATAGTCTTATGTTCCCAGCTGCGTTCCTTACACGATGGCGGCGCCACAGTCCGTGTTGATCCTGCCCCTGGTTTTGGTGCACTTGCCACTGACCCAATCCTCCTCTCCCACGGCATTACCTTGGAGATCGGCAGGGTCAAGAATCCCAACAAGAATCCTGTCGCGGAACGTGCCATTGAGGAGCTCTGTTTAGAGCTCCTAAACTTGTCCCCTGAGGGAGGACCTGTGTCTGACGTCACTCTGGCACCTAGCAACGGCAAGTACAAACTCCCGCATCCGGCGTGATGGCCTTTCGGCGCGGGAGGTCTGGACTCAGCGGGACCAGCTCACTGGTGAACAGCTACCTATAGTTGACAGACAATTCATCCTTAGTCAGCATTACTCCCGCCGGCAGAATCACACACCCAGTGCAAAGTCTAAGGCTCGTGGCCGTACCAACCTACCCACAGCTGCCGTCTCTGTCGGCGACTTAGTCTTCTTGAAAGGTGACAGAGACAAATCGAAAGCCCGTGAGAAGTACCTTGTGGTCAGCATTCGTGAGGACCTTTCTTGTGAGCTCCGGAAGTTCACCACCTCCCAGTTTCGCAGTAAACTTTACGTGGTGCCTATGTCTGAATGTTATCCAGTGGCTCCGACAGTTTTGGCTCAGTCTCAGCAGGGCCCCCTTCGTGGTCTTCACAAGCCCTCCCCATTTGACTCTGATGATGACGCCGACCCTGTTATTCTACCACCAAGACACTCCACTGTCCCTGCACCTTCTCTGGTGGTTACTCAGCCTCCCACCTATGAACAACGCACAGTTCTGCAACCTGCGCATGATGTTGTCCCTGTTCAGGAACTTCCTCCAGTACCTGCAGCCATTGTCCCACCACCCTGCACTCCCGCCTCTTCGCCAGACTGCTCGGTTCTTTCAGGTGCTCCACCTGAGTCTGCTGCTGTCGTCCCTCCCAGGAGGTCTGGCCGCCAACGGCGCGCCCCTTTTTGGCAAAATCAGGACTGGGATTTTAACTAGTGTGTTAGGCTTTTGCGTTTTTCCTGGTAACACTAATCCGCGTCCTCTTACCTTACATTAGCAATTTTCTACTACTCGCTGCACTTAGAAGGACAACCCTAAGGGACCAGAGACTGCACCCGTTGTGCTTGTATCAGTTTAGTTTCAGGTTCGCTTTCTGCGCTGTTGTTTTAGTTTATTTTTCTTTATTTAGTTGTTTATATTGCATGCATATACAGTTTACTTCTGTGCCTTGGTGCTAGAGAGAGAGTTAGAAGGCAACCACGCCACTACGTTATTTACATTGTACTCAGCGGTTGTCAGCGCCGCGCACGCGCGTCTGTCTGTGTCTGTTCCATGTGCTCGCCATTGATTCGAGTTGTTGTTATTAAACCTTCGAGTTAACGCAGTGTTCCTTCCTTATTGGCGCTACGTAAACATGTGGCAAATGTTACGGCTAGATTTGAGGCCGAAAATCACACATTATGACACTTCAAATTATCACATCACTTATCAGATCACTAGCATAGAATCGCTAAAGCCGCAAGGGCGGTAACAAGTCGGGAAACTGGAAAAACTTACGGTTTTCGCGCAGAAATACCGAGGCAAATCTTGTCGTCGCCTGATAGTTACTTGAAGTCCCGGATGTTGAAAAACGCTTTCAACCGAACTTCCGTCAAGCCCTTGTTTCTTGCTCAATTTTTACTAAGTCTTTAGCCTGGTCAAAAGTCAACTCCAATTTCACCATGTGCGCTTACAAATCAACCCTGACACCTACGTTTTGAGGCTAAAGACTCCTTACCTCCGAAAGCAAAGCTCTACAATAACCTTCACTGCGCCGAACAGTCGACTTCATAGCCCTCACATGATAAATACGCACGAAGGTTATTAGACGAGGCAGACACTGCATCTCGCTAGAATTTTTCCCTCATTGAGCTTCATGATGCTCTAAGAAAAACTTTGCTCTAGCAGGTGAACAGGAAAGCTAAATATACTGACTCCGTTTGAAACTAAGCCTACGCTAAGATTTCAAATTCATGCAAATTATCTTGAGAAAGAGAGAGAGTGGGACCAAATAAAGAGGGTTAAAAAAGAGGAGGGGGAGGGTAGGGGGGGGAAAACTTATTTTAACTTTCAATGTTAACTTTCTCTTACTAATCAGCTAATTGCCATCGCCGCTCCCCCCAGCACAAGCAAAGACGAAGAAGAATAGAAGGGGGAAACACACCTCAGTACTAAAATAAACAAGGATTAGTGTAACTTTCCTGTGACCCTGTTTTCAAAAATCCAGGTAGATATATATGATTCCAGAAAGCAGAGCTAAGAATCTCAATCAAACGGGTAATTCTTACTTCCGGCCAAAACGTAAAACCGCCATTTCTCCGCCAATATTTAATATTTTTCAATAATTTGTTTTTACATCAGAGATCCCATTTCGATCATTACTTCAACTGAAAAATCCTAATTTGAAGAAAATTGGCGATCTGAGGGTATACGGTAACCTTAAGCCGAGTAGGGAACTCGTTGCGGCCTCATTCTAGCAAATGTACCTAAAGATCCAGTGATTGCCAACATTATGTATATCTACACGAGCCAGGATATTAAAATTAGTGAGAAAGATGGAAGTACACAATTAAAAAAAAAAGAGAGAAGATAAATGGCTAGCGCAACTTTCTTGGCATGTACAAAACAGCAGAATAGATGTGCAGATTTTGGATATCTAATTCTGAGATGAGTTTGTCCGGGGCTGGCAATAGCTTATTGCCTCGGCCTGAAAAAGAGCAGATTCCGATCACAATCAGTCTCTCTTTTCGAGTTTCATGTTGCACAGGTGTAGCCAGTTCAGCGGCTCTACCAACGACTATGCTGCGTCAAAAATGTATGCCGTACATTTTTCAGGTCGTTTTTCACCGACCTTATCAAACGATCTTTTTAATTTCACTCGATATTAAAAAAAAATGCAATAATTAAAAAATTCCGTGCATTGTAAGTCTATATTTGCCATAATCAACTAAGGGCTTTCAAAGATGGAGAAACTCTCAACAACTCACTGCTAAAAACCTTGAGGCAGATGTTTGATCATGTTGCATCCTCCTATCCAATTATCATTGTGTTTCAAAACAAGCAAAAACTATTGGTGCATTTCAACACTTCATTGTTTCTTTAGTTGATCTGAGATTAATATACTGTTCTCAATCTTTGTTTGCTAGCGTCTAGTTTTTGACTTTCAGCTGATGAATGCTCTTTGTATTTACTCGCTTTACTGTAGGTATAATACCAAATTAGTAATGCTATAGCATACTGTTCCGGCGCTAAAGTCGAAATTTAATCAAGTTAGTCAGGTTTCAACTTACCAGTCAAGCCAGTAGTACTTTGTTTGTTACGCGACAGCCTGATAACGGTCGAACATGCCGGACAGCAACGGACAGTTTCAGGACAGCCGGCGGACAGCCGAAAGTTGCAGATTTCCGGAAAGCGCTGGAAATTTTACGTCTCTGATCAAGTGAGTGGCCAATTTTTGTACCTATCTTTGATTCCAAGTGGCCGCTAGGGTAAAACGTGATAAAATGCTCGTGGGATAATTGTGAGCTCTTAGAACTTGGAACGCCAGTCATAAGACATTCTAAATCCGCTTTTCAGATTTAGTGTCAGTGATGTTTACACTGACCAGACCTTTACATATTTCATGGCGAGAAAACGCTTCAAGTTTACATGTCGTCTAGACAAGATTAGAAATTTTCGATGGCTTAGGGGTAAAAGATACAGAAATGAAACTGTAGAGACAAGTGGTTTTCAAACTTATTTTGCAATGAAAAAAAATTGAGACAAAACGAGACAAAGGTATTATTTTATTGAAGAGATAACACAATCCCGAATTTGAAAATCGCCGGCCGAACTATGAATGAATAAACTGGCGTTCTCCTTTTGATTTATCCCATGCAAAGTTTGTTTGATGTTTGAATCCATCCCACAACGAACCAAAATTACTTAACAATACAATGTATATCTGAAGCCTGAATACAGCAGAAATAAGAGTAACATGATATCTAACCACGCTTCCAAGAAACATTTATATCAGAACGAGAATGTCTTTTTATTTCCTTTATCTCAGAGATACTTAACTGTGAATTGCGTTTCGGCTCCGTCCAGAAGCAATTCAATTAATTGGATTTTGTTAACAGGCTTCGCTATACATTTTAACACAATTTTCCAAATGTTACTGAATTAGCTGAAGGGATTAATTTGCGAGCATTTCAATCAGATCAGTCCGCCGGTGTAGCGGAGTAAAGTGCTTCTAAGGCTTTGATGAGAATTAAATTTTTTAAATTCTAAACCTCTTGTTATTTGGCTTCTATTCATGGCCTCGTGAATACCTTTCAAAGTGGGATAAGCTGCAAGCGAAGAATCATGTAGCTAAACTTCGTGGCTGGGTCACGAAAAGTGTCTTAAAATAGATTGACAAAAATTAATTCAACAACTTTGAAACATCTTTTTCTACAGAGCAGTTCGTTAATGTTCCAAAAGTATTGACTTAGCAAATTAGGGAAAAAACAATCTCAAATAGATGTATTTCAACCGTTTTACAGTACGATCAATTTAATCCGGAAATGGAATTAAAGCTATCGAGGACCTGGTCACAAACTTTAGGCTAAATTCGCGAAAAAGTTGCCAAAATCCTTTCGGATTAACTTAGACTTTGGCATTCTTTTTTTATTTTTTCTCCTCCTTTATTACAATGGGTAACTCAATGGATAGAACCCTTGTTTAAGCTGTGGCTTTCTAATAAGAAGCTCAGGCTCAAATCCAATGTGTGTCTTTTTTCTTCTAAAAATATTTATTTAGTGTCGTGTTTAGCTGGTGTTATGTTTGCTCAGTTGCGAATTATCCCAAGCAAATCGATTTAAACAGGTTAGAAGTGAAGTTTGCCTTCAACTTCATTTGCGAATTTTCTACAGTCAAGGCTCCACCGCGGAAAAATAACATCTACATCGTCAACGGTTAAGTATCGCATCTCAAGGTAAAATATATTTTGTTGTTTAAAATTTCCGCCTGCCTGCGTCACACAGGAATTATTTATTTGAGTTGCGTGTCTTCAACTGTTTACGGCGTGTTTGCTTTTGTTTGATCTGCTAGCAAATATCGATTCCCTTTTCTCTACTTTATCTATCCGCAAAACTTATTTTCGGCTTCGCAATTACCGAACACCTTCCCGGTCAAAACCCTTACATCTCCGTATACCGTGTAACTTAATAATAAAACACAGACTAAACCAAGGACATGTATTCGATATTTACAAGCTTATGGACAACAAATCTGTCCCCAGGAACTGAATAGAATTCACGGGGTACTTTATAGTCTCGACCTTGACCGGGTTTTTCGCAAAAGGTTGTGCTGTGTTACTCAGTTTGTGGTATGCATGATAAATATTTCAATTTTAATTGTCCTTTGCAAAATTCATCACGGAGCACATGTCAGTTATGTCAGGTGCCTCTGAAAGCATGAGAGACAAAAAGCAAATATGTCTGCTTCTATCAAACGTCTCTCGGAAACAAGTTCTCAAAGTAGAAGTGAATCACAATCCTACATAGACATCCAGACGCGTATCCTGTTGTTGCCAGCTTGCCATGCATAAAAAATGAGACATTGATGGACACATTGGTCCGCTTCATTCTCTGATGGTGCTTATTGTGACTATTCTAGAAAGCCGGAGAAACTGACAGTTCCTGACTGATGTAAATGTCCCACTTTTAATTATAAAAGAAAATCTAAAGTTGCTTTCAAGGCTCCGCGGACACATTTACTGAATTTAAACTAATCCTTGTTGAAAAGAAAAGTAAAGTAAAGACAAGAAAAATAGTGAATTCCAGGTGTATTAAACTCGATTGTCTTCCCAAGTTCATAACACCTTTCTCGCTCACAAAGGAAATAAAATTGTCTTGGCGCCAGTGCATGGGCTACCGAGTATTATCAGATTGTACAGAATAATTTCATTTGTTTTCATGTCGAAAACAGTGTTTGGAACTGTTACTGAATTCAGCCGAGTCTCTGGCGATGTATTCACCGTCTTATGCAAACGTGTTTCACTTAAGTTTTCAGTTCACGAACTGTCGATGATAACTTTTAGTATTCGAAGTATGAAAACTAGAGCACCGTTGCTAGAGAGCTTATTGAAAAAAAAAAAGGCATCTGTCGTAAAGCTTTAGACTGAAAAATAAAATTTGTGTTTAGGTTACATGTGCCGTGGCGGAGCAATAAATATTTCCTCCAAGTGAGTGGAGGCCCGTGTGGTGAATTGCTAGTCCGAATAAAATGCAACTATCAATCCACTTAACTAACAAATGAATACGACGAAAATTTGGAACGATTTGGAATAAAATATCCCTGGTTTTGTCATGTTTAAAACGCCTTCGGGTAAATGTGTTGATATGTCTTCCATCATAACAAGATTTGCTTTTGTTTCATTGGAGAAGTTTCCAAACTTCACCTCCCACCTCATCAAAAAACAATACAACTGTCACTCTAAATGCACTTTACCGTGACGCAGTGTTGTCAAAAGTGGACAAGGATATTTTGATGTAAATCAGTCCTACGACCGATAACTTGACCACGTGCACTCTTATCTAATGGAAGATATAAGACATGAAAGATACACGTCTGATCACTGGCGTGCGGTATGTTTCCGGTAGCAGATCGAGCAAGCTATGGCACTAAGCTTTGACCATTAAGACCTTCAGCGTGCATTGCTAGCCGATGAATGAGCCTATTCCAGCTGGCATAGCGTTCGCGATATGCGCTGTGAAGACAGATGAGCGAATGCTACACCCGTGTGGGCACGCTGCAGCAACTCTGAAGAAACATTCAGTGTAAACACAGTGAACAATCATTTGCGGATTAGGCGATTACTGCGAGGTCTTGCTGTGTTTGGTCAGGTAGGCTGGCGTTAATTTTTCCGATGTATCAACTCGAGTTTGGATGTAAGGCCGAGAAGTCGCACTTTTGTCATCAAGCGTTTAGCCCAAACACATGAAGCGAAATTGCGACATGTATCAGCACCCCGCGAGTTTGCTGTTGATCTTCAAGGGTTTTTTCGTGCTTTGGAGAAGCTGTTCAAATTTGACTGACGCTAAGCCATGAAATTATCTCCTGTTCTTCATATTTCAGTTTGCGCCGCCAATATCTAGAAAGCCTCGCCTCGAGAAAGATCTTGGAAATCAAAATTATGAGTTCACAGTTGTTCTGCGAGGCAGAGCCGTGTCTGCTATGTCACCCTTGACTTAACTTTGTTGCTAACACGAATCGTTCTTACTTTCCATCTCCGTGACCTTGTGCGACACAACCTACAATAGCAATACGATATTATTAAGAGTGTTTATAGTGCGACCATTTGGTGTGTTTTGGTAACAAAGTGAATGGAATCAGAATCTATTACTCCGCCTTGTTTATCTCGACTCTTTGCCGCGTCAAAGGCGCTGAGGTGTGCATAAAATTTACCCTGCGAAATTTTATAATCCATTCAAACATTTTAATTATTGCAACGATGTTAAGTGGAGGCAAAAACGCGCATTAATCTAGAAATCTTCTAAGCCGATGAGAGGACAAATGGAGCAAGAATTCGTCGGTCTTTGAGAGTGTTCATGACCGGTTATTAGAGGAAGGGGAAAATTATTTGGCGATTTTCGCGGATGTAGTTGGGAGGCTGCATTTGTAGAGACAAAACTGTAATGGGTATGTTGACTTTGTACGTCATGGATTGCAACCAACCATGAAAGCCTTAGATTGACATGTTCAATACACCCTAACACGTGTCTCATTAGAAAACCAAACATAGGGGCGTTCTCAGGGAGGGAAATGTTTGTCACGACCTAATTATTGTAAAAACAGAATATTCAATTAGTAAATTTGTCAGCGCCGAACGAAGGCCCAAATGGATTTGCATTTCGCCTGGTTTATTATCGCCGCTTTGTTAGTCGATGACAAATATCGTGTATTGAACTCAACAAACAGCGCTAGTTAGTTGTAGCTTGTCTGTTTACGCCAAAAGTAATTTTCACCCTGCATCGCCAGATGTGTGAAAAACGACCAGTTCAAAACAGGGAAATTTGCATACGAAAAGCAAAGCTGATATCTTAATGTATGCAGATGATAAGAGGGGAGGGAATGCGGTCGCGTTAAGTTCATATCAACAGCATAAAGAAAGTACGGTTTTCTTTTCTGGCTGACACAACAGCTCCTTAATCCGCTCAACAATCGTGGAGACGAAAGAGGTTAAATCCGTTAAGTAAACATTATAAGCCGGCGGGAGGTAAATCACATGTAAAAAGCGATTGAAAGATTGCCATGCGGCCTCCCGCGCAATACGGATAATATGATTGCAATTACTCCCAACATCACTTGTCATTGCGATTGCTTGTTCCGTTCACTGCAATTTGGTGCGCCAAGGTTTTGTCGCAAGCTGCTGAACTGTGGAGCTTCTGTAAGGCGCAAATTAGCAATCTGTTATTGGCACAGTAGTTTGTCATTGTTTGGCTTTCAAAGGGCACAACAGGCCGAATGCTAATTGAATATTACAGCACAATGTAACAATATAATTGTGGACAATTAATTATATGTCTTAAATGGTTTTAAGCAAACGCTGAGTCCAACAGTGAGCGGGCACATATCGCAGTAAGATTTAAACTCTGCCCTCGTGCGCTCGTCTCATTTCTCTCGTTGGTTTCAGGACAACACACATTCCATGAAGAGGAAAGAGCGATGGAAGTATGCTCGATGCTGTTATGTGGTTTGTTGATTGCCTCCGGCATTCTTTCATCACAGGCTAAGGGTAAGAATATCTGCTTTCAACAGTGAAAGAGCGAGCAAATTTGGATATTTACTCGCTTAAAAAACAACTGCGAAGGGACAACAAGATTGTTGTTTGCAATTTTAATGATCCTGGTGCAGTTGGTTCACCTTCGACTATAGCGTATCGCTAGACTAATTGTAGTGGATAGTGTCTAAATCATTCTACAATAGTTGACAAAAGAGCGTTTAAACTACAGTTAATGTAAATTACATTTCTGTCTACGAAGTAAATACGCAACAAGACCTGTCAGATCACAACGCTTATTTATAGAGGGGCAAATTGACCAACGCGATTGCTTTGATGTTAATTCTTTATTCTCGCTTCATTTCAGGTAACAAAGAGCTTGGAAAACGAGCCCTGGATGGCCTTGTAGTTAATTTATCTCCCATATCATCGGACGTTCTCGGGGGCAATGTCACATTGTACTTCCATTTTCCCAGGAAATTTTCTGGACTTTTAGTCCGTAATAGAACACTCAGCGTTATCGTGTATGATAACGGTAAAAGATTTCACACAGAAAGTGTACCGTTGGATGACCCCGAAATTTCCGTGGTTCTGCCATGCGAAATCTTCGACCACCCAGGATCGTACAAATTCAAGTATCGCATTTCAAACACTGAATTTGCGGCGTTTATCTCTCAGACACTGCTTCTAAAATGGGGTGATATCCTCATTGAATCGCCGACAAACCACACCGCTTTAACTCGATTTGGCTCCATCTGGATTCGACACAATCGCAAGTGCTTACCCAAGAAACATCGCGACGAAGTTAATCTCTACTATCTCAAAGGCCAAAACAAGATTCTTGTAATACGAAAGTACGTTCGCAAACTGTCTAATGCCAAGCAAAGAATACCTTTAGGCTCGTGGATTCGAATGAGCTTTTCTTGCGATTTGTTCGACACTCAAGGGAGCTATCTTTTTGAGTACAAGACTGGTTTTGTGAACTTATCACTAGCTAAGAGCCATGTCTTACACGTGCACTGGGGCCACCAAACATTGTCCCCTCACGCTAAAAAAATTTTCCCATGCACAAACTCCTTCACAGTTTCGTTTGCCCATCCCGACTGCAAGGAATATGCAAGGAACGATGCTGTATTGTTACATGATAAATACTCCCAGAAAGTCATCGCTCAGAAAGCAGTAGAGCAGGGCCACACTGCCGTGTTCTTTCAGTGTTCGCTGTTCACGGATTACGTAGATGAATACTGCTTCGATTATGTGACTTACTCGAGCCTGACAAGGGAGAGAGTTAAGATCGCCACTGTGTGTCTTCCAACACATCCTCCAGGTATGTAACACTGTGTAGGTTAAAAAAAAATAGGAAACAATATTTGGTCTTAGTCCACAAATTACTAAACTAACATTTCTAACAGCACATCAGATACGATACAGCGAGTACTTACGGAAGAACACTGACTGAAAATATTCAAGCTGTCTAGCCAAAATGCCGCTACATTGTATGGCAGTTTCTGTTCGTAAATATAGTATTGAGCACAGCAGATCAATTTGGTGGATACACATGCACCAGTGTTTCTTGACATCGGGATTGGGGTAGAAATCTTAACAACAGTGGGGCATGAGAGAAGTCACTACCATCACAAAACTGCAGAGGTCCGTCAAATCTGACCACTTTTCTTTTTAGTGGAGTATTCTAAAGCTGCTCTCACCACAAATTTATTTGAAGTGGTAAGCTTGGGCGAAAGGGGAAGGTCTTCAACTTGTGGCTAACCAGGTTTTATAAATCAATTTAAACTTAGTGTTTTAGCATACTCGATAGCTTGTGAAATGGTTGGCCTAAAAGGATATATTTTCTGGATACTTTCTGCATTTTCGCAGAGAGGCTATAGTTTGAGTTTCACGTGTAGTATAATGACAAACGAATGGAGTGGAAATGATTGAAAAGGAAGGAAATGCAACGAGGCGAAGATGAGCTATTAAACGCCAATTAGCCCCATTCTTAGACACGTCTCAGAAAGCTATTCATGGTTTGCCTTCATAAGAGAAACTTAATTCTGAAGGAAAATTATATGATAATTGGTTGCAGTCATTCCTTCAATGTTGAATAGGTTTTAGTGACGTTAACGGTGCCCTGACAGGTATTAATGATGTGAAATCTCAAACGGCTTTGTTGTTTCTACAAAAGACAAATCAACCTGGTCGATCCTTGATCAAGTGCCCATGGCTACTTTTAGCAAACATACAACAGGGCAGAAGTTTGGAACAATAGCTCCAAAAATATTGACCCAGCATCAATTACGCCTCCCGCGATGGGTTAAAATAGCAGCTAGTCCATCATTTGTCAGGCAAACAACGTGTCTCCAATGTAAACTAACTTAAAAAACACCCCAAAACAAGAAATATATTGAAATCACGTCGATATGTTGCGAAGAATTCGTGTCTCTTGTATTAATAACCCAGCGACCCAGCTACAAAAAAAAAAAAATCCGAGTTGAGAGCGTTTATCTTCAGTTTCGATAGTTGATTTTTATATGTGGGTAAAAGGTATTCAATGGATTCCACTTTTTCGTCCTTTTCATTGACGCCCGATTTAGAGAGCTGACTAGATTTTCGTGGACGAGGCCAAAACTGAGACAACGCATTTCGTCAAGTCGGTGCTACATATAGCTTCAGACGGCAGGAAATTCGTGGAGGCTTAAACTTGGCATGGATTTTTATGTTGTTGCCTTTCCGGGAATTTAACTGTCGGGTTCGTGGGAATAATCCGGACAAGAATGTTGAGATTAAAACCGATCTTTGCTCTACTTGAACGCGACACAAAGAACAATGAAAACCCAAAGACGTTTTTTTGACAAATTGTATCTTCAACTGCCGCCTCTATTATTATCTGTGAAGTGGCTTTAGCTCGGCCACTTAAGATTTAATGGTTCTGTGTTTGGTTTTATTGCTGCTCTTTCACAAAGTTGCTTCAAAAATATTGTTCTGTTTTGGTGAAAGTTAACTAACTTGAAAACGTTTAGGTTATATATTCAGATTACGCCCGCAATTTTGTTTTTACGTTTTTCGTTATACAGCTGCTGTGTCATCAGTTTTAATATTTCCTGTAAACTGGAATGAATAAAACTAATTTCATTGATAAACTTCATTTACTGAAAGCATTTCCTAGCTTTGTGTTATATTTTCTGCTGATTATTTACATAATACATTTACAGAACGTTAATCAGCTATTCTCAAGACAGGCTCATGCATTTCTCTTATTGCCGCTGTTGCAACTAAGAAATTAAGGTCTGATTTCATTTTGTTAAGTTAATTCTCTATATTCTGGTGTCTGGCAGACTTGGATATTGGCACAAATGGCACGACATCAAGAATACCATCTGTGAAATCACCTACAGTTTAGAGACAACAAAAATCGTCACCAAAATAGTAGTTGTTTATGTTAGAGCATTTATCTGCCTTTGCGGGATAGCAGACATCTAAAGTGCGATTTATCAAATTGATGTCAATTTTTATTTCCGGAGCAAAGTCCACTGTTGACGGAACTGAAGGCAGTTTCACGAGATATTTGCACAGATCAGTCCAAGCGTCTTCAAACTATATTGTCTTAACAGCTTTCATTTATCAGATGTTAGCAATATGTAGGAGGCGTTCACGTCTGGAACAGTTAAAGAAGGTGCTTAAAAAGCATAAAGTGACTTTCTATAGTTTTCTTTTCTGTGATAGAACAGGAGAGATGTTCTTGCTCACTTTTCGTGAAACAGGTTTTTGTGGAATGTGTGTTTGTTGTCGATGTTATTGTTCTCTGTGATAAGTTTTATTGCCCAATTAACGGTTCCCGCCCAATCTTTGATGTTAGTCTTGAACAGTTATGGAGCGAACGGTTTTTACTGTGTAACTGTCGCGATAGGCAAAGTAACCTAAGATGAATCTCATTGTTCCTGATAGCTTGTAGAAAAATTGTCTGGTGACCCGTTTTCTAATTTTAGCGAACATCAGTCTCAACTCAGATGCAACTCAGTCTCAAGAATTTATGTCGCTAAAAAAGTGTTAATCAGAGTTTCTTTTTTTTTTTTTTTTTTGATATCATTCATACTTATAAAGTTATTTTGGAAGAAAACGGCTTGTGATGGAGTGGTAGAGTTGCCGGTGTAACTGAATGATATTTTGCAAACCGGGCATAGTTTGAACATTCTAGGCAGGATCTAGGCGTGGTGAACTTTTCGCTAATAGGATTAAGAGAAATTGAAACTGAACTGAAATATTTCACTCTTCCATGCCTCTTGTCATCATTACATAACTTATGTGTAAAAAGGCCTACATCATCACTGCTCAAAATGGCAAAATGTTGGCACATCTGTTTTGAATCGGTGAAGCTTTAGAATATAGTTTGAACTACAAAGGTAAAGTGATGTTGATATGCGAAGAGCGAGGCAGCAGTTTTGGCCATATAAGGCGTAATGGAAAGCGAAAACCATTTTTTTTTATTAAGTTTTTTGTAATGCTTATTTCCAGCTGTCGAAAACTACGGACAAATTAAAATGCTATAAAAAGCATAACAATAGACGAAAAGAAAAATACAGCAAGCCAAATTTTTCTGAGATTTGCAACAGAAGAATTGTGGAAGAGCCCCGGAACAGGTTTATGGCCGTTTCTCGAAAAATGTGATCAAACCTCAGGGCTTCAATCTGAAAGAAGGGAGGAGAAAAGGCATCGTTCACGGTAGTTTAAGTTATTTACGCGTTTACACATCCAAAAAGAAACCCGATGGTTTATTTGGCAAAGGAATTATGAACTCGTGGTCTTTGTTCAGTTGAATACGCATATGTAATGACTAACAGAAAGTGTAGGAATTTAAGCCGTGGTGCACTCGTGGCTAATTCCATGCCACGATAAGTAGCTCCTTGAGATCCCGGACACCTGGGTTTCACCTGGTGTCATGTGAGGTGACTCTGACTGGATCAAGTTGCAGAATTTAGCATGATAGTTTCGTGACCTTGATTAGTATTCAGCTGATGTGACGTGCTTGTCACGTTATCTAATTAATGAAAAGTCAATTATAAATATGAGTCAAGTACACACAGGTTGCATAATGTTTATTTCTGAACATCACGAACCCCTTTTTTTTTATTTTCTTTCCTGTTAAAAGAACAAACTAGCTTGTAACAGTTGCCGGACCCAGACAACTGAAGCAAGAAATCCAGATCAGAACAAAATAGCAAGACTTTTGGTAAAAAAAGATTTAAATCCTCTTAGAAATTTCCGGAGAAAGATTTTGTCCTACGAAAGTAGTTTAGGGTTGTCAAAGATGAAAGCATTCTCAAGTCGAGACTTCCTGGCGCCCGAATCCGGTGCCAATATTTTCTTTCTGCTTTCATGAATACAAAGTTTGCTTTTATATTGGTAAAGAGGCATAAAGACTCTCAGCCCTAAGCTGTTTTCGATTGAAGTTAAAGCTGTCTAGCGAGGTTGAAGAGACATACATTAAGCCATGCATATCGCGCTGGTAAATTTGACTAAGTTTCCGTGACAAGTCAATTGTGTTTCCTTTACGTTCTTACTTGTAATGTAGGTGAATTGGGAGCACATGATAAATTAGCACTTTCTAAAGCCACAAAAGTGTCATTCCTAAAGTGCTTTTGAAATAGACGCGAAGCTTTTAGTCTTGTAAATATGATAAATATAGTTGTGATACGCGAAGGATGTAACTGAAAGGCCATTCCACTTAAATAGGCTGACTGCGGTTAGTTTGTGCTGACTAATTGTGAATTGAAAGCGTCATATTTTGGCGGGCTTGTGCCACAAATACTTCAAACTGGCACTTTCTAATTTCTAAAAATCATTTGCTCCATTTCGAAGCAAATTAAAAGACTACGGGATAATTTCTCTCTAAAATTAATGCACTCGTTCTGTGAACTTGCTGATTTTGTCACAGTTGAGTTACCCATTGCCTATTGTTTAATCAGTTGACAGCTGAAGACAAAAGTAGCACGCCAAAGGAAGAAAGGTTATCTTTTAATCCCTTTAAAGACTTTAGTCTTGCGGGCGACCCTTAATCCTTTTGGTGAATCGTCAATGACAATGAATCTACTCTAAAACAATTATGAACCAATTGTGACCGTATGTGTATAATTTTTTTTTTACCTGATTAATCTTAATATCTAATATTTCGTTAGTAGGCACGCGTAGGTCTATCCCAGTAACAGAGCTAGAGCAAGACGATTTGATTTAAGATTTTTCACTGCAAAGCTACGCACACTGCTTTAAGTGTTTCCACTTTTCATTTTTTTATAAGGCTGGATATATTCTTGTAATATTCTTAATTATAGCTTATTTCCGTTTAAGGATGTATCGGGGGATCAATAAATACATTCTGCATTACATGTACCGCTCATCATTGAACATTTGGCTATCGCTAGTGAAGAGCATTTCGTTTGTTGGCTAGTTTTGCCGTTTAGAGAAATAAATAATTTTATATAGTTAAGATATCATTGTATTGTATTTGATTATATTCTTTTCACAATTTCAGCGTCAGGTTTATTCTTAAAATATTCTTAAAATTTCGCAAATTTTAGCCTCGATATTCTTATAAAATATATTCTTATAAAAAAGAAAGAGTGTAGTTACCTTTTGGCTGTCTTTCGTAAGGAAAGCCTGGGTGACACTATAGTCAAACTTAATGAAATTTAAACTCACATTTTTAATTTCATCCAGCAGGTCACGTTTTCAGAAGTTCCAACACATCTCGTATTTGTCTTGCACAGCTGCAGTAATAATTTTTCGCTTGCCTGGATCGAGTTTTAGCGGCTTTTTATTTGTTCAGTCCCTCTCTTGGTTTCTTGAAGTTGTGTGAATTACATATCTTCAAGATAGATGGCAAAACTAACACGATTCGTACAAAGCCAATTTGTTGTAAGTAAGATTTCACACCTAAATACGACTAATAATGACTGTGCGCACCGCAACCACCGTACCTTCACCTTAAAATAGACTCGTTGATGATATGTACGTGGCAGAAACGCAATAAACAAACTAACTAATTTTAGTAACATTAGAGCAAGTGACATTGGATCGATTAAAGACAGATCGAAACACACCAACCTCTTTTTCCAATTATGTAACAGCTTAACCGGCTGATCGAATCATTAACTTCGCGAATCTGTGGACCAATCATTTTAATGACTAATGTAATATTTGATTTAGAGTTTATTTGATTTACAGTCTCCCCAATGTAGAGCACTCGTGTTTGGCGAGAACGATTTGAGACTTAAATAAAAGTTATCATCATTATCATCATCATCATCATCACCATCATAACACTTTAGCGACAATACGGCGACAATACACTCACCTGGGCGATCATGCTTTGCGAAAATATGCTTTGGCCCTAATTTGTTTTTATCCAAAATACTAAAACTAAAGTAACATTAAGAGCCATGTTCTTTCACTAAGATGCCGCCAAAATATTGAAAACACTTTTCCATGGAAGCAATCATGCTGCATGGTAATAAACAAAATACGCAAGTTAACATTAACTAACAGAATTCGAGCAAAAGAGCTTTGGTTAAGATCTGGAACTAAATCTTGTGGAGCATCCGATGGAAAACGCAAACGGTTCGTCCGCATTTTTGGACTTATGGCATGCACAAAAGTCCGAAGAGGTTCTCTAACCAAACGAATTGCTATTTTATTAAACGAACCAATTTGTTATTAAATTTAAGAAATTTAATAATTTTCTGGAAAAGTGAGTGTGTTTGAACTAACAACTACCCTTTCTTTGTTAAAACGGTTTCGAAAACACAATTCTTTAGTTTACAATCTCTTCTGTTGTTTAAAACCGTTCGGATTAGTGCGTGCTTCGTTTGTAACAACATCACGTACTAACGCAGTTGTGTCATCGTAAACAAGAAAATCCACTCACATCTCTCAGGAGGGTTAGCATTAAGCTTTTCCCTTACGTCAATCACTTAACTTTACCGGCCCTTGCGAGATTGGTTGTGCCAAGGCAAATAAATAATATCTGCTCAAGTTCAATTGGAATATCAAGTGTGGTTTTACAGAAAACGTAAAGAATTTCCGATTTTCCGAAGTTTGCAATATAAAATGTGGTTACGCTGTTATCTTGCCATAGAACTTGCGTTTAAAGGTCGATTTATGTCACTTCGAGTAAACCCTTACTTCCCACCCTACTACCCAGAGGAGCGGAGTTGGCGGGAAAGAGGGGGCGCGGGGATATGCAATTGTTAATCGGAATATTGATCCCGCGTATATAAAAAGTTCTTGGTACTAATTTTGCCCTCCCATGTTTTGGCAGGTACCTTGAATGACGGCTGGAGTTCTTGGTCGTCTTGGGGCCTGTGTTCGAGTTCTTGTGGTGAAGGCAAGCAGCACAGATATCGCTACTGTTTGAGTGTAAGCACCTCGAAGAAAGGCAAATCGACATGCGCGGGCAAGCCACTCATGTCCAGATCATGCGCACTCAATCCCTGCCCAGGTATGTCTGGTTTCTTTTTTTCTTTCTGATGACGTCCTTGATGTCGTTTAATAGTATTATGATTCTTGAGTCGTGTAAGAGTGTGCTGCAAACCATTCGACAGGGAGCTATAGGCGTTACACATTTCTGTCATACTGTGAAGCAAAATGTAACCTTCAGCTTGGATGTGCAGGTGAAACGATGCTGCTCACTTCTCTCGTTAAGTACTGTTGATCTCATCTCATATTAAAAAGTTAGTGGGTCTTTCAGACGAAACATGATGAGCAGCTTTTTGGCGTTATACCTTTTACTGTGTGACACAAGATGGTTCCAAAATGTGCGCCCATTCAGTAGAGAGATATTTATTAGTACTTCCCTTAAGCCGCGTTTATTGTGCTGTACAAAGGGGATCAGTCTTTTAAGTCTGGAGGAAAAACAATAGTTAAACCATTCGGTGAAAGCTACCAACTATATATCCCTGTCGCCATCGGCGATTTTGTTACTTGCCGTTAATCATGTACTAAACATTTCCAGTTTCAGGATCAGAATGTTCTTGTGGATGTAAATTGAAGGAACCACAGGGAATGATAACTTCATCCCCTCAACTTTTCTCCCGGCAAGGGTCTTTTAGTTGCAAGTGGGTGATAAACTTACCCGAGGGGAGTAGGGTGAGGCTATGGTTTGACGCTTTGAAAATGAAGGGCGACTCGATCATAATACGGGATGGAGCCGACTCTAGCGCACCACAGATTACCATTATCAAGAACGATAGGTTCAAAGAAGCGATTGTTTCTTCTGGTAACAATATGTACATATTTTACAAACACAATGGGGTGTGGAAAAATGGTACACGACGAGGATTCACTGCGTCGTATAGGACAGAATGTAAGTGAGATTATTTGCGTGAAATATTTTTCGTGTGGGGATTATTCTTCTGAGCAGCAATATTTTAGTTTCTTATTTGGTCTTTTCTATTGTTTTCTTTTCTTTCCTGTCTTTCTCTGTAGAACATATTTTAATAGAACTGTTTCAACATGAAATAATCTGTAATCCTGATTCATGTCTTCACTGTACTGCATTTGTTATATTTTGTTAATACTATTATTTCCGTCCTTCCCCAGCCTCTGATGATCCAAAACCAATGCCAGTGCTTAGAAGAAAAAAGTTAGGAAATCAAGAAGTAATTTTCCTGGCAGTCTTCATCTTTGCAGTTGTTATATTTGGACTTCTTCTGTTTATCGTGTTCACGAAGATACGTCGTCATCACAAACAACTCCATTCACCATCCAGCGGCAGTTCGAGCACCTCGGAGTCCACGCTAAGATCTATGGGAACGTCATCTCCCCTGGCCCTTGATGACGAGGCATCCAGCAGCGAACCTTTAAAGGGCTGCCATAGTCAAAGAGTTAAAAGAGATCCGAGGAGATCATCGCATAGAAAGAGGACTCGAAGGACAGAATTTCTTTGCGATGCGGATCGCGTGCCGCGTTGCACGTGCGGGGAGATTTCTGAACTTGATTCTGCATCAGGAAGCAACTGTGCTAGCGATTGTTCGCCTGTCAGGGTCATTAGCGGTGTCGAGAGGGTGTTGGTAAGGGATGAGGTGCCCTGTGACTGCCCAGAATGCCGAATTGACAGGTATCCTGTTGGTGTTTTGCAGGAGTTCCGAGCTCCAGAGAAAAAATATTACGGAGACTGGATGCTAACAGAAATGCCTCCTCAAACGAATTTTCAGACAGATCAGCGTATTTATAGAGATTCATGTAAATCTTTTGTGTAAATGGTGTTAATAGTTCTGCCCTGAAAGGATGGGAAATAGCTTTGTGTTAGGAAAGTGTCCAGTGACAGTCTGTAGTAGCTAAAAAATTGAAAATATCTTCAAACGCGATTGGATTTTGTCATTGTTCTCATTATTGAGACTTCGGTGGTTTTTTTTTTTTTCAGATATTGACGTTTGTCCTAATTGTTAAACTTCTGTTGCTTTCCTAATGTGTTATAAAGTTTTAAATTACTGTGATTCGAAAAAGGCTAAAAACCCTTTGAATTAATTCTCATTACAATGTAATTTGAAGCACAGTTATCACTGAGCATTTTGCTATGACGATGTTGCTTTGTTGATGCATTTTAGCAACAGGCCCGTAGCAGGGGGAGGGGCAGGGGGGGAGGGCTCAAGCTCCCCACCCAGAATTTTTGGAAGTTGAAAAATAATGTTCCCAAAAGATACCGCGACGGTGAGGGTAGAACCTAAAACGTGCAATGAATAAACAGAGTTGATGTTTTGCTCAGTAAACCTGCTATTGTTTTGATTTCTCCTTGCAATCATAGTCTCTATTGCCACCTTAAACTGCCTAATGTCTAGGACGTACGACGGGCGTCGGGGTGGGGGAGGTAGTGTCGCTTGGCCAATTTGCTGAGCCTCCCAGTTATGCTAGCCGTGCTACGGGCCTGAGGAAACAAACGTTTTCATCAAACTTTAGCCTCATTAACCCTTTCAAATGCCGTTTGAGGGAGAGGCTTTTTGTATCCTCCAAATAGGTGCTGTTAGCTCTTTTGCTCTTTTACATAAATTGTCATCTAATCCTTTACAAGAATACCTAATATATAGTTATACTAATTTTCTAACAGTTCTGAAGTCTCTAAATCCTGAGATTGTGACCAATTTCATGACGAAAATTTCGTCCGCTTCGCCACTCTCGAGATGTAATGCATAAGTTATCACGATTAACTCACTTAAGATTCATTTTCTCACGCCAGATTCGATCTACGTTTCCCCTTCAAAGCTGTGTAAGCTTAACGTTGTCCAAGGTTTTCTTATTACCTGGTATCCTTGACCTCGAAGAAAAAGGAAAAAGGTGTAATTAGCGGCAAGACGTCTTTGCACAGTGTTGGATTCTGAACGAATACACGAACGAAGTATTCCTCCAAAAAAATGGTTAATTCTGCCTTAATGAATGGCATGAACACTTGGTGTTCTATTTTTTTTTAATCGTGAAGCATCGGTTGAACGGTCTATATAACAACTTCTGAACACTAATAAGGCAAATTAACATTAACTGTAAAGCGAGAAGCGAGCCCTTGCCTCTCATTAACTACGAAAGCACATGAAGAAGGCTTATGTTTGTGGCTTATAGTTTTTTATTGTAGACCCGTATTGGTAGAATAAGACTAATTTAAGATACGTTTTGACAAAAAAGAGGATATATTGTACCATTAAAAGTAAGTACTATTTATTGAATTAAAGAAAAGGGGACGAATCCTTTAGAAGATTGGACAGCATTAGTTTAATCTGAAACACTGTTTATAGAATAAAATATGAAATATATATCAAACATATGGAAAAAAAAACTGAAGACGTTCGAGTTTATTCTTTTCATCGTCGTTAGGTCTCGTGTTTAGTATAATTCCTTTGATACGTTTACAGTTTCCTGAGCCTGGTTAAAGCATCAGAAAAAATAAACACCATGCAAAGACACGAGAAGTCGATAGTTGACTTCGTTTTCGTGCCATCACAGCAATTTCAGTCCTTTTTGAGGGCACACGAAACATTGTTTTGCTCTCAATTATTAACATGTTAACTTGTAAATTGATGTGTAACGACCAAAGTGAATTTTTCCTTTCGTATTATATAGATCGTTTTCACATGACGTCACTGCGGCCATGTTGGTGCACAAAAACAAAGGAACGGTGGCCATGCAAATACTTTCTTTTGTTTCATTGAACCAATATGGCCGCTGGTCACGTGACTGAAAACGATCTATACTTCTTCGTTTTATCCGTAGAAAATAATCGTTTACAATTCTAGCGCATTCAGTTTTTTCGATTCATGAGTAACACACCTGTGAAGGAAGAAAACCTTTAATATCCTGATAAAGCATGACTCTTTTTGCTGAAATGAACAGATAGCCTCGATTCCCATTTTAAATGGTTTCCATGTAAAAGAAATATTTAGAACGGTGATCACTACCGATGGGAAATAGGAACGCGATGACTTGGACTTTAATTTGCAAACCAAACTAGCAAATTGTGGTGATTTCGACCGCAATTCCGATACTTTCATAATTGGAAAATTGCAGTTCACTTTTCCTTCTTGCAAAACTGCAAGTAAAATTTTCAGGTATAACCTTGAATTAATAATAATAATAATAATAATAATAAGCAGAGTAGCGAACCAACAAACTCAGCCGACATATACCGCCGAGTCCGTGAATCGAACTCGGGACACGTTGGTGGAAGGCGAGCGCTCTCACCACTGTGCCAACCCTTATTTATGACCAGGTTTGAAGTACAACCAGTTGCAAAAATACTTGAGTCACTGTACCACTATTTGGGCTTTAATCTTCCGCTTTACCCCCTCCCCCTCTTATCAAAGACCATGGGCGAAACTTGGACGAACAGCTTTGAAAGGGGAGAGGGAGGAGGTGTGTTACATCACAGATTTCTTACCCGCCGTGATTTTAAGGAAGAAAATCTGTTTTTGATTGAGAGTCTCAACAAATTTTGAAACTGGTTGTAGCGTTTCGTTTCTAAGGAAGGGCTGAGGGACTAGATTTCTTCGGTGTTGCAAGATGTTGTTACAGTCAAAATACTCAGCGCGTGTCGCCTATTATTCAAGAATAGTTTTGATTAACTGCGAACGGACTGCATTATTGGTTTCAAACTTTCAAAGTTAATTTGAATATTTTAATCATGCAACTGCGGCCTGAGTGTGACTTCTTTTGAAATATCGATTGTTGATCAGCTTATTTCTCACGTGGCTTGAACGCTTCGAACGGTGTTCACGTCCAAACACAGTGTGACAAGAAAAGCTACCGCCCTTTGTGAAAGAAGGCCTTTCCGCGGCTATTTACAGCTTGTCAGATCTGAGCATCTTTTTCGGGTGGGTACAAAACGAAGACCGAAGACCGAAGACCCAAAAACGAAGACCCCTTCAAAATCGTCTTAAAATCACTTGAAAATGGCTGGAACATGATTCTCGACAAAAGCAGAAACAAGGAGCAACAAGATTTGTGGTGTTTGACGAATTTTAGCAGGGTCTTCGTTTTGTACAAAACACGGCCTAAAGTACAAAACGAAGACCCCATCTAAATCGTCTCGAAATCACTTGAAAATGGCTAGAACACGATTCTTGACCGAAGCAGAAACGAGGAACAACAAGATTTGTGGTGTTTGACGAATTTTAGCAGGGTCTTCGTTTTGTACAAAACACGGCCTAAAGTACAAAACGAAGACCCCATCTAAATCGTCTCGAAATCACTTGAAAATGGCTGGAACACGATTCTTGACCGAAGCAGAACGAGGAGCAACAAGATTTGTGGTGTTTGACGAATTTTAGCAGGGTCTTCGTTTTGTACAAAACACGGCCTAAAGTACAAAACGAAGACCCCTTATAAATTGTCTTGAAATCACCTGAAAATGGTTGGAATGCTAAGTTTTCAGTACGACAAGTGTTAATGGCGGTGGAATGTAAACGATACCATAGTAGACTCTCTGTTCTGCTCTGTTAAAGAAAGGTGAAAGCTATGCGACTACCGTTTTCTTTTTCTATTTTTCTTCTTAGATCGTTGGCTTATTTTTAATCCATGATGTTAATAGCATGTGAAAGCCTTTTAACAAAGAGTTGACACATTTTTTTAATTAGCTGTTAATTCAACTTTATTGTATTGAAAAAGTTTTATTAATCGAAAATGTTATAATTAGTTATAAGTACCATCCATAGAAAGTGATATTCTTTGTGTAACATTGTTTTATGTTTTAATTGGTTAATAAAGGTGTTTAAAAAAGTTATTGTTATTGTTATCATCATCATAATCATTATCATTATGAATGAAGTGTTGACAAGCCTGCACGACTCCTGCAGTTCGCAGATGAATAACTTATAAAGCCTTCATAGCTTGGCTTTGACTAGGATGTCTTTAAGGGATTTTCCCTCTTTGGGGTACCATTTTCTAGTTGAAAGGGTAAGGAGTTGGACAAGAGTGCGAAACCTCCCCGTATATTTTTTTTGGACTATGCCCCTCCCCTCGGGTTTAGACTAATGAGAGGATTGTTTCTTGAACGATGTTTTTCTTTTACTTTTCAAAAAAATCACTAGCAAATTAAACAGAATACTAGTAGGACTTTAATTTCGCCTCTAGTCTATAGCTCTGGTATTTTTTAATTAACACTGATCATAGGTGACAAATTACTCCTTAATTTAGGGGCGGAATTTCAGCGTTAATCTGAAGTTTCACATGTGAAATTATAAAATTGCATTGGCAACGTTTAGCGCAAAATTTTTCAAAGTCAAAACCAAATATTGTGAGCGTAATTTGTCACCCACGATGAAATGCGAGGGAAATTATATATTTAGAGTTTTGACAAAACGCACTAATTTCATTCGTCACCATTACACTTGTCGTACTGAAAACTTAGCATTCCAACCATTTTCAGGTGATTTCAAGACAATTTATAAGAGGTCTTCGTTTTGTACTTTAGGCCGTGTTTTGTACAAAACGAAGACCCTGCTAAAATTCGTCAAACACCACAAATCTTGTTGTTCCTCGTTTCTGCTTCAGTCAAGAGTCATGTTCCAGCCATTTTCAAGTGATTTCGAGACGATTTAGATGGGGTCTTCGTTTTGTACTTTAGGCCGTGTTTTGTACAAAACGAAGACCCTGCTAAAATTCGTCAAAAAATGCAAATCTTGTTGTTCCTCGTTTCTGCTTCGGTCAAGAATCGTGTTCCAGCCATTTTCAAGTGATTTCGAGACGATTTAGATGGGGTCTTCGTTTTGTACTTTAGGCCGTGTTTTGTACAAAACGAAGACCCTGCTGAAATCCGTCAAAAACTTCAAATTTAGTTCTTCCTCGTTTCTGCTTTTGTCCAGAATCATGTTCCAGCCAGTTTCAAGTGATTTTAAGACGATTTTGAAGGGGTCTTCGTTTTGTACCCACCCCATCTTTTTCTTTGGTTTGCGTACATCAGTTGAAAAACACGCTACTTAATCAAATTACACAATTGACCTTTGACCTTTCACGCTGGAGACGTCCCTTAGATGATTTTCCTCGGCAACCTGGATAAAGCCATTCCAAAAATTCAGCGTTCTTTTCAACAAGAGGTTGGGCTTCTGTTTATCAAAAAATTCGACAAAAACTATGTGGAACGACTGAGAAAACGATGGTCCAATGAAGGAAGACTCAAAATGGCACTTCGCACGCGAACACCACATGAAGTCTTCAACCCAAACCAATCAACAATCGATCTTTCAAATGGGGTCACACTCGGGCTACGGTTGAACGATTACAACGTTCAAATTAACTTTGAAAGTTTGAAACGAATAATGCAGTCCGTTTGCAGTTAATCAAAACCATTCTGAAAGAATAGGCGGCACGCGCTGAGTATTTTGACTGTAAGATGTGAACAACTGGAGTAAGATAAGGTAAATTTAAGTCCAAGAACGAGGAGACATTATTACTGCCAGCACCCCCACGGCGGCCCCTGTAGTTCCAATTCGCCGAGAACGGGGAAAAATTCCGCACGTAACGTGGATAAGGGGGGAGGGGGGGGAAGGCACCATTCTTCAACGCCTTCTCAACCACCTTGGCCACCTCTGCTTCTTCTTTGAAAGCCAGCAACTTTATAAGGAAGGGCTGGAGGGCGTTACTGTCGGTTAGAGGGCGGCATTAGAGACCTTTAGCTACCAGTTTTTCCGGGATTACCGCAAAACGCACTCTTCAAAATATCACGTGACTTTGGCCTTGTTGTTCCCGTTTTTCCGGCAAGCACCGCTTCAAGCGGTAAGTGAGATACGGCAGATGAGTTTAAGGCTGAAAGATTGGTTCTTGCGTATCTTAGCTCCTTAAATAATAACCTTTTTATCGTTCCACGGTGACATATTTAAAAGTTTCGGACGTTTCACGCGACGTTGTGAGAGTGAATGGAAAAGCAAACATGGCGCAAGCAACATGTGTTTTTTGAGAAAGAGCGCGGCAAACGCCTTGCTAAATGTTCAGAAAGGTGGCCATCCAGCACGGTGGACAAAGAACGCTGGGTAGACCCGTATATCGTACTTTGCCACTGCATGTAACGCATTCACTGAGAGCCCCAGTCGATTCTGTGGTTTGTCTGTAAATGGTGTTCAGCAATGTTATTGTTGAGGTCACTATTTCTCGTCGCTCGTTTGTGTTCAGTCAGTCTTACGTTCAAGTTTCTGCCTGTCTCACCGATTTAGGTGGCCTGGCAGTCAAAGCATTTGACCTTGTAAACTGCTCCTTGTCTGTCTTTTGGTTCGTCTTTGTCCTTAACGTTCGTCAGTAGGTGTCGAGAAGTGGTGATGGGTTCGTGTGAGCAACACGAATATCTTCTTGAAAAAAAGAAGAATCACTGTTCTCGTTGTTTTGCCTCACACCAGACAACCTTTTTAGAAGCCATTTCTTGAGGCACATACCACATGTAATTCCGCAAACAGTCCACTAAACAGGATTTTTTATTTCTTTTATCCAAAAAAAGCTTCATTCTATTTTGAGGTAGGGATAGAAACTATGCACATGAAGCATTTTTCGCGCTTTTTTTTTTCGCATCTATCTGATAAGTATTTCACGAAAATGCTGTTTGCTCTGTATTGTAGTGCGACTTTGAAAATATCACGGATGGAATGATTGCAAGACGGATAGGCCTAAAGGCTTTATGTGGACTCCTTATGCTGATATCTTAAAGTTTATACCAGAATTCTGCGAAAGAAGGTTTTTTTTTGTGAGGATCCGAAAAGTAATCTAATCATGGAGGGTCGACCACCAAATTATTGATACCTTTCAAAATGGCGGCCTTGAACCGAGCAACAAATATTTTTTGAGCTGGGCTAGCTAAAAGTAAATAAAGGCAAGAAATCGTGGGAAAATCATTTACCTCGACTCCCAAATTATTTTTCAGGGTACTCCATTTTAGATAATCCACTGGAGTACTGGAAAACTGTTTCATGCATATATCGACGTGTTTTGACCTTTTCCCATTGAAACTCGGTTTTGCGCCCTTTTCGAGTACTAGTCATGCTATCGACAAATCTCTCTTTAATTTTTGCCGTTGTTCCATTCTCTGCAAGCCTTACTTTAATTTTTTTCCAGATTCACAGATATTCGTCATGATTTTTTAAATAAAACTTTAAATTACCCGCTCGTTGGTTATTTATCTTTCCATAACGAGCCCACCCTCGTATACTAATTGTTATATATCTGTAATATTCTCGAACACATTTTGATTTATGTGTGTTGGTCAAAACAGCAAAGGATGTTCGGAACTGAACAACTCATCAGGAAAACTAAGGGACGAAATTACGAGCTGTGCCTTTGCTACGCAACGGCGCAGTCAAAAATATAAGCTATGCTAAAGAAAACAAATTTATTGAAATTTCAAAACTATGGGTGAGAAATTCATGCATTAAAGAATGAACAATGGAAAACCACCTGCTTTCAAAAAGCAAATCTTTCAAAATATTAATATTTAATTGAAACGTTGTGTTGAAGGATCGCAGTGTTATCAAAGGTATATTATAATTTTTATCATCAAACTAAGGTAATTCGTCCTAGTGTTGAACTATATGGTCACAGTTTCTAGGTGTTCTAAAAAAAGCAAGGAAAAATCAATTTCCAATTTACAGCCGACTGCCAGAAAATTTAAATAATTGAAACTCAAATTGCACCCTTCTTATAATCAATTTAACCAGTTTTTTATCCCATTAGAAATATCTTCATTTGGATACAATAGCAATGTGATAATAAATCTAAGTTAACTATATGCAGTTCAGTTGTTGTAGCTGTTTGCAGCTTTTAAAGTTTAGAATTTGGTGAGAATATCACACCAAAAAGCAATTACGGCCTGTCCTGACCTGCTTTTTAGTGCGGAAATATTAGCATTATATTTAATTTTAAACATAGGCCATCTAAGGTTTTAATTTCGGTACGAAACAATTCGTTATTACCGCCAGGTAAGTTTCAGTGTAATGCAATGCAATACAATAGCTCTAACTCGTATTTAAACATACATATTTTGTTAGCTTTGTTATAATTTTGGGCCTTTTAGATGTACCCACGACGAATTTAAGCAATCAAACTATTGAAGAAACTAGAATATGGGCGCCAAGAAAACATTTCAGGTTGACTCCAATATTTAAATACAAGTTTCTTTCCATATTCTTTTGCTATTGTTACGGCTTTACTTGCATGACCGAATTCTGAGCGAAACAACGCTTGAAAGGTCTGAAACAGTACCGTAGCAAGGGTCTCTAGCAGCCCCCTTACAAACAGTCATACTTATTGAATGTAGCCGAAAAGGCTGGCTTTTCACCAGCGCCAAATTAGCTTAATAAAATGGAAGGAAGACAAGTTCTTATCGGGCTTAGAAATCAACGACACTGAACGAAAACAGAGGGTTCGATTATTTTACTAACAATGACAGCGAATGAATTTGGTTGAAATTTATTGATCGATATATACGGTCCAGGACAGACGGAGAATCACGGAGTATGCCCCCCTTCGCTGGATGAATGCCTCACCTACTACATAAAAACTACTCGACTACATCCACAGTTAACAGTTACGCATTATTGGGGTGAAGAACATGAGGTACCTCGGAGACTGAACATCCCTACACTTCAGCATAGACGCCAGGTGGCTGCTGATCTGTCCTTTACAAGATGCAAACTAGCCTATGCCCTCCAGACTTGAAGTTGATGCTAACTCGACGTCCAGTACGTGATTGGTTCACCAACCCGTTCTAGTTTCTCTATGCCGAGTCATGTTCTTACAGTACCCATGACTATATAGGACCCATTCTCAATACTGGCAGGAGTTTCATCCACACTGCAGTCTGTGTTTGGAACAATCTACCTGATAATTTAGTTGGTGAGATCAACGATAATGCCATGCGAAAATAGTACAAAAACATGTGCTTGGACGTCATCCTCTCTCCTTAGCTGCTGTGAACCTGCGTTTGGCCCATGAGAATATTGTACGTTTTTTATGCGAACGTCTAATTTTTGCTGGACGTTCATAATTTTTTTGGCTATTTGGGCCTGAAAACATTCTTCAAAAAGATGTTAGGAACGTTTTCAGACTCACAAAGTTGATCACAAACTGAGGTTGACAACGCCACGAAAACAAATGAGCAAAAAAAAAAATGTCCGTCAGCATGGGTATGTTCTTAGCATGTTCTTAAAATTTAGGCAAATCTCAGTCTCAACGTTCTTGTAAAAAGGTTCTTATAAAAAAAAGAGTGTAGTGCATTGCCACCCATACCTGAGTTCAGCTTTGTCTCACCCCATGGACCATTGTTCACCTTAGCACGTTATAAAAAAAAAGTTCTGTCGGCCATTCCAACCGATAAAAGAAAAACAGCTAGCCAGTATTGAGGATTTCCCTTGAAAACAAAGGGCTCACTGAGTTGAAGAGAAGAAAACAGGTGACGTTAGCCTTTTGCTCACGTCTTGCAATCGAGCAAATAGCGCGTATTTGGAAACAATAATGAATATTTGGATTGCCTATTAACGGAGTGTTCGTGGGCGGCTAGGCGACAGCCGCTGTCTATATTAAGCTGTATCTCCTCAATGGCTTATTCAATTGTCCAAATTTGAACTCTCTAGACAGGATATTTTGTATTTTCAAGGAAGCGTACTACGTGCAAAGGAAAACGCGTTTAAATCGGCAGTCGAACAGACAGTCTGCCGTCATGCATGTATCTAAAATCCTGCGGAGAACCTGCGGACTGACTACTGTAATTAAAACTAAGAAAGGACTCAGTCTAGATCTAAAATGTATGCTACTGTTACATTTAACACAAACTTTAATCCAGGCGAAGGAGGAAAAAACAAACCTATTTAAAATGTTTGCAACTACCTCACCAAATGGGAAAATTAACTAAGTCAGTCGTTTAGTCTTACAATAATAGATCAAAATAAAAATAAGCCACTTGAACCGATAATTTTTTCTTGGTGTTTTCACAAGCATTTCCGTACAAACGCGGCATGCAGCAACATTAAAAGTAAAAAAGAAAGGAATATTGAAATACAGCAATTTTAAAATTGAGTACTAAAACTGACAATCGAACTTAAACGAACTTCGCTCAGATGAAGCAGTTCGACGAGGAGAAAATCGACATTGCATTTACTGATTGAAATATAAATAAGTTCGATTCCTATTTACGCCCTTTTGAAATTACTATTGTTACTTTTTCCACGCTTCAAGGAATGGGCAAAACACTTAACTCGTTCCCTTTCATTGGCACAGGCGCATCTTCAAAGCAATTATCGTCTTAAGAGAAATTTTAGTTTAATTAATGCTTTCTCGTGGCTTCGTCAGTTCTCCTGCGTCTTCATTATTATTCAGCGCTACTGCATTCATTGAATGACTTGTCTTGAAAGTGGAAGGCCAGTTTCTCAGTAAGTCAAATGCTTTTTTCCCTCATACTTTTTAATGCTTAGTGCAATCACTCAAACTGATCAGAAAGCGGTGTATTTTTGAAAAGAACTGAAGCGCTCTGAGCGATTCTGAATTTCACTGTTTACTCCACTCTGCTTATCCCGTCAGAAAAAAAATTCATGCACTGTTAACGCTGTTCCTAGCAACAAAAGTTTAAGTTTCAGATGGATTTCAACGCTTGGTATTATCAGCTTGCTTTCGTTTCCGGCATTCGGCTACAAATGCAGAGATTTGAAGACTCAGTGCAGTGCTGTGACTCAATTCCCTTGTCGACTTCCAACAACGAAGATGTAACTCGGAAAAAATCTGATTTTTTATCTAAACATCCCTTGCTAACAAGCTTTACAGATAACCTTTTGCACTCAAGAAGAGTGATAATAAGATGGTAAGAGCAAACATCCATCCTCAAGCGTGCCGCAGCGCTCTCGCGAGTGGACCCTTTCAAGACATCGTGTGTACCTTATCGCAAAAGAATTCATGTTATAAGTTCCCGTGTTAACTTTATTCCTCCCGCACTGCCGCATACTCCAAATCATACATTGGTCATTTCTTAGACTTAAAACTAAAGCAAAGCGGTACGATACATTCAAGTCGTTTAAGAAGTACAAATTGTCTGCTGCAGGCAGTGCGAAATCCTTCATTTAGCGAAAACAACAATTCTCAAAAATGTAAAAAGCTTAATGTTGTTTTTAATCAATTTTAAAATGCTAAGAATGCGACAATTTCTAGAAAAAGAAGCCAGCCTTTTTCCCGAAAATTATCCAAGATGAAAGAATATATCTTGCCACCGAAGTGGGCAGGTGTATTTCTTCAGTTAGGCTAAAACGGAAATTTGTCTTCATTTCGTCGTTTCAGATGGAGAAGAAATGCAGAATACATTGCCTGGTTTTGCTTATTTTTCTAGCGAATCCTCGCTCTTTTGGGTAAGAGTTGAACACTGGAAAATAAAACTTTCCCAATTGAAACTTGAGATAAAAATCTATTTACATTCGACCGAATCTGCGACGAAGAAAATTGGGTAGTTTCCTTTTAAGCGGGAAGAAAATTTATTAAGTTTCATATTGTTATTTTTCTTTGAACGTAAACAGCATTATTAACAGGCGAGAGAAGTTCCCAGAAATAGTTTAAATGAGAGCTTATTTTCTGTTTATCTTCAGTGGCAGACTGTCCGGCTGTATCTAAGATCGATCATTGAAATGAAAAAGTTCTTGAAGTATAAGCAATTTAAGTTTATTTTGCCTGCACGTTGAGCATGGTTTGTATAAAGGACAGCCCGGTTATAAATTTCTTATTTCCTAATTTTCGTGTTTGAAGTGTTCACCATACCAGAGAAATGCTTTGTTGTGCTCTTATTGCACGTGCCGAGAAATTCAGCCAAGGGGGTGGTATGAAATAAATAATTCACAGCTCGGAAATCGATTTCTTATCATTTGCGATTGACATTTCGAGGAAGTCGTTCTGTTAAGGCTCTGAATGGCTGTCTTCTTGTTACTAACGTTGAAATAAAACAAAATGATTTCAATATTAAAAATTATCTCAACTTGATCACGATATGGAGCTTTTTTTTTTTCGACATCTGTTAAAGTTCCCCGATTTCGTTTAATATGGCCTCAAGCAGTTCTTTCCATGTTAATGGAAGGTTGACACAGGAGTTAGCCTCCCTTTGATATACTGTTTCGTGATTAGTCAATATACGCTGTTGTCTTCGGTGTGAACTTCCACTTCATTTCGACGTGCCGTCGTATACCTATTTGGGGTAAATAAAAAATCTTTTATGTGTGTGTTGGGTGTCGTTACCTTATCTCAATTCTTGAGGGACACGTTATGGAAACTGTTCGATTTATAACTTTCCTAGTTTCTGCGAAAATCATATGTGAACTGCGGATATGAAGTCAAATGAACATATGATTTCTTTCATATGCATCATTCACGTACATATCTTTCACGGGAACATATGAACCCAAAATTGACCTATTCCCAACGTCAGTGGCTTCATAGCTCAGTTGGTAGAGCATCGCACCGGAATCGTGAGGTCACGGGTTCAAGCCCCGTTGAAGTCCTGAATTTTTTTCAGGCTTCTTTACGCAATTGCAAAAATTGCGATCATAACTGCGACGATCATTCTTCATTTTATTATTATTATTTTATTTACATGTGTTTAGTGCCAGTGCAAGTGCGAATCATTACGAAAAAAATCTACAGCGCAGACGCGACCTCAGGACTTGTATTGAATCGCCTAAATTCTTTAATAAAAGATTGCACATGATAAAATAACAATTTGTTTTGTTTAATAGCTAGGCTGTCATTGCCATAAAGAAACAGATTTACTTTACGCTTATCTATTATCTAGTAGTTCTCAGGCGGGAACAACAATGTTGCATTCGTTTGCCCACCGTGTTCAACATTGTTGAAAGTGCGCATGCCCACTAAACTGACTTTGCGTGTATCTCATGGGATTCTGTTTTTTATATTAATCTTGCTTCCCGCTTTGCCGCGTGAGTGTTCAAACTACAGTATGACGACCAAATAAAGTTTCGTTTCAAGGAAGGAAGCGTAAACACAAGCAATCTATCTTCAAATAGAAAGAGAAATTGCAAAGCAGTAATCGAAACTGTAAGACCAGGGAAAGAAAGTATCTAAGGTGTGATGCGAAGGTCCACATGTTGCGTTTATTTGGCCACCTCGTTCAACACTGTGCCACATCGCCCAGCAAGGCGGGACTCTGCAAGCGTCTGGCCGGGCTTTTACTTTTAATGAATGTTTGATCTGTCCAAGTCGCTCGTCCACTTCCCTCTGCCTGCTTGTAGGCGCTTTCTGATTTCCAGACTATAGTAGGCAGGATGTCCGTCATATACTGGCGAGAGAGAACTCTCGATCAGTTTGCTTTGAAGCAAGCACCTATCGCTGAGGAACATCGGGACACTGCTTTCAATTCGGTAAAAGTTATTTTCAAATGTTGTTCTTACAAAATCCTTAAAATTGCTTCCTTAAAGAACTCGTGACAGTCACACTCAGAAAAAGGCTTTCATATCGTACGCGAAGAAGAAATAGCATTCAAGAAAAGGCCACATTTTACTTCTTTCCGGTTTTCTTCAGAAGAGATCGATGGCTTTTCATCTAAAGGTTATTTTTCTTCAAAGTTGCCTCATATCTTGCGACCCACTTCTCTTGTGTGAATTCTGTTGCGGCCAGATTGCTCGCTGAGTACTGATGCCGCGATTTGAAGGCCGCAGAAATTCACTTATTGCCGTGAACTATTTGTTGTACATCTCCTTGAGAACAACCCGTGCCAATAATTGATGGGAAGGCCTTGCTTACATGATAATGAGTTAAAGTAAAATGTTTAATTTAACTTGGTTTTGATAATACAACCTAAATCAGTTAGCAGTTAGTTCATTATAGAGGGACAAAAATACGAGACTCGGTCGATTCCTATGGCAGATATTGGTAAAATTAATGCAAGTCAATACAGGGTTCATTCGAGAAAGCCTGTTTCATCTGCTATTCCATTTACCTCTTCCAAAGAGTGTCAACATATAGATCAGTATCACAATGACGTTTCACCGCCATCTTTATTTCCATTTGGCTAAAATGGGAGAATCTATACTGATAGGTTAATTAAGTAATAATTGTTGTATTCGTTGTATAGCATGACAAGTGACAGTAGGTTTCAATTCATAATCTAACCGCCAGTGTTAAAGTATAGTAAAACTCCCACAGTTTAAGTTTACTCAACAATGAAACTCGGTCAATTTGAATTTTCACACTAAACCATGTAATAAAAAATACTGTATCGATCGATGGACCAACGTTTGGTTTTGGTTATGACGTCATCGTTCGTAGGCCATTCTTCGGGGATGGGGGAAAATCATATGGGCAACCTGGTGGGAAATGGCATGTTCAACTGACGGACTGCAGACAACAAGAGGAGAAACTGATGATCTTTGATCGGTATCGGCATTTTTTTAATCTTGAATTTTCGATAAAACTCGAGGGAAAAGCTCAATGAAAAGCATGTGCATGTCCCAAATCTATCAGAAAGTTGTCAAATAGCTATCAAGAAAATATGAAAACACTAGCCCACTTCACGCTTGGTGAAAAGTTAGAGACTGTAAACAACGAAATTTATGTGGTGGCATTTCGCCTTCAAACTTGATTAATTCTCGGTTTATTTTTGTTTTGTTTGGACCGGTAAGATTCTACGTTTGGATGTTAAGAACAGCTTAATGGTTGGCTTGCTTTGCTAATTTTATATGGTACTGGCGAGAGAAGAGCTCGTGATGCGCCGTGACAAGTGGTATATCACGAGAAAGCTTTGCATAATTATTTCATGTAATTTTATAGAAGTAGTATGTTCGATGACAACCAAATACCGTTTTCGAAAACACGGCTCAGGAAAAGCGTAAACGGCAAAACGAGGGCGCCAGCCCCAACTCGGTCACCCAAGTTTGCGAGTTGGAGCTGGCGTCCCGCGTTTTGCCGTTTTACGCTTTTCCTGAACCGTTTTTTCGAAAACGGTATTTGGGCTACTTGAAGGGGGAGAGCCATGGCCGCCCGTCCAGAGGGGGACGGCCCCCGAGAACCAATGGCAGCCCATCAATTGGAGGGAGGCACCCGCGGAGAGCCAATGGCAGCCCGGCCGCTAGAGGAGAGCTGCCCCGGGGCGCCGATGGCGGCGGAAAATGTGCGCGGGAATATGACAGCCCGGCAATTGAAGGAAGGCAACCCCTTGAACCGATGGCGGCTGAAAATCTGTGCGGAGCAGCCCGCCCATTAGAGGAAGGCAACCTCGGAGGACCAATGGCAGCCCGGCAGCCCACCCCAAACAAATGGAGAGGCCCCCTCGGTTCCCGGATTAATCTGGGCGAGCATGAGGATTACGAAAAATTTCGGGAGAAGCTGGAAGAGCAACTTGTTGAGGACGGGGTCGTAATTTAAAGATCATTTTTCCCGACCCTCAAGGTAAAGTTTATTGTAAAATTCCTGAAAAATGAAGAAGTCAATCGAGAAATTTTTGCCGAAAAAAACGGCTGGATGGTTACCCACGCCATCCCCCCGCTGAAAATTCCTGAAAATCTCTTGAACGAGCTCCGCGAAGAGCTTTTCTTTGCCGAAGCAGAAGCGGCAATGGAAGCGGACAAGAAATTCGACTTCGACAGCGGTGACGAGGAATTTGACCTCGACAGCGGTGACGAAACGGGATTTTAAGATATGCACCCCGCTATACCTCGATGAAAACACCAGGCTTCTACGTCGCCTTCCACATCACCTTCGACGCCTATTTTGGCGCCAACCAGGTTTTCAAGGTCGGCCACACGGGCGACTTGAGGAGGCGGTTGCAAGACAACGCGTTTCGCACCTGCTTTGTGCAAAATTTCACTTTCGCCGCAACCATTGAAACGAAAATGGCCGAAGAAGCCAACCAAATTGAAACCCAGGTTTTGCGCGAACTAGCCAGGCGGGGGAATCTTTGCCTCCGAAAAAACGGGGTTTGGACAGAAATGACCCACATCCCGCTGGAGGGGCTCGAGAAAATTCTCAAAGAAACGGGAAAAACCGTGAAAATCGGTCCCTGCTATCCCAATCCCCAAGAGGAGCTGTTCGCGCAAACTTTCGGTGACTGCGACTGACATCTTTTTTCGGAGGAACTGTTCGACTCTTTCGGCAAACTGGAGAAGACAGCGCAGAAAAGCGAGCTCCGGGCCCGCCATCAAGGCGTTTTTTTCTGCACCCTTAAGGCGCCCAACCCGATTTTTTGCTTCGTGTTGATCGCGTTCCGGGCAAGCGCGTGGCCCCACTGCCGCTTTTTCCACGGGATCTCGTCGAGAGCCTTGACCATCTTGCGGTCGGCGGTGAGCTTGCACTATTTTTCGTCTTCGCCGTACTTCTCTTTGCGGAAGCTGCAGCTGCCGTAATCGACATCGTGCTGCATGGCAACGGCGTCGGTGGCGTTGGTGGGCTGCTGCAAGATCTCGCGAATTTGGGCATTTTCGGGGTCGTAGCTCAGCAGCTGGTCGAGGGGTTGTAGGGGCCGGTGTAGTTGTGGCCCAGCAACGAGGTCACCAAAACAAAACAAAAGAGAAACAACGAACGCTACACAAACACTCCTTTCCACAAACGCACAACACACGACCATGAAACTTCTAAGATAAACAAATGAATGATTTTGATTATTAATGATGAATCAGACATGATAATGATTATTAATGATGGTAATGGTGTAATGGTGTAATGGTGTAATATGTCTGACTCACAAATGGTGGTGTAATGGTAATGGTGTAATGGTGTAATATGTCTGACTCACATTTACATTGTCGAGCCCGCAGACCATAGGGGGACACTTTGTATAAGAACCTAGATAAACAACCTAGCTCACCAGGGGTTCCTGTAGCTCAGTGGTAAGAGCATCCGACCGGTGTTACGGAGGTTGTAGGTTCGATTCCTGCCTGAGACTCTGATTTCTTTTCAGTTGTCCTTTCGCCCGTTGCCAAGCGACTAGCATATCAAATGAATGATTTAATTTAAAAATAGAAGACAGGAAAAAAAATCCTAATATTACAGAGAACTAGTAACTCCTAACTAATAATTTAGATATTAAAGTAACCTAACTTAAGGGATAACAGTAAATTTATTAATTACTTAACTCTAACATTTACAATCGGACAGTTCAGTTCAGTTTCTTTCTGTTCTCCACCAACGTGCTCCACCAACCTTACCCCCGTTCTCCCAAATTTTCTCCCTTGTCACCTTTTCAGCCGCTTTCACTTTCCAACTGTTTCTTTGCTCCAGTCAACGCGACTCTCCGTTTCTCTCCGTCAAACTTCTGTACTCTTCTTCCTCTTCCTTTTACCGTCAGCCCCACGATCACCGCCAATAACAAATGGGTTTCGTCCTTGAACCTAGGTCGGTGTCTGCTAATGTGTTTTAGCAAGGAAAGGCCGTTCAGCTCCTCTTCTCAATTCTTCAACTTTTCAACTTTTCGACAATCACCACTTCAACCTCTCACAACTGACAACTGACTGACCCCTGACATGCATAATTAGTTCTTGGCAATTAACACTTTACATACATACGCGGTACCTTACAAACCTATGTTACTAACACCCTTATGTCTTAAACACGATACCTTTACACTCTTATGATAACGCTTTACTAAACTTACAAGATTTTAATTACAGACTAAGTTACAATACATCTCTAATTACAAACCACACTACAACGTTGAATTAACACTAGATAATTAACACTAGGACGATACGAAATACTGAGATTGAAAAACTGAAACAAAAAGCTAAATAAAAACATGACAAAAATTAGAAAATTTCGTGACACCAACCATCATCACCACGCCCGGGGAAACTTTTCGGGCTCAAAAGATGTTTCCCAAAATCGGAATTTTGTTCAAAGGGCTGTTTGGCCCAAGAATCAACCCTCGCCCTTTTTTTTCGGCGGTTTTCTCGGTACAGAGGTTTTCTTCTTAAGTCACCCTCTCCGGGCAGAAACCTGGTCTTGGTGATCCCGCAGACGGCGCACTTGACTTTGATCAGCCGCCGTCCCTTCTTCGTCGTGACGACTTTTTCGGTGCCGGGGACGTTGGGGGTTTTTCTCTTGTCCCGCACGCAGTAGACCTCCATATACGAAGCAAAGAATTTCTGCCCCTGTTCAGGAGAGCCGCAAGAAATAGTTCCCGACGACCCTCTCGTTTTTGCGGACGTTGGGGGAAAAGAGGTGGAGAATGTCTCGGAAGCTCGTCCCCCTGTTCCGCTCATTGAGGAAAAGCAGGCAGTACCATCTGAAGCGGAAAGAGTCGATCGCCTGGATTTGGTTGTCGTTGCGCATTTCTTGCTCCCACTCGTCAGGAGGGGGCAGTCCGAAAGAGTCGAAATATTCGATGTCTTTCCCCTTCCAGCAACAGACCCAATGAGTGCCCAATTTTCCGAGATCACCAACAAGAGTCACCGAAACTTCTAAATCCATAATTTATATTGTATTAACGACAAATAAGGACTTTGTCGAAAATTGCGTTGTAAAATCTTCGTTTATCAGCGATCACAACCTGGTGTGTTTTAACCTTAAGTTAAAAGCTCTAAGACCTCGTCATTCGTATGTCACCATTCGAAGCTACAAGAACTACGATCGCGATAACTTCCTTGTGGACCTATCTCGTGTCCCATTTCATATGGTTTATTTCTTCGAAAGCCTGGATGACCAAGTTGATGCTTTTAATTGTTTATTTCTTGAGGTTCTTGATGTTTACGCACCATTCAAGCGCATAAAAATTAAATCACGCCCCAACCCATTCATCAACCAAGAGATCAAACAGTGATTTATGGCACAAAACCGCTAACCGAACAAGTGATCGCCTCCACTGGAATGCCTACAGATTCTTTAGGCAGGAAGTGAAGCGTGAAATTAGACTCGCTGAGAAAGCGTACGTTTGCACCGAGCTTCAAAACAGCAAAGGAAACTCGAATGCAATTTGGAAAGTGATCAACCGTTGCTTACCAAGGAAGGGAGCGCCTTTGAAAACCGAGAACCCTTTGAGCCTATCCAAAACGTTCAACGAGTTCTATACTTCAGTTGGTAAAGTTACAGCGGATAAAGCAAGATGGATTGCTCGGGAATTTGGCTTTTCTCCAAGCGGTCATGGCTTGTTACACAACTATGCAAATGATGTCCACGAAAATGACCATCGAGAGCTTTTTATGTTTTCTGCAGTAACTGAATCTCTAGTTGAAAGTATCGTTAATGGTCTGCCTTCGAATAAAGCTCCTGGTGCCGACAAAATAACATCTAGAGTTCTTAAGGATAGCCTTCCTCCAATACTTCCGATAATCACGCATTTGTTTAACAAGTCGTTTGCCACTGGTACTTTTGCACGATCGTGGAAAATGGCTGAAGTCATACTTGTTCCCAAGTCTGGCGATTTCAACGAACCAGTAAATACGCGCCCTATTTCCTTACTTCCAATATTATCGAAGGTCTGTGAAAGACTCGCCCATCGTCAATTCGTTGATTTTCTGAATCGCTCTGGAAAAATCTCAAAGTTTCAAAGCGGGAATCGTGAATTCCACTCTACCGAGACGGCTCTACTTCAATTTACAGATGACATTTTAAAGAACATGGATGAGAAGAAAGTTTCATTGATCGTGTTATTAGATATGTCGAAGGCTTTCGACGCATTCAGCATGAGCGCCTACTTATGAAACTCCACAAAATCGGCATCTCCACTGCTGCCTGGACCTGGTTTGAAAGTTACTTGACAAAGCGCAGTCAATTCGTGAGGATCGAGGACGCTATTTCGGATCCATTACCTTTAAATTTCGGGGTTCCCCAAGGCTCTATCCTTGGACCCGTCCTGTTCACAGTGTTAACGATTTATTGTCGGTTCCTAAGCACTGCAAATCTTCAGGTTACGTGGACGACACAAAAATTCTCTTATCTCTTCCTCCTCGTGATATTACTGATGCAAGCAATGCGTTAAAACAAGACCTTTTGGAAATATCCCGTTGGTGCTGCGAGAATTCACTGTTGATTAACCCTGACAAGACTAAATTCTTGGTTATTGCAACTCCACAACTCTTACGTAATTTGCCGCGTCTATCCATTACCATTCTTGGAAAGGAGATTGAACCCGTTCCTGTTGCCAGAGACCTGGGTGTCTATATCGACCAGACTCTCAACTATAACGAACATATATCAAAGTTAGTCTCGAACTGTGTTCACAAACTTGTTCAAATAAATAGGATAAAGCACTTATTAGATCGGAAATCTTTACTTTTAATGATTAATGCCTTCGTATTTAGTAAACTCTTTTGTTTGACTGTTTGGGGAAACACAGCCAAGTCAAATATAAAGAAGCTACAACTGGTCCAGAACTTTGCAGGAAAGATCGTACTCGGCTTGAAAAAATTCGACCACATCTCTCAAGGCCTTAAATCACTTGGGTGGCTTAGTATAGAGGACTACGATTAAACACAGCCGTCATGGTGCATAAATGCTTACAACATCGGGTGCCCATTTATCTGAAAGACAAATTTGTATATAGGTCACAAGTTCATAATAGACAACTTAGATCTGTTGATAACAATGAACTCAACTTGCCACATTGTCGGCTTTCTACTGGCCAGAGGTCATTTGCCTTTCGAGGGGCAAAAGTTTGGAACTCGCTCCCCCTTGATCTAAAGTTAACTTCTTCACTGAGGACTTTTAAAAAGAATGTATGTGAACTGCTTGTAAATAATTTATCGTGAAACGTTGCATTTATATTTTTTTAGCTTTTATCTTATCAGATTTTTTTTATTTCTAATTCATGTAAGATTTTTAATATATATTTAAATATTGCTGCTGAAAAGCCCTTTTCAGGGAGCGCAATAAACGTGTATGTATGTATGTATGTATGTATGTATGTATGTATGTAGATCGTCAAGGCTGAGGATGCAAGGCGAATGGCGCAAAGGTTTGATCTCGTTTCGGGAGAAGGTTCACTTGATCGGGATGCGGAGATATCGACACCAATTGATTAGCTCTATGTTGGAAAGTGGCACGTCACGAAAATGAAGCCTTGGGGGGGTTTTGGGGAGCTTCGCCCCCCATCAGCGTCTAACGCCCGAAAAAGGGAAGAGGAGAGGCCTTTTTTTGGGCCCGACCTGTATGCCCTTCCCGAACATTTTTGAAACCAGATCACCCTGATTGAGGCCAGCATTCCCAGAAACCCTCCATATTGCGCAGCACAGCCCCCGCGGACAGCCCCTTGGTCGACAAGCACGCGCTCAATTTCTTTCTTCTAAAGTGGGGTCGGCGACTGAACGAGCTGGTAAAGCTGTATCTCCTGGGGGCCGATATTGCTCCCGAAAACTTTTTTCAGAAGCTTTTCAGCGCCGAAACTCAGCCGTGCGGTTGCCAAAGCTTTGCCGGCAGCTTTGGCCGCAGGCGCAAGAAAAGGGCGTGTTAGGGAAAGCGCGGTCGAAAAAAGATTGCCGCCGCGTTGAGCAGTCTTCGTTATCTGGGTTTTGGTCAAACGCAGATCAGAGCCGCGTTTTTCAGCAGACGTCTTTTTCAGCCGTTTGATCTGCGTGGCGGTCAAAAGGAGCTCATCGCCGTGCCCGATCTGGCCGGGTTTGAGGCGGAGAGTGACAGTCTTTTTTGCGGCAAAAGCTCTTCGAAGGTTTCCCTTCTGCCCATCCGTAAGTGCGATCCGAAGCGGGAGATACGACGTCGCCATCTTATATTTGAGAAAATAATTTCGACAGCGGTTCCGTTGGGGGCAGAGCCTCTCAAGCCACGGCCAGTTCGTTTCCGATCTCTTTGATAACGATCTCTTCCTCCTTCAGGACGGCGGCATAGATTGTGTAATTTTTGTCGGCGGCTTCATTCAGCCGGTAATGCAAGACCAGCTTCTTCTCATCCCCCGTCATGCTTTCTTTGTTCGCACGGAGGTCGAAGTAAACCACCGGATACATGGTCTTGTAGTTGGAGACATCCAGCTGGGTGCCGGTGTTGTAGTCGTTTTTCCTGTAGCGGAAGTCGATCTAGTCGCGGCGGATCCGCGTCCGGTCGTCACCTTCGTAATCCGGTTAGGGGAAATAGGTCGCCCCGTATTCAAGCCGGCAAGTGGCCAGCTTGGCCGAATTGTCACCGTCAATGTCGAAGGTGTCGATTTTGCAGAGCTTGTGCGTCAGAGAAAGGGGCCGGGCCGTTTGTTGAAAGAAAACGATAACGTGTTGGGTGATTTGCCATTGTCCCCCCGCATCTGTTCGGGAGCTGCTGGGGGCCAGCGTTTCTTTCAAATACTTCCATTTCGTCGGCTTGAGGAATTGTTCGTTGACCGCCTTTTGCCCCTCAGGGGTCATCATCAGCTTCGGAACCCACAGCTGCAACAATTCGCCGCTCGATGTTGTCGCCTTCGAAGAGCATTTCGCTGTCGTCCTCCAGCACATTGTCGAAAAGCAGCCGCATTCGGGGCAAAAGCCTGGCCAACAGTTCTGGGATGACGGTTTTCACGGTCTTTATGGGGGCTCCTTGCGACAGAGGCGCGCGCGCCCGAATCCCATTGTTCGTTGGTGCGGCACCCGTCACAGTCGTGTTGTCTGTGTCAAGATACCAAAACTCCGTAAAACTTTGCACCCGGTAGCTGGGGTTATTTACGTTTTTGTTGATCATTCTGTTAAGATTCGCTAAGTCGTCTCGCGCCGCCCTCTCTTCTTCTTCTCCTTCCTCGATCGGCGGCGGCGGCGGAAAATCCTCATCTTCATCCTCTTCTTTCTCGATCAGCGGCGGCGGAAAATCCTCGTCTTCATCCCCGAACCCCGGCGGAGGCCCAACAAAATCCTCTTCTTCCTCTTCGTCCTCGATCAGCGGCGGAGGAGGAACAAACCTCTCTTCCTCGATCGGCGACGACCTCCTCGTGATCTGGCGGAAAAGATCTTCCGCCGCAATTTTCCCGAAAGCTTTGGTGACACTGTTTCGCTTGAAAGCTTTGCGAATCTCGGCTTTTTGTTTTTCGAGGTCGGCTTCTGCAGCCGCGCGTTGCTGCCGCTTCTTCGCCGGCATGGTATACAGGGAAAATTCGCTGTTGGGCACCCTCGATGCCGCAAACAACCAAATAATCAACCTCCCCAGATTTTCCTCCATGGATCGGCGGCAGTGAACAAGCAGTACGTTGACGACCTAGCCCTTCACGCGCGATATCACCGGAACGCGTTTGATTACCTCATGCGCGACGCCGTCGAGACCTTCGCAGAGCACGACATTTCGTCCATCGCCCGCGAGCACTTCCGGAACAGCCTGTATCGCTTCAACAAACACGCCTACCACCGCCCCGAAGACCGGGCTCGACATGGGGCCCTTTCCTCTGGGGGGTTACACGATCATTGCCAAATTCGTTCTCCCCGCAACCCACAATTTTTCGGTAACAACCACCGTCCAGAACTTGAAAAAGGGAGCCGTTCAATCGGCGAGCGTGCCCGCCGACGGCGCTACCCCTGGCTACACGCGCTTGACTGCCCAATTTTCGAAAACCAACGCCCTTTTCACCCCGCATTACTTGTTCTTCGAGCTCGTTCTAACGCCAGTCGTGAGCGGGGCTACTGTTCCAGCCGACTTCCATCTGATCTTGAACGGGCCCCCTGTGCTGACACTTGTCGTCCCCAGTTCCGTCTGGGATCGCCTCTGGAACCTCAGCGCCGACGGAAAGATCACTTTCCAGACAGACCTCGACCTCCAATACAAGACCCTCTGGAGCAGCACCCATCCCTGGTCGTTTTCAAAAACGGCATTATCAACATTGAGGAAGAAACGAAAGCACACTCTGTGATCACCGACATCATCGAGGTCATGTACGACACGCTGACTTACGACTATCCAGACGCCCCGCCCAACCCGACGAAATTCAAGCGGTTCACCATCTCCGACGCTTTCTGGGCAAGGGGGGGGGAAGGGGGTGCAAAACAAGATGTTCAAGGTGCTAACGGTTGTCCGCCGCCTGGTTGCGCCGCCGACGAGAATAATGGCCTTTCTCCGCGTGACTCAGGATCTGTATCGAAAACCGAATGCGTCGTCGCTCTCACCTATCGATTACGACACCAGCGAGTTCAAGAAGACTTTCAGCCTGATGCTTGACGCGGAGGCGGTCGGCGTCCGGTTCTAGGTGGCGGGGTGTAGGCGAACGCGAAGGCCAAGCTGCTGGTTCTCTGGGAGACCGACAACCACACTCACCACTGACAATTCTCCCATTGAAATAATGCGGCTGCCTTTGAAGCCCCTACTTTCATTCCCCCGCCGATGTCTTCGACTTCAACCACATCGACCCGGATCTTCCGAAGGAAACCCTCGAGATGCTGAGAAGAGGGTCGTCGCTTTTGTTCCGCAGCGGAAGAATCTGCTTTGCAACCTCACCGCCGGCAAGTTGATCGACACTTCGGCGGTCGCCGGTGGGATCACCCTGAACCCCGTTGTTTTGGCTGTTTTGACGGGGGTCGGGTTGGCCGTCAAAGGAGCCGCCAGCTTAAACAAATACGACAAAAAAGCGGAGCGCGCTAACTTCGCTCCGGTCGAGTACAAGAAAATCTTGGAGGAGATCCGGTTCTTTCTCAGGGGCGAACCTTTTGGCGAAAAGGGCTTTCTCGACAAGCTGAAAATGATCGACGACTTTGTCAGCTACCACTGCATGGAGATCCCTGCTTCGGTTCAGCAGAAATATCGCGGAAAGTTCCTCGCAAATTTCTGATTTCTTCAAAGACTGGCTCGAACCACCACCTTGAAAAACACACGCCCGCTTTGCACCTTGTTTTTAGGCGACGTCTCCGGAAAGCGGGTAAAAGCCGCTTAAGAATCGTTTTTTTTCCCGGGCCAAAATTTTTCTGGAACTGCTTGAGGTTAATCATGCAGAAAACAAACATAGTTGACCGATTTGCTGATGAAGCGTCCGAATTCTCGTACTATATTCGCCAAGAAAATCTCTCGCTCCGGAATACACATGTTTCCCGAGACGGCGTTGACGGCGTTCAAAATCCTGTGTTTCTCCAGGATTTTCCGGAGGTGAACCCTTCCCTGAGAAGGCGGGATTGCGGGCGAAAATTTTCTCTCCACAACCGCTGTGTCTTGTTCTTCGATTTTTCCGCAATTCTGGCAAAAGAGTTCAAACTCGCCCGCTTGCTGGACCATTTCTTGCTCGCAGCAAATGTTGGCCATTATATATGGAAACTCGAACTTCAAAAGGGCAGCGCCTCTTGAAAATTTATTACATCCCGCGCGGTTACTGGAAAGGCCACGCTTCGGTCAAGAAATTAGCCGCGGCGGCAAAGGTTTCGGCAAGCACCGCGAAAGAATGGTTGTCGAGGCAGGCTCTTTCGCAATTTTTTTTGCCCGCGCGGCGTCGTATTCCCCGCACGAAGTTTGATGTTCTTGTACCCAACGCAGCGCACCAAGCTGACCTTCTTTTCATGCCCCATGACCGAGTCGGGCGGAAAGTTTTTAAATACGCGCTGATTGTTGTCGACATCGCCAGCGGTTTCAAAGAAACCGCGCAAGCTTTTCGACTAACTTACGCGGAGGTCCTTTGAAATGGCCGAAACTGCTGCAAGTCGATCCTGGCCGAGAGTTCATGGGCGCTGTCACGCACGCGATGGAAAGTCAGGGAACAGGCATCCGGCGAGGAATTCCTGAAATTCACCGCGACCAAGCGATTGTTGAAAGATTCAACCGCACTCTTGCTGAGCAGCTTTTCGAGCACCAGTACGCTGTGGAGATGCGCCTGCCAGCTGGCGAGCGGACACGGATGTGGGTGAAGAGGCTGCCGAAAGTTGTTGCCGCTCCCAACGAAAGGGTCACAAGGCTGACAGGGTAAAAAGCCGGTTGACGCGATCAAAAAACAGACTGTTTATGCCCAAGCTTCGACAGCTCCATGGGGAAGACCTGTCGGCGCAGCTGAAAGAACCCTTCCCTCCGACGTGGAGGTTCGCTATTTGCTTGCTCCCGGGGAGTTGGAAGGCGGAACGCCACGAGCGACAGATCCGAATTGGTCCCTGGAAACTTTCGAGCTTGCCGACGCTATGTTCAACCCGTCTTGTATTGGCTATGCAACGGACCGAAACGCAGTTTCTGCCTGTTTACCTGTGCCCTTTCTTGTTCTTTCTCCCGTTGTTTGTCACTGATAGTCCGCCAACGAATAGACAAAACTGATTTTGTTTCAAAACTGTCTTCAAATTTGGCCATGCAATTTCCCGCCACAAAAACGCGGGTTGAGGACTACGTGTATGGGCAAATGATCTTTCCAAAAACAGTCCATATGGAAGCACGCATATATGCGAACTTGCACACGAAAGGGTTAACTGGAGTATCACATTTGACTTTGGCCTACATGATGGGGCGGACGTACGGACGGACAGTCGGTCGGTCCGTCGTACGATGACGTCATAACCAAAATTTCTCGGATGGATGGGTTACCATATTTTCTTAGCAATGGTGCTCCGCGCGCACGCGCCTTCGGCGCGCGCGGAGCTCTGCTATAACAGTCTCTGTCAAGATGTCATTTGCCAGGAAGTGGCAGATTAAACGAATGATCTTTTAGGTGGTCGTTTGAATTCACTCAATTATACACCAGTTCAGCAGCACAATGATGGTAATGACTGTGGCATTTTTGCCATTGCTTTTGCCTGCTATCTTGTTAATGGCAGAGACCCTAGACAGGTAACCTTTGATCCCTCAAGAATGCGTTCACATTTGGCTGAATGTCTGAGAAATTTCCAGTATTTTAGTAAAAACATGGACAAATCTAGTGCAATACTTGTATATTTATACATGTAGGATGCAAGAATTCAAGGGAACAAATTATTCATAGATCTAAGGGCTGCGTAACCATATCTTTTGTTGTAAATAGGCCCAAGAGAATTGGAGATTCTACATATCAAAGGAAAAAAAGGTGATTGTAAAGTGGTATATCATTGGCGATATATATATATATACCTGACCTTATGAAAACCAGGTCGACGAAAATTCGAGGCTTTTTAGAACTTCCTTTGCTATTACCTCCGTTGTTTAACAAGGACACTTAACTTTTTGCTTATTACCAGATTACAGTGTCGACGAAAGGAAAAAAACATGGCTATTTGCTATATCACCACAGGCAGCCCAATCGTGGTGTGTGTCACCAAAAGTTGATACAGAAAAATTGACCGTTAAAAACCTAGAATTCCAACGAACCGAGTAGCGGTGGAAATATTTATATTCTAATCAAATAAAGCCTTCCTACCTTCACTCTACTGTTTCTTGTCCCTTTCTGGGACGTCTAAATGCAATATCCTCGCTTTTTTCAAATCCCAGGTCACTGTCCATTATAAATAAAGGGAAGGCCGGAGACTCGAGATCGAACCAGTCACCGCTCGAAGGCCAATAAATTCCCAAAACAGCGGAGTATCCGCTTCAAATCGCCAGCAGCGGCCGCGTAGATAAATTTCCTTTCTTTTTTCGCCAACTTGGCCGAAAATTCGACCAACACGAACGGGGAATCGCTCGTTTCACCGCTCAAATTTGACCAATTCGGCGACTCCATGATGCGTGAAACACGGTGTCCCTACACGAGATTCAAATACTCTGGCTTAGTGACCGCGGCTGCTTGGCAAAAGAGGCACTTACTCGGGGGAGGGATGGTCCTTTTGTCCACATGCACTCCGCTGCGCTGGGGGAGTGCTATGCGTTAGATTTGACCGGCAATAAAATATGTTTAATTTTTAAGGCCATATCGTGGCAAGCTACCAACAGTTATTAAACATATTTTTATTTCCGGTCAAATCTAACGCATAGCACTCCTCCAGCGCAGCGGAGTGCATGTGGACAAAAGGACCATCCCTCCCCCGAGTAAGTGCCTCTTTTGCCAAGCAGCCGCGGTCACTAAGCCAGAGTATTTGAATCTCGTGTAGGGACACCGTGTTTCACGCATCATGGAGTCGCCGAATTGGTCAAATTTGAGCGGTGAAACGAGCGATTCCCCGTTCGTGTTGGTCGAATTTTCGGCCAAGTTGGCGAAAAAAGAAAGGAAACTTATCTACGCGGCCGCTGCTGGCGATTTGAAGCGGATACTCCGCTGTTTTGGGAATTTATTGGCCTTCGAGCGGTGACTGGTTCGATCTCGAGTCTCCGGCCTTCCCTTTATTTATAATGGACAGTGACCTGGGATTTGAAAAAAGCGAGGATATTGCATTTAGACGTCCCAGAAAGGGACAAGAAACAGTAGAGTGAAGGTAGGAAGGCTTTATTTGATTAGAATATAAATATTTCCACCGCTACTCGGTTCGTTGGAATTCTAGGTTTTTAACGGTCAATTTTTCTGTATCAACTTTTGGTGACACACACCACGATTGGGCGGCCTGTGATATCACTAGACATGAAATCGACGTAACCTCTGACCTGAACTATCGTGTGGGCAGTAGTGTTAGTTTTGCCCAAATCTTGCTTTGAAACGTCGGCCTTGCCGAGAGCAAAGTTACCGTCGGAAAGAGGCATCGATTTCTACGAAATCAAGCAACGTTTTAAACCGAATTCCCTGGTGGCTAACACAAATAACAGCAAGCTCTTGGTAAATTACATCTACGTAAACATGTGGCAAATGTTACGACTAGATTTGAGGCCGAAAATCACACATTATGACACTTCAAATTATCACATCACTTATCAGATCACTAGCATAGAATCGCTAAAGCCGCAAGGGCGGTAACAAGTCGGGAAACTGGAAAAACTTACGGTTTTCGCACAGAAATACAGAGGCAAATCTTGTCGTCGCCTGATAGTTACTTGAAGTCCCGGATGTTAAAAAACGATTTCAAGCGAGCTTCCGTCAAGCCCTTGTTTCTTGCTCAATTTTTACTAAGTCTTTAGCCTGGTCGAAAGTCAAGTCCAATTTCACCATGTGCGCTTACAAATCAACCCTGACACCTACGTTCTGAGGCTAAAGACTCCTTACCTCCGAAAGCAAAGCTCTACAATAACCTTCACTGCACCGAACAGTCGACTTCATAGCCCCGACAAGATAAATACGCACGAAGGTTATTAGACGAGGCAGACACTGCATCTCGCTAGAATTTTTCCCTCACTGAGCTTCATGATGCTCTAAGGAAAACTTTGCTCTAGGAAGTGAACAGGAAAGCTAAATATACTGACTCCGTTTGCAACTAAGCCTACGCTAAGATTTCAAATTCATGCAAATTTTCTTGAGAAAGAGAGAGAGTGGGACCAAATAAAGAGGGTTAAAAGGGAGGAGGGGGAGGGTAGGGGGGGAGAGCTTATTTTAACTTTCAATGTTAACTTTCTCAGTTACTAATCAGCTAATTGCCATCGTCGCTCCCCCCAGCACAAGCAAAGACGAAGAAGAATAGAAGGGGGAAACACACCTCAGTACTAAAATAAACAAGGCTTAGTATAACTTTCCTGCGACCCTGTTTTCAAAAATCCAGGAAGCGCGGGCTTCGAATTGCAAGAGCCATTATAATTGTAATTACAATTATATCTGTGACGTAATAAGTTAATAAACACACTTTGCTATGCCTGAAGAGCCGCAACAGCGGTGAAACGCGTAGCGCAAAAGCAAAGAAGACTTTCATTTTTCATTGTTTTTAGTATCTTTATTCGACACAGAAGTTTACTTTCTTTATATATATATATATATATGTAAAAAGTCAAAAAGGAAGCGAGGATGGACAACTTCTGATGTTAAAAAGGATAAAAACTATAATAAAACGTTTCGGTCAAAGACCTTCTTCAGACATGGTTTGATGCTACTCTGGTTTGAAAATTGAAAAGTTACAATTCACGACCCAACGTTTCGACACTCCTTTTATACGCTGACTAATTAACGACCTTTTGTTTTGATGAGGTGTAAATAGGTGTCAGGTAAAAGGCCGCCATCGTCACGGTTTAAAGGAGCGTGGGCGGAGTTGATGTGCCAAGCTTCCAAACAAAGCCGTTGATGGTACCGTTGGTTAGTGGTGATAATTTTGGAATTATACCACGCTATTGTATGGTTGGTTTGGCAAGCATGTTCCGACAAAGCGGAATTTTCCTTTTTGCAAAGAAAAACTGCTTTTTGATGCGTTAAACGCGTGCCAAGCTGACGCTTGGTCTGTCCGATTTACTCATGATCACAGTCATTGCAAGGAATGGAATAAACAGCGTCAGTTCGTTGTTCTTTAAACACAGGATCCTTAGGTTCGGCAAAAATATGACTCAACTTCTGAAAAGGTTTTTGTGGAACTTTAACATTGTGGCTAGACAAAACTCTCTTTAATGGGTTCTGTAACACCACGGATGTACGGGATGACGGCAAAACCTGTAGCCGAAACTTCGTCCGCAGAGGTGTTAAGAGAAGGAGTAACTGGTTTTAAGCAGTTACGGAGGAAAGTGTTTGGGTAGCCATTGACCTTTAGGACGTCAAAAACATATTTTCGCTCTTTGGCCCTAGAATCACGCGAAGATGGCAAACAATCAGCCCTCGTGAGCAAAGTTCTGGTTACGGATTTTTTGTGGCAGATAGGGTGGTGGGAGTCAAATGCGAGATATTTGTCGGTATGCGTGGGTTTGCGATAAACACTTGTCTCTAAATTTCCCCGGTGCGCCCTATAGACATTCAAATCGAGAAAAGACAAACGTCTATCATTCTCACGCTCAATGGTGAACTGGATAGACGGCTCAACTGGATTTAAATGTGAAAGAAGGCGCTCCGCTTCATTTCCGGATACCGCAGAGATGACATCGTCGACATATCGTTTCCAGAACAAAGGCTGGACCGGTGAGGAAGCCAGAGCCCTTTGTTCCACATCTTCCATTACCATGTTGGCAATGACAGCGGAAACGGGAGAACCCATAGCCGTACCAAAAACCCGTTGGTAGTAGGTGCCATTGTATGTGAACTGAGTGGTGTTGAGACAAAAAGACAGCAGATCTATGAGATCCTCCACGGGTAAGGAAGTTCTTTGTCCCAATGAAGCGTCTTGTTTGAGTCTTTTTTCAGCAACATTAATGGCAAGATCAACCGGAATTTTGGTGAAGAGGGAAACAAACGTCGAACGAAATCAACTCGTTTCCTGCGTCAAGAGTTTGACCTCTTATAAAATCCGCAAAGTCACAGGAATTTTTGACAGGGTAATCAGTATTCCCAACAACAGGTGACAAGATTTTCGCGAGATAACTCGAAACCGCATAAGTCGGAGAATTAACAAAAGAGACCGAATGGGTCTCAAAGGAATTCCCGTCATATGGATTTTAGGCAAGCCATAAAAACGAGGACACAGACCGTCACTACTGTATAACATTTTGTACGTAGACTCACTAATCTTTCCAGCTTTTTTCAAATCAAGTAACATTTTGTTAAGCTTTCTCTGAGTGTTGCTGGTAGGATCAGATTTTAAGATAGAATGCGTATTCCTGTCACTCAGCAGAGAGGAGGCCTTTTCATCGTATTGTTGTTTATCCATAACCACGACACAATTGCCCTTGTCAGCAGATAAAACAAGCCTATCCGGATCTTTCTTAAGAGCTAGGAGCGCCTTGAAAACATCATTGCTGATGATGTTTTTGGGAGGCGGCTTGGCGCGCCTAAGGATGCAACTAACTTCAGCTCTTATCAAATGCTTTTGATCGACGTTGAGTCGAGAAATGCCTTCCTCGACGGCAGCGACGATCTCAGCAGTTGGTATTTTGCTGAGAGCAACAGCAAACTTAAGGCCTTTTTCCAAACCACTCCGTTCCAACAGCAGATGTCTCCTTAGAAGAAAGGTTCAAGACCCATTTATCTTTCAGAGTCGAACCTGAGTTATCAGGAGACTTCTGACTGAACAGAAGGCGGAGTTTTATGTCATGTCTCTCTCTGTGTTTGATAGACGTCTGTTGCTCTTTCGAACAACAAAACTCCTCGACCCAAGCGATTTCGGAGTGGTCAATCAATGCAGAGAGTTCACTGAGTGAACGACAGAACAAGGAACTTAAACTCTGTATAAACTGGCAACATTGGTCAATCCGCAACCTCAGGAAAGAAAAACCAGTGTTTTCCAGGAGCTTGTATCCCTTGACACTCCGTATAGGAGGCCGGAATCTCAAACTCGGTGGAAGCACTTTATTTTCTTTGCACCGGTGGTTGAAAAACAAATGACTGCGATACTTAGCAATACGGACTCTGATGTTAGCAAGTCGGTGGACCCTTTTAACAACAGTTTGACGATATTTTTCTCGCAAATAAGGTATGTTCAAGTTCACACTGCAACCAGGTGGACAATCAGTTATTATAACTGAAGAAGGTCTTTCAGATATGGTGAAACCCCTGTCAGCCATAACTAAATCTCCAGGCAGTAACTTCTCCAAGAAACCACAGTTCTCAGTGATATGTTTGTCTGATGTGCGACCTCCCCATGCCTTGGACACATAACAAATCGTCCCTTGAGGTGTGATACCAATTAGTATTTTGATGGTATTGTGATGTTTATAGGAAGAAAATGTTTGAGCTCCTGCAAGTAGATTAGAAGGCTTTTCGATGAACACCTCAAGATAGTCAATAATATTACTGTCACCCAACCTCGTTCCCAGGGCCTCTTCCCTGGCTTGGGGGCGGGCGCGACCCGCCCCCAAGTCAGGGAAAAGGCCCTGGGAACGAGGTTGACTGTCACCTTGTTCCCAAATGAATATTTGAAACACATAGGCATAGTGTGCTACAGCTGGTGCCTCTCTGGCCAGTACACGAGTGGGGAGAGCCTGGCATCCATAATCCGAATCCAGTAAGAAAAAATCCTTGAAGCTGTACTAACAGAAATAGAAAAACGGTAGGCCAAGTCTTGAAATGGGACGTTAAGCCATAGCTTCGTCAGAACAATTATAAACTCTTGAAATTTATCAAGAGCAAGGCTTTTCCTGTTCACGGAAGGTGCGATATGTTCAAATGTTTTCAGCAGCACTTCGATGGACGGCAGCCCCGTATAAAACCGCACTTTGTCGTCGGTATCGAAAAAAATCTCTTCCAGGTGCCTTATAGCCACAAGGTCTTTCAAATAAATACTCAAACTCTTCAGTTTGAGTCCCTTCACTGGCAGCAGTTGGTGCCACTTCGGGCTCTGTTTGTGTGGAGGAATGTGCGAACTCTTTAGTTTCGCACTTCGCTCCCTGCCCATAGCAAAAGTTATCTGTATCCACTCCATCAGTTAGCTGTTCCTCTTTAGTTTCTGATGTACTAGCCCCAGATTCAAAGTCTATATCACAGATGCGATCACCGCTTTGTTCTAGAAGTTTTCTCTTCTTTGTAGCTTCCTGCTCTTGTTGTTCAATGGCGGCCTTATGTCTCCTTTTAACTCTCTCAGATCTTTCTACAGAAGCTTTAAAGTCCCTTGGACGTCGATATTCTTTCTTTCCTGAATTTAGGGAGGGTACCCAGTCTGGACTGAACTGATCGAAGTCCTTCGCTGGCTGTCCTTGGTGAAAATGACGACCGCAAACTCTTTCTGTCTCGAGGATATTCTTCTCTGCAGTGTCGCCACGACTTATGTGCACTGATCCACCTTTCCCTACGCTTTCTAGTCAGTTCCTCGTACTCTTCTCCTTGGTCAGTGATGATTTTGGGTATCCGAAAGAATCCAAGACCTTTATGTTTCCCACTTTTGGATCCACATCCCCACACAATGCATAAAACCATACTTAACTCTCCCACATTTTCTCACACTAGCTTCTCTTTCAGATCACTTTGTTTACTATCGAGGGACACCAACATGGCGGCTAGCAACCGTTGTCAAGCAAAAGGTCACGTGGGTGAAAAGCAAGAATAAAAATCCAGACGAAGTCAGCACAGAGTTAAGAGGGGCCGGAAAGGTCATACGATAAGCAGACCTCTGTAATTGCCACGTGCAAACAAAATTGTTTTTACTTTCAAGGTGAGGCTCAGGATTATTGTTTAATTTAACCCCAGAGGTTTGCCTTAAAAACTCGCAAAGCCTCATTTTAATCAGAATTTGGCTGACGAGTAAGTAAAAATATTGGACAATAGCCTGGGCTTTTTGTCATCAAAAATACAACCTTTATGTCCGGAATTATGGCTAATAGCTTATGGTAGATCTGCAAAAAAAGGAGCGAATGCAGTCACGCATTTTATATCAAACGCTAGTCTATACAGTAAATGGGCAGTATATAACTAAAAAAGATAGGGTAAAATAACAATGTTACTTAATTGATGTTTCGGCGGTTTCCAAGAAGGTTTCTGCGGTAATCTGCTCTTTTTAAGGGAACATTTTAGCAAACATATTTGACACAATCAGCTAGGTCTATTAATTCTTAATAACAGAAACTGTGATATGATTTTATGAATATCGTGAAAAGTGAAGCATTTTCACTTTACAGTGTTATTAAGGGATCATGTCTAGCTCGCTTAATTTCGTTTCCTTTAATTCTAGATCTGTCTCGGATGCATCTTTGTTATAAAGATGCCGCGGTTACTCAGATTGATTGCCGATGCGAACATAAAGCCCGTGGCTGCTTATTTAATAGTGATGCCAGCATGGACCCGCACTGAAGATAATTTTAACGTTTAATAAAGTGACTGGTTAACAAGAGTGCTTTAAATGCAAAGTTCCGGGCGGAAGGACTTCAGTACTGCTACTTCGTATTAAAAAGTATTGATGAAACGTCAATGAAAGATAACGTCATTGGATTAAAGGATTATGTTTGTAGTTTGCTGTTTTCTCCTTTACAAAGCACCCTACTGAAAGCAAGGTGTTACAGACAAAAAGAGTCATCATTTTTTAAACAAATAACGCATCTAGATAATCAAGCATGAAGCGTCTTTTAATCTCGCGTCCTTAGCGAATTGTTTTAAGGTGTTGTCTCGGTTACTACAGCGACTTCGGGCCGCACGAAAAATATATGAAATGTAATTTCCATAATTTTATCCAGCGGCCGCGCGAGTGCGATAAGATTGGCTCTTGCGGGAGGAAATCAATTGATCTAGCGACATAGTGTTTGCAATCTCTGTTTGATCAATTCTCGACAGCTTTATAGCTTTGAGCAACCTGAAGCCGAATAGATGAGTCTTGTCAGGCCACAAAAACAATCGCCGGGTGGTTCGAACTTCGAAGGTAGGTCTGAGCGTTGCACAGATCTGGTGAGTACGTGACTGCAAGCTTGAGCGTCTTGTGCGTTTTTCGTTGGTTTCCAGAGTGAACTTTGTAATATAGCCGTGTCAAAACACTTCTGAGTCATGAAGATTCAATGCATATACTTGTGAGTTTCAAAGCTTAATTTGAGGTTCGGGTAACTGGAGGTTAGTTTGCTTCAACTAGGATTGTTCGATATACTGGTGCGTAGCAGCGTTTGAGAGTTCTGCCTTTGCCTTGGAAAAAAATGATAAATTTTAAAACATTATGTTGTGTTAGAGTACTTTATTTTCTTAAATCAAACAGAATATACCTTGGTACGCTCCGATCGTTCTCATATGTGGACACAACTGCAATGCAAAAAGCACACCCCTGATTGATATGTCAATCGAGTTCTTTTAATAAAGGAAAGAAAAGCGCTGTTGTTTTTCATCAACCAAAGCAATTGTTTTGAATGGTCTAGTATGGGAAACAATAATGGATTCAACTGAAAACAATATCTGGAAAGCAAGTGCTTTGAAAATTCTGAAAAGCACCTTTTTGCTCATTGTTTATATTTGAGTGTCGGAGAAACAACCGTGCATAAACCGTACCCCGTTTTGATAGCCAGAAACGAAATTCTCTGTATTTTGCTTTAAAACTTTTCCATCTTTTATCCAGGTGTTTTAGATAAATTAGTTTTCTGTGAGACAAGCGATTATGACAGTAATGACAGGTTGTAACAGCAGCAGTCCTCCTGTTGAGAGTCGGACAATCATAAGGCCCATGCAAAAACTCACATCGTGCTATCGTGTCAGTTATTTTATGATGTTATTTTCTGAGTTTAGCTCATGTAAACACGTTGGCCATATTATCGTAAGTCGCATTAGAATAAAAACAATGGGAAAAAAGGTTTTAAAATATGTTATTCATTATGAGATTATTACTGAACAAAAGTACTCCATTTTTCTTTCCAAATAGGAATCAATTTCATACGTTCCGCAGTCTTCTTAGTTGCTTGGCGAAAGCACGAGACCAGCTCGGCTTAGCTGATTAGCATTTTAAAGGCTTAACATTAAGTACTGAAATAAATTGTCCATTCTGATATGAATCAAGTAAGGTCAATTTCTGTTATCTGTCATGGTATAACTCATATGAAAAATGAAATTAAGATGTATCATTACATCAAATGAAGTGAAGAACGACTTTTTTCGCGCCATGAGGTATTAAATGCGAGTAAAATATCTAAAATTGTTAATTACAAAAAGTAAGTAAAGGTAGCCCACTGTGTTGGGGTCACTTATCAACTGGTCTGCATTGTAGCACTAAGGTGGAGTGACACATCGGAGAAGCTATATATTATATCATTCTCAGAAAGTGGTCCATTTTTCATCGCCTTAAACAAATTTCCTGTTACACCCTGCCGAAAAGATGATATCAATTTGTATTTTATGATTTCATTGTTTTCCACCATACCAGCTGCAATGTTTACGCAGCCAATATGCCTTCACGGCTAGAGCCGTCATTCGTGATAAAACTTCTATAAAAGTGCTTTCTACAATGGACTATCAAGGTACGAGAGATGCAATTTCAAACTTGTCGTTCGACTATTCCGGTAGGAAAATTGGTCTTAGTGAATAAGAAAGCCGTTGAGCATTATTCTTAAGGTCTTGTTACGGTGTGCAGAGCAACTCATTATGTGGCTCGTTATGTCCTTTTTTTCCTTTCATTCCTTTCATTTTTTAACTACGGTTCTTACAATTTATTCAATTGTGGTTCATTTTTTCGGTAGACACTGATTTAGGAACTTTCTCCAATTTTTGTGGTTGTTCCTTGGTGTTTTCTAAACTGAACAAAAGGAAAATCATATTAAGAAAATTAAGGAAAGAAACTGCCTCATCGTCTCCTTTACAGCTGTCATAATTGAAATTTGGGCTTTTAGGATAGGGTAGAAAAATGTAGCCTTACAGAAAAGCGTTATCGTTATTTTTATTTTAAAGAGCATCAACAAATTTAAGTTCAATCGGGCCGATGAAACGAGACACTTCTAAAGTAAATGTAGTCCTGTGTACGAATTCAAAGCCTAGAAAAGTATACATTCCAAGGTTTTGTTGTTTCGGTGTTGTAATTTTTCTCTTTGTTGTTATCATTTTTGTTTTTTTGTTTTTTTCAAACTCCATAATGGCAAGGCTCTCTTTTCAAATGTGATGGCGAAGGGTGAATTTCTCTTCCACGGAGCCCGAGTGTCTGAGTAGCAAGTTGAGTAACAAAAATTATCCTCATGATACTAATCGCACGTGAAGATTCCAATTTGAGATAAAACATTATTACCCAGGAATGATTTCTTTGCGTATTAAGATAGACACTTTAGTGCCCAGGCTTTTCAAAATATCAAAAGGGAAAATCTCCGCCTTTCCTCTCAACGCTTCCCAGTAAGTCCCTTGCTCAGTTGTTTAACTTGTTCGCACCTTTATCGCCAAAGGTGCAAAAACGAGACTGTATTTGAAATATCACCTTCTAACTTTATAAAACTAGGATTTTCCTCGACCCCGCGGCTAGTCGTTCTTTCACTTGCTTTCCTTTATTCTGTAGCCAAAGCAAAGTAACAGTAGGAGGAGCGTTTAAAAACCTGCTGCTGTTTAATTATAGAGGGAAAGCTTCAATTATCAACAGCATCAATACAGAAATTAATTGAGCTCACCAGTGAAGAAATCCATTGCAGTCTGTTTTTCTAAATTACTTTGGTAACCATTATTCCACACATTTGCCGGAGGGCTCAATAAATCACTTCCGTCTCCTAAACAACACGTTTTAAAAAACACGAATGGACACCTGGCGGCGGGGGTAGACCAAAATGAGCAAAGCACGAACATATCAACACGTCGCAAATGGATTGAAGTAGGATTGTTTAAGGTGGCATCAGCACTTCAAAAAGTAAATAGTATAAGCCAATGGATACTTTTGCGGGGTCGGTGTATGGTTGTTAGGCAGCTGATTTAATATAAACTTAATTCATTCGCGTAGCCTTAATGTACACCATAAGATCTTTAAAAAGAATAGTCGTGGTACTTGCTTCAAGGATGAAATTGTGTAAACTGAACATACCCTTCTAGTTCTTCAAAGAAAAAAGATTTTCTGACCGTGCTATCGGCTTTACTGGATATTGACCCCACCCCCATTAATGGTTGGTGTAATAGCAACATGCGCGGCGTTTGTGCTAGCCGGTGAGAAGGCAGTTTAATGTTGTACCGGTACAGAACGGCTTGATTTATTTTCAAGAGCTTAGAGACAGATTTCAACATGAAGGCTGTAGCTTAGATCATGTACATTTGTCTGGGGTCTACCGTCAAAGACGTGCATCGGGCTATGTGAGTTCTCCCATATCTATTTCCTCAGTCTTGTCGGACCGTTTATATCATGATTTAACCGTAATGGTCAGTTTGAAACACTTTTAAACTCGCTGTTTTGTAACAAAATCCCTTTCCATGTACACAACCATCAGAAAAGTTGAAATTTGGAATGATTGTCTTGCATGATTGTTTTAGCAGAAAGTTCTGTCTTAAAACACTCTTTTCATATTATTCTCCGATCCACTATAAGATGTTTCTCCTGTTGGGTTATGCTCTCTATAGGAAAACGTATGAGCTCATTGCAGGTCATTTTTAATGGTTTGTGTTTAAGTTCCAAAACAATCATTGAATTAAAATAAAAACATGAATCACTTTGCCTTTTTTCTAGCAGACAAAAGACCAAGTACCTCAGCCACTGACTGATATACGGAGTTGTTGCGCTAAGTAGTGGAAGGTGGAAGACTTTCTGATTAAATATACCAGAGAATACATATTTGTGAACAGGTGGAAACGTTTCATACAAGCTACAAATATTAGCAACGAAAACTAAAAAGTATTTTGAAAACAGTACTTAAGCATAGCAGCTACTGAGATTTTGTCAAAGAAATGGGCAACTCAACGGAAGAGGGAGTAACCGCGATTCAAGTGACAGAGTACACTTTGTTTGCCATCATCTTCCTCATTGGCATCACCGGAAACACGCTGGTGTGTTTAGTAATTTTCCAAACACCACGCATGCGTACTACACGTAACTATTTACTTGTGAACCTGGCCGTGTCAGATCTGATGGTAGCCATGTTGTGCATTCCTTTTGATGTAGTGTTAAAAGTAACTCTTCCTGTGTGGCCGCTTGGTGCTGCCATGTGTAAATTGCTATGGCCTGCAATGACTCTTTTCACAAACTGCTCCGCAGCAACTCTTGCAGCCATCAGCTATGATCGGTAAGTTTTCTTACCCAACTTGTTAACAATACCATCTTTTTAAATTCCTTCACTAGAACTTCAAACAATTGGCTGTTTACTGACTTTTTGAGAGCCTGAATTTTGAATAGTATTGAAGAAAAGAAATATCTTGGTTGATGGAACTCTTCCAAATGGGTTCTTTCTTGTGTTCAATGCCTCTCAGACTTTTCGGGTAATTTTGCAAAACTTGCTTTCCGTGAGGAACGAACAAATTTGGTTGACTTATTTCACTTGAACGATTATTCTACCAGGGCGCGCTAGATATGAAATGATGTTCTCAGTATTTCATATCCAGTAAACCCCAGTAGAATAATTGTTTTACCGAAAAAACAAAAAGACTACGTCAACGTCGTGTGACCTATAGTTAAGAATCTGAACAAAGAAGTGAAGAAATGCAGAGAGAGCGAAAACCGAAAAATGGAGACAGTTGGCGATCACATGACTAAACTAAAAGGGTGCGAAGACCTTTTGATATCATCAGTTGTTTTCAGTGTGTTGTAGAGATAGTCTTCCTCGCATATAATAAAATATCTCTGATTTTTTTTCTTGTGTATAATAACTCCCCTATTGTCGTTTTATTTGGTAAGGTATCGAGCAGTAATTCACCCCTGGAAGCCACGCTTCACTACCTTTCAAACAGCCATCATCCTCAGCACAACATGGCTCATGTCCTTGATTCTAGTGCTCCCCTATATACTGGCACTCAAGATGAAAGACGGTTACTGCGGTGAAGACTGGCCTGTACCAATTGCTGTTAAACTCTACACCATGGGCTTGTTTGTATTCCAGTATGCACTGCCCCTCGTCATCATTGGCTTTGCATATGCAATGGTTGCCCTAAAGCTGCGCGAACAGGCCTCGCGTATTGCAAAGAATCGGCAGGCGAGCGGAATTTCCGAGAGCGCTTATTGTAAAGCTATGAACGCCTCCAGCAAGTACAGTGAGTTTGCTGAGGAAAGTGAACTAAATTCAAACGATCCTGCAGTTCTCACAACACAAAATTCAGAGAGGAAACGTCGAGAAAACTCCAAGAAGGATAAAGCCTCCAGCGCGAGACAGGAAGAAAAACGGCTCCATAGGAACACAAAGATTGTAAAGATGTTAGTGGCGGTTGTACTTCTTTACGCCATTTGTCTGCTTCCCAATCAGGTGGTGTGGTTATGGTACGAGTTTGGTTCAGGTCGTGACCGGATTCATCTGGATAAATTTCTCACCTTTGGAAGTATCATGGTTTATGTCAATAGCTGTGTGAATCCGCTGTTGTATGCTGGTATGAATGACGAGTTTAGAAAAGGCTTTGTTAGGATTCTCAGGTGCCGATGCAAACTTCTTCGTTCTTACATCTCATAATCACTTTCATACCATGTCCTAGAAAGTACAGCCAATCAGAATACAATAAAACCGTTGGTACTCCACCCAACCTTCCCATTGCATTGATTACATAAGGCTTTGTATTTTCTATGACATTGTGTAAAATAAAGGGGTTAGTTTCTAAAGAAGCTGTGGGGAAGTGGTCCACGAAAATTTGGTTTTATCAACGGTGTTCATTATGTAAATTGGCCACCGTACCACTTGGCGATCCACAGCCCTTCCCTCTAAATCGGTACTCTTGTTCCCCACGGTATGAGCGAAGCTTTTCATTCAATTAATTTATTCTTGTTTTTAGCGTTGCCACGACCCCACCAATAGCGTAGCTCCCTCTTCTCTAAAACGCCATACACAACCCATAATTCTTCTATTCTCACTGACAAAGGGCTCACCATCAAAACGCCAGCTTATTGAATTCCTGTGCGTTGGCCAATTTACATCATCAACTCCCACGATAAAACCAAATTATGGTGTAAAATAGTCATGCAAATGTTGTTGTAATATACCATGGAATATCTCACTTGTTACTTTACTTTCTTGGAATACCACTCCAAAGTATTGCATAACCCTAGTTGTATAAGCAATGCTTTTAAGTTTACAAGACGTATTTGAATGCATGGCATGCAATGTTTCATTGCTATTATTTTGAATTCAAAATTGCTCTGGCAAAAAAGTATCAAGCTACTTTCAGCCTTACATCCTGCGATTGTAAACGAGCAGCTTTTCAATATGTTCGAGCATGTTTTCGGCGCTGAGTTGAAAGCTAGGTTGAAAGTTACGCGATCTAATGGCATACTCGATTCAGGATTTGCCAAAACGCCACTGTGATAATTAAACTTATGTGTGTCCAAATATAAAAAGGCGGGAATAACATAGTTTCAAGTCAGTTTTCAAATTAGTTTTAGTGGCCTTAAATTAATGGATTTGTCAGTATAAAACAAATATTTGTAAACACTAGTTGTGCCGTAAAAGACAGTCATATTGATATATGAATAAAGAGATGAATATATAAATATCAGTGTTTAAATATTATGCTTAAGTAGTCTGAAAATGATTTTGAAAAGATCACGACATTTTTTAATTTATACAAAGACATGTTTCGATATATCGAACATTATCGTCAGTTACAGAAATTTGGAAAAACCGTTAGGACTATATAACAACTAGGTGATACATGAGTAATTAATTATGATAAAGTGACAAAAAATTGATTTCATATTGTGTGACTACAAAGTGTAAGAAAGAAAATAGCCTTAAGCGTAAGTGTCAGGGTGATGTGATGCACTTCTTGATTTAAATTGGGCTTTTCCCAATTAATATCGATAGCCTCCTTAAGTTTAAGCTGGAGTTTAGTTATGGGAGAATCAAGAATTTGAAAACAATCCGCATAGCAAGATTGACATCTACATCTACATGATTTCAGCACTCGGCAAAGTCCCATTGACTCATGGCTGTTATGCGTGTGACCTCATACACCATAAGCCTTTCTAGAATATCACGCCAAGCCGGCCACTTCCTGAATAGAACAGGTCAGCACTAGGGGTGGTCACAGCCAGGGTTCGTTACGTCCCTAGTGGTTCTTTAACGTCCCACAGAATCAATTTTGAAGTTGTGAGACGGGACCTCCGGTTTATCGTCCTATCCGAGAACACTAGAAAGTCTAATCATTTGCAGATGGCCTTGAAAAGGAAGCACTTTCTGCTCAGTTATTTAAAGACCCTGAGTGTTGGTCCGGCCGGGGTTTGAACCCACGACCTCCATCACGGTAGTCCGGCATTCTACCAACTGAGCTAACCGATCGGTCAAGTGCATCACATCAACCTGATACTTAGGCTTTATTTTCTTTCTTACACTTTGTAGTCACTCAATATACAATCAATTTTTTGTCACTTTATCATAATTAATTGTTCATGTATCACCTAGTTGTTATGACCGCGGACCGGTTGGCTCAGTGGTAGAGCACCGGGTTCAAGCCCAGGCCGGACCAACACTCAGGGCTTTTAAATGACTGAGGAGAAAATGCTACCTTTGTAATGACATCTGCAAATGGTTAGACTTTCTAGTCTTCTCGGATAAGGACGATAAAGCGGAGGTCCAGTCTCACAATTCTCCACAATTAATTCTGTGGGACGTTAACGTTGTATTATGAGGTTAAGACTCGGTTCCACTCACATTTTGTTGAATATTTTGTTGAAATGATTTGTTAACAAATCCTCGGTTCGGCCTTCGGAACAACAGAATGTTATTCTCTATTATCTGATATCCAACATGATCTCGAGACCAGAATTCCAATTATCATAAAATCTTATTTGCCGTCAAATTTATGATAATCGTAATTTTGTGACACCTACTGATAATAGCGGAGCACCATTGATAAGAAAATATGGTAACCCATCGATCCGAGAAAATTTGGTCATGACGTCACCGTACGTCCGTCCGTCCGTACGTACGTACGACCGTCCACCCCCTCGATATAAGCCAAAGTCAAATGTGACACTCTAGTTAACCCTTTCGTGTGCAAGCTCGCATATATGCGCGCTTCCATATGGACTGTTTTTGGACAGATCATTTGCCCATACACGTAGTCCTCAACCCGCGTTTTTGTGGCGGGAAATTGCATGGCCAAATTTGAAGACAGTTTTAAAACAAAATCAGTTTTGTCTATTCGTTGGCGGACTATCAGTGACGAACAACGGGAGAAAGAACAAGAAAGGGCACGGGTAAACAGGCAGAGTGTCAGTGACAAACAGCGGGAGAAAGAGCACGAGCAAACCGGCTGAATTGTACTGTTGAGCAACGGGAGAAAGAACCAGAAAGGGCTCGAGTAAACAGACTGAATCGTCCTGACGAGCAACAGGAGAAAGAACAACAAAAAGCTCGAGAAAAGAGACGAAATTATAGTGAGGAACAGCGAAAAAGAGAGCGTCTCTTGTCAAGCTGTAAAAACATTACCAAGTGTCAGGGAGTTTCAGCTTTTCCTCGTGTCAGTTTGCCTGCAGAAGTTTGCATGAAGAGAAAAGATCGTGTGGTCTGGCAAGGTTTCAATAATTATGCGCTGTCTTCGGACCTTGCTGTGTGTTAAACTGGACAGTTTTGCCGCTAAAATCCTTAATTGAAGAAGCTTCCTTGATAGGCATATGAAGTAATAAGACTTACTTTTGTGTGAAACGACGGCTTCTGCTTAAGCTCTGCGTTTGGATTGATTGTTGACTGACAGTAGTTATATAGTTGGGGGTACCAAACCATTTTTCCAATTAATGTCTAATAAAATTTTTATGCTCGATACCAACCCAACTTATAACCAAATTTTGGCAATCTATATATTTTTTAAAATGCGTGACTTTCTCGAAAAAATCACCAAGCGTGACTTTTTCGGAAAAACACATTAAATTAATTCTTACTATATACTTTAAAAAATATAAAAATGCTTAAAAATAAAATATATAGTTATATTATAAGAATGAGTTGTAATAAGATAATCCATGATGAAATATCAAGGGACTATGTTAATTGTCCATTTTCTTATAAACAGATAGGTGATAGAACGATAAAAACACTTTATGTTGTGACAAGAGATTATAAATAACAATGGTATGAATGTTTGTAAAAATTGTGGAATCATACAATATTATAATTATCATAAAGATTATATTGATTTCAATGAAAATAAATCTGCCTGGATTTTTGAAAACAGGGTCACTCATTTTTAATGTTTGTTCTAGAATTCCAGGTGGAACTGGCTGCCATAGGCAGCCAGTTCCACCCTAGCCTGGCCCGCTATTTTTGAGGGGGGGTTCCGTCAAGGCAGGTATCACCAATGCCTGCAGGCATAGGGCTAAGAGGCTGTGGGCATTTGGGGTCGCCTGCTCAAAAGGCAGGGGGGACGCAGTCAATCAAAAATGGGCTGTTTGAGTTGTTTGTTCTTGAATGCTAGTTAAATAGGCAGTACTACAGTCACTTCTCAGCCATTTCTGGGCTTAGCTTGGGTTGATTTGTAGTCAGACAGACTGTGGGCCGCTTGTGGGGCTCTGACCTCTAACCTCATGGTCCACCGTCACCCCTGGCGGAAAACCGGGTCTCGGTTGGGGGGGGAGGCTGTGGGGCTGCTGACGCGGATGTTAATTACTTTCTTTGATTGAAAGCATGTGGCCGAGTATTGGGAATTTGGAGGAGATAGCTGACAGAGCCAAGGAGAAGCCTGCTAGTTGGCTGGCAAATACCAAGGAACAGGCGTGACCAGCAAGTAAGGATTGAACGTATCCCCTGGCAAAAGCCAGGCATTTTGGCGGCCATTTGAACAGGCTTGTTGGTGCAGAGATCAGCCCTGTTTTCAAAATGAGGAAAAAATCAGTTTATATCAGAAAATATCATCTAAATAATATTCTGATTAATATTTGCAAACAAAATAATATACAGCTTCAAAATTCAGACAAATTGAAAATATTTGAAATATTTGATAAAATTAATATTAGTCATTCCAAAATTAGGTCACAATCGAAAAAGAATAATTTCAATCAAATACATGTTAAAACAGATATTCGATATGTTAAAAATTGATTATAATAATATTGAAATCACAAAAAGTGAAACTACATTGAAATTCTATAATGATTATTGGAATAATGTTAGAAAGTTGATTCATCTGTAAACGTTTTATTGTATTTCCAGAAGCTTTTTTTATCGTAGGACATAAATCTGTTATCGTCTCGTCAAGTTATTGTAAATAGTTTATGAATGATATGTCGTTGTATTCAAGACCTCTCAAAAATGATCTCAATTTTATTAATACCTTATGATAATTTTGAAATGCGAATTTACACATATTAACTTTTGTATCGAGATTGCTCTTTACCATATATCCTTGAATTAAAATACCAGGAGTTGATATTACAGATAAAATTATTGGGTTTAATGTAATAGATCCGGCTATCGTTCCCGTACTTACTAGAGTTTATGATACCATATTAAGTGATAATTTAATACGGTTTAGTTTTTTATATTTCCATTTGTAACACGTATTTTCTTATGATAAGTTTTATATAATTGTTTTAATTCTTTTATTTCAGACTCACTTAATTTTTGATCGATATGATTGAAAACAAACATGTCTTTCTTTTTGATGGATTTTTCAAATGAAAGAGATCTTTTTATACTCATATATATTAGGTTAGATTATCAATTTTTTATGGATACAATATATCAGACCTGAAATTTGTCCACATAGAG
>OX419341.1:13799804-13802304 GCA_948470475.1 Galaxea fascicularis
GCACGCCACCACAAAATACGGAAAAATAAATCAATCAGAATCAAACAACACCTTCTTCCCACCGAGTCCATGGCTGTTTATTAGCTTCCGACTGCCAAAATAATTAACACCTGCGGAATAAAAAAGTATTACCACCTGAAATTTTATTTCCGGCTTCCTCGATCTCCTTGTAGCATAAACATTCTTTCTCTTGTTGCCCTTCCCAGTTCGCACAACACTCGCATACACATCACGATGTATTTCCTCTTCTGCGCTCATCTTGGCTCTCGTGAACGTTGTCTTCGTCTGACTCCGAGCTGTCTCGCATAGGTTCAAAAGAATAAGGCTCGATCTCAGCCATAATCCAAGTTAAATGAAGTTTCGATAAGCCGTTTCGAGACGAAGATTCTTCACAAGTTTTGTTGACTTGAAAAAAGGCCTGTGCGCAGTGACGTCACAGTCTGGCGGCGGGCGTTCCTTTTATGGAAGTAACCGGAAGGAAAGATGTCCAAAATGGCGGACGTTCAATTTTGAAAATGACCACGGGTTTTGGACTCTTTTCGTCACTTTCGACAGGCAAAATTCACTTTTTCTTGCTTTTTACTACAAATCTAAGCTATTTCAACAGTTTTAAGCTCCCAAAAAATACGACTCCTAGCCTTCCGTTCTCCTTTAAATAAACTGTTCTATTTGAATATCTTAATTTTACACGATCGCAATATAAGGATCCGCTGTCACCATATACAGGTACTTTACCGTTAGTTATATTATAAGAATTAGATCCATACAGTTTATTCAAATCAGCTGCAGATATCTGGCTATTTATTTCATCAATGGAGATAGCGCCCCGGCGAAAATTTATTGTTCCTTGTATATCTAAAGAGCCATTTCTAATGTGACTTTCCATTTGGTTCTTATTAATAGCATCAGTTTTATCAGTACCTTTTTTAATATTTTTCAATTGTTTATTATCAATATTATTATTACCATCTGCAGTTAGTTTGTAACCAATACCAGGAGGGCCTCTTACACCAGTGATTGAAGATGCTGAATGTAGATTATTAGTATTATCGTTTATTATTCCCATTTATTATATGGCCATGTCTCAAAAGGACTGGAAACAAACAAATTCAAGAATTTGATTGGCTAAAATCGATCTTGACCGCGGTCTAGATTTTCCCATCTAGACCGGCATCTAGACCGATCTTGTCGTAACTGTTGTCCTCAAAAAGTTACAAACAAAGAACATTAAAAAATTGGCTTTTTCCTGTTAATAATGCTCTATGGAAGAATCAGTGGACTTTCACGAGGAAGCAGGTAAAGAAAACGAGCAAACAGTGGCAAATTTGAGTCCTGCCGAGGAAGCTACGAGCAAAGATGAAGTCGAAATTGAGAAATTTTTGCAGGAACAGAAATAAAAAACACCCAATACAAAACTAGGAGCGATTTAAACGCATGGAAATAATTTTGTGAGTCACTGAAAGACTCTAGAGCAATTGAAAACATACCTGCCAATGAACTCGACCTTCTTTTGTCCAAATTTTTCATCTCCGTTCGTAAACAAAATGGCACTGAGTACGAGCCGGGTACTTCCAGGCGAAGTTTTCAACGCTACTTGCATGAAAAAGGAAGTCTGATTAACATTCTTAAGGATAACGAGTTCTCCAAGTCCAGAGAGGTACTTGCTGCCAAACGAAAGAACCTGGTCGGATCGGCAAGGAAAAGGAAACTGTTCAAATGCCAAAAACGTTTTCTGTGGTGATCGGTCGAAGATCGCAAGGCTGAATGACAACTGATCGCTGAACGATCGAGGCAAAAAAAGGCATTACATACATTGCAGTTGCACTTTTGGCCACTTTCCATAAATTGTTCTTTCAACCACAAGCTTTTTCATTGAGCCTTTATGAAAAATTTTGTTTTCATTCATTGACGAAGTTTGTACAAAGTTATTTTTGTCCCGTTTGGACTGGAAACCAGTGACAGAAGAAAGCCAGCTAAATGCTTGAGCCCGCGCAGGGACGCAAATAAAATTATTTAAGTTTTTGTTCCTTTGCTTTCTTGTTTGGCCATATAATAAACATCTTATTAACCGAGCTAGGTCGGTCTGTATGGGAGAATCTTGACCTCGGTCAAGATTCTCCCATACAGACCTCCCGCTCGGTTAATAAGAGCTAAATATTATTCTATTATATTAATTGGAATTGGCTAATTCAACTAAGAGTAAAATTTTGTCACGACTTTTAGAATTATTATCAGTAGGACCACAAGTTTTATATCTAATAAATTGGATATTAAGTTACAATTTGGAGAAATATTTTGAAATATTCCAAATCCTTCTCGTGTTGCATTAAAAGTTACAATATTATTTATTCTTATACTGATTATTGGAAAATTTCCTGCACTAACGGAATTTGATGTTTTATAATAAAAATCTATTTAACGATAATGATATTTTATTGAAACATATAAATTTTGACTTGAAGAATGTGCAAATTCTATCCAAATGAAACTAGCACTTTTT
>OX419341.1:13807304-13832304 GCA_948470475.1 Galaxea fascicularis
AACATATAGAAATGAATATAGTTTTTTAGTTGTTTTTTCATATTGATCTTTTGTAACATTCAATTCTCTTGAAATCAAATCTCTCTCATTATTGCTTGGAAACTCATAAACAACATAATGGCTGCAATTCAATCTTATGTCTTTTGGTGTTTTATAGAAGCTCTGACTGAGATATATCGATGAGCAGTTTTTATGTCTCCCCTGAATAAAATAATCAATTAATGGTTTCTAATTTTTATCACAAATGAAATTGTCAAATATTACTATTTTTTGAGAATCACTATCCAGACTGTCAACAGGTTTTATTTCATCGTTATTGTAATGTATGATATCATAACCAACCTGTCTACTGATATCATCCATTTTTTCGATCATGTGTTTGTATTTCTCTTGTTCAAGATTTTTACCGTATAGATGAACCTGATCAAAATAAACTCATGGTTTCGTAAGCATGTGATAAAGAAGGTTAGTTTTTCCTGATCCCGAATTTCCACATATTAGCATTCTGAATGGTTTATCAGGCATATAACGATATAGTTGTGTGAAATTAGTATTTTCATCTTCATTGAAATCGTAATTTGGTATTTCCATATATATGTGTTTAGATAAATAAAGATAAGTTTAGATAAGTTTATATAACTATTATATATAATGGATATTGAACAATTCAAAAAGCTTAGTGATTCAAAAATAGAGGCAGGTAAAAAAAAAACAGAGCTGTAAGAAAAGAGTTGAAAGAATATAAAAAAGCTAAACAGGATGAATATGAAGGAATATCAGAATCATTTAAACCATTAATAGATGTTCAAAAAGATGTTAAAGAGAGTATTGATAAAAAACAGGATCAGTTGATTAGTCAATTACAGAGGAATCAAAATCAAATTGTTCGTGCTATAGAATTTGATCCTAAAAAAGCAATTACTTATGAAGGTGAGGCATTACCATCATTAGATTATGAAGATGATGAAGATACTGAAGATGCTGAAGATTTTGAAGATGCTGAAGATGAGAAATTACCCAAAGAAGAAAAAAACCAACTAAAAGTGGAATTACAATTGATTTAGATAAAGGTATAAATGATGAATACAAAGAGTTTTTATCAAATAAAAATCTTAATCTTCCAAACGTTATTTTTCAAAATCAAGACGATGTTAAAACATTAATTAAAAATGTTGAAGGTAAAATAAAACGTTCTGAAGATTATATTAACAAGCATACAACAAAAAAGGGCGAGCTTTTAGCAAAACTGACAAAAATTAAAAAAAACACTGTAAAAAGGAATCAGGTGGAAATTAAATACTTAAATGACTATTTGACAAGATTGAAACACATCCAAGCAGCACCAAAATACATGGGTCAAGGTATATATACACTGAAAAAACGAAATGCTTGTAAAATAAATATGCAAACAGGAGGATATGGTAATCTTAAAATTGATTTACCTAAGCTGTTTGGTCAATAAAAATTGATTGCATATAAAGATGGACAGAAAGTGTTTGATAAAAGAGCAGATTTCGATACAATTGATCTGCTAACAAAGAGGTTCAACAGTAAAAAGAAATACAGTAATCTGTCGAGAATGATTTTCAATGAATTAAATACATTATCTGAAATTCCAATTCACCGTACTTCTAATAAATATAAAAGATTGGGATCAGGTGTTGTTTATTACAATAATTCGGATGACCTTCTTGATAGAATAGAATTACTTGGAGGATCGATTCTAGCCGGCAATAATTCTTTGAAACAAGAATTTACACAAATAGCTTATACATTGAATAAAATAGGAGTTATTGACAATAATCGATTAAATGATTTATTAAGAGAATATGTAATATAATAATGTATGGAAGAAAAGTCGATTTATATTTCATCTGTTGATAGAGAGATTAGGTTGGCAGGAGCAAAACACACGATTTTAAAATTAAATTACAAACAACATTCAAACTTGATCAGGATATGAAACATGAAATAGCTGTTGATACAGTAATGATGACTTATAGTTGGCATAACATATCTGAAAATCATAATAACAATAAGATGAAATACACTCATGATGGTGGTACTAGTTGGGAAGAGATTACCTTTGTTAATGGTATGTATAGTTAAGACATTAATGATTATATTCATCAATATATGGTTAAAGAGGAACATGCAACAAAAGATAAATATCCGATAAATATATTCTTCATGCTATCTTCATATAGAGTAGTCATTGAATTGGATACTAATTATCAACTAGATCTCAGAGGAACTGAATTAGGTAATTTAATTGGTTTTGACAAAAAATTAATAACACAAACAGAATACAGTGCTCGACTACCAAATATAACAAATAGTGTAGACAAAATCAATATTCATTCTGATATTGTAACAAATTCTGTATTGAGTGGATATTCTAATAATCTTCTTGCTGTTATTCCAACTGATAATCTAACTAGAAGTTACTCTTTTAAATTTGAACCACGCAGATTGTTATTTAATGATGTTTCAAAAGTACATATTGATGAAATGAGGTTTTTTATAACAGATGCACTTGGTCGTCCTATTGATTTAAATAGAATAGATTGGTTCATGACATTAATTCTACGGTCAAAACAGATATAATATAATCTAATTGTATATGAATCAATTTGAATATAAAAAACGATATGATCCTGATTTAGGGATGTATGTCAAGAATAGCGGAGAAATCCATCGCGGAGCATTGACTGATATTTTCAAATCTGTTGCCAGTAATTTATTTGGTAAAACAATGAAAGAGGCTGCAAAAACAGCATCTAAAAAGGCTCTTCAAACTGCAGCTATAAAAACAGGAGAGTTTGCAGGGAAAAGAGCCGGCAATGAAATAATTAAACTATTAAGCAAAAAAGTTAAAACGACATCATCACCTGCAATGAATCAAATGCCAAAAACAAAACCTCTATCACAATATGAGATTAATGAGAGAGTAACAGAATAATTTCGGGAGGTAAATTGAGGAAAAGTATGTAATTTAATATTATATGTTTAGAAATAGTAAATACGTTGAAGTTATGAAGACGTTGTTTTCGAATTAGAAACTCCATTAAATACAAATATTGTTGGAAACGCAACTCAAAAGAAAGATGGTTATAGATTCGTAGCAGATAATACAGGAGAAGTGACACCGTTTGATTGGTATAATTCACGAATCGTAGTCGATTTCAAAGTGACTAAAGCAGATAATTCTAATATTGCAGCCGATGACCATAATGGTATAGTAAATGGAAGTTACGCACTAATCGACAACTTCAAAGTCAATCTTAATGGTAAGAAAGTATACGATTCTAATGATTCAAATCATGTCGTTAATATAAAGAATCTTTTAGAGTATAGTCCAAGTTATGCAGAAACTACCGCTACTAATGAATTTTTCTATTTAGACACAAGTAGAAACGCCGAAGAGAGAGAGTTCGAAGTTAGCGGCACAAACCAGCTTGCAAAAAGAAGAAGTACTTATAACAACGTTTTTGCTGCGAGAAAAGCTCTTTTGGGTACATCATCTACTGTCCCTACTGAAATACCCCTCAATAGATACAGTTTTTTCAATGCACTTCCAGACGAACTCCTGCCAAATACACGTTTAGAATTAAATTTAGAGATAGAATCGGATGCTTATCTTATTTGGCAAGCAGCTGACAATTGCAAAGTTGTAATAACAAAAATGCAACTAGTTGTTCCTAGGATAACTTTCAATTCGGAAGATCAATCATTATATGCTAGTAAATTCACTGCAAATAAAAAATGGACATATCTGAGAGAAGAAATTATAAGATCAAATTCTTCTACACAAAGAGCTGGATATTTCAACATTACAAGTGGAATAAGCAAACCAAGACATGTATTTGTTTTCATCATTAATGATGCCAATATTGACTCTCAGACAGCTAATCCATTTTTGTATAACACTTTCTCAGTCAGTACAAACCCAAGGACTCTTTCGAATTGTCATCTTGTAGTAGCAAATGGTAATGAGTATCCTGAATTACATTATACACCTACTACAGATATGACCAGAGTAAATAGAGATATTTTGAAATAGTTTCATAAAAACAATGAATACGGTGAAGGCACTTTGCTTAACAGAAGTAATTTCAGTACACTCTTTCCTTTCGTGTATTTCGATCTAACTAAACAAAAACTTGATATTCGTGATGGGACAACGAAGCTTAGTTTTAGGTATGAACTATCTGGTACAACAGCGACTGCTTATAGTATATATGCTTTGATTTTATATGAGCAGGAGGCCGAACTTGTTCAGAAGGATGGTAAACTCATGTTTCGTTAAAGAATATGAAAAACATAATATATACAAACTAAATATAACATATGAAATTTAATTTAATGTAACAAATATGATATACAATATATGACGTAATATTTTCCTTATGGTGTTAAATTAAGTAAAGGCCAATTGGAAAAGCTTTCAAAAGCTTATGCAAATAATTCAGCCATTACGCTAAGATTGGAAAAATCTGATCTGAAAGGCAATGATGAAATCATGTTGACAAAAACACAAATGAAACGAATTCAAAAAGCAATGAAAATGAACAAAGCTGTTGAAATTAAAATATCCAAAAGCCAAATACGTAAGGTTGCAAGACATGGAGGCAGCCTATGGAGTTCATTAGCAGGTTTATCATCTAAATTATTACCAATGGCAATGCCTCTTGTAAAAAAAAGCAGCCGCTCCTCTAGTCACAGGAGCTCTTTCCGGTTTAGCAAGCCTAGGTATTAATAAATTATTTGGAAGTGGTCAACAAGGTGGATTCCTTATTCCAGACTCAAAAGTCAAACAATTGATTCAATATAAACAATACTTAACAGCCAAACAAAAACAAGACATTCTAAATGCTTTACAAACTGGTTCTGGTGTTCATATCAAACCAACCCAAAAACAAATAGGAGCTGGTTTGGGATCGATTTTATTGTCTATAGCAGCTCCGATGTTATTAGATAGTATTATAGGAAAAGGTTTGCAAGTTTATTCAAATCGAACAAGATCAAGAAGATCATTACCAGTTCACGTCCCAAACACAACAAAAAAAGATGGAGGTTTAGTAATTCCACAAAATTATAGAAGCGATCCGTTTTTCGGTACTTGGGATCAAATGAATAATCCTATGGTTGGTTATGGCAAGCCAAACAAAAAGACAAAAAAACGACAAAAAAAGGGAGAAGGAATATTGACATAACTATTGGGAATTCCTCAGTCAAAAAGATGGAACAAAGTACCAGTTTTAGGTCAAATAATATAAGATTTATAGATAAACCGCTTAGCAACTTTGATTGAATCAATTGGGTAAACAAATTAAAAATAAAACATTTTAGAGGTGTACTCAGTCGAGATAATTTACCAAATCAAATAAATGAACCTGAAGTTGGGATTATAACTGTTGATAATCATATTGGGCCTGGTACTCATTGGGTATGTTACAGAAATGATGACAAAAATGTATGAGAATATTTTGATTCATTCGGTTTAATAATGCCAACTGAAATACAAAAATATTTACAAACAAGTGATGAAAAGATAATATATTCAACAGATGAAATACAAGAAAGAGATTCTGTTTTATGTGGTTATTGGTGTTTGTATTATCTATTAGAAAGACAAAAAGGTAAATCAATACTTGACATAATACATAATACAGCATTTAGTCAAACAGACAAATCAGTAAATCAAAAATTCATCATTGATTATTTCAAAAGTATGTAATTCATATATATATGAAATCATATTGTGTGAAACAGAAGAAACAAACTGAATGCGTTGAGCGTTCGGGTTATAAAAAAGCAAAAACTGGACGACTTATGTTTTATTGTACTTGTGCCGAATGCGGGATTCAAAAAACCAAATTTGTGAAACAGAATAAGGGAAACTAATGAGCCCGTCCAATGAGGCGGGCATTTTGGGTAAAAAAGCTGGTAGTGGTATTCCTGTTCCTTTCCCTTATGTCGACTTCAAGAGAATGTGGGATGTTGTCTCCGACCCGACTCTTTTCAAAGGCCCTGAAGTTTCTGCAAAAGAGAGGCGAGCGCTTGTGGCTGAATACAAAAGATAATATGCCGATTACAAGAAAAAAGGCGGCACGCGTAGTTACGGCTCCTGGATAAAATGGAAGGGTTATGGCCGGGAACTGATAGGAGGAAACCTGAGTAATGAGATTATATCAGGATTGACAAAGATGGGAAGACTTGGTCTGTCAAAAACCGTCGAATCAGATTTCGCAAAGAGAAAGATAAAACAGACAGCAGACAGATATATTGACCAGACATTGGACAGTATTCTCGGTGATCTGTCTCGAACTATTGCTCCAAAAGGAGGTGCAGTTGATATCCACAAAACAATAGGTAAATTACCTAGACCTTCAAGAGGATTTACAATACCTGGACATAATTATACTGGTCCATATAATCCACTTGAAGAACAAGTCAAATATAATCCAAAAACTGGAGAGATATTGGAGATATATCAACAGCCGACTGGAATGACTGATGCAATAGCAATGCAACACGATGTTGATTATTCCGTTTGTAAAGATGACAAGAAATGTAAAAATAAAGCAGACAGGAAAATGGTGCAAGCGCTGGATAAAGTTCCTTATAATAAAAGACAGTGGGGCCATTGGTTAGCTCAAAATGCAATAAATACAAAACAAAAACTTGGTCTTGGTCTTCCAAAAAACGGAAGAAGCCGTTGAGTAAAGAAAACTGGCAAGAAAAATTAGCAGATGAATTGCATACACCCATAAAGCGTAACTTTACTCGATGGCATGTGATTGTCAACCATATTGATGAGATTTGGGCTGCTGATCTTATTGATATGCAAAAATTCAGCAAATGGAAAAGAGGTTACAAATATCTTCTGATGGTTATTAATGTTTTCAGTAAATATGGTTGGATTGTTCCTTTAAAAGACAAAAAAGGTGAATCCGTCATGAGTGCCTTCAAAACAATATTCAATGAAGGCAGAAAACCACAATATCTATGGGTTAATAAATGAAAGGAATTCTATAACAAACATTTAAAGGACTTGTTGGAGAAATATAATATACAGATATACTCCAAAGAGAATGAGGAAAAATCCTCAGTGGTTGAAAGATGGAATCGAACAATCAAGTCCAAAATGTGGAAGCAGTTCACTGTTCAAGGTAATACACAGTATTTAGATATGTTACCCCAAATATTAAAACAGTACAATAACACAAAACATTCAAGCATAAAGATGACGCCAAGAGAAGCAAGCAAAAAGAGCAATGAAGGAATTGTTTACTTCAATCTATATAGTGATATGGAGCAGGTAACATCTAAACCGAAATTCAAGGTTGGTGACAAGGTCAGAATATCCAAGTATAAAAGGAATGTATTCGACAAGGGTTATACACCAAATTGGACAGAAGAATTATTCATAGTAGATGAGATCCAATACACTAATCCAATCACATACAAAGTAAAAGATTTGAATAATGTAAAAATAAAAGGATCATTTTCTGAACCTGAATTACTGAAAGCAAAACAAGATGTATTCAGAATTGATAAAGTCATTCGAAGAGATTATAATAAGAAACAAGCTTTGGTTAAATGGAAGGGCTATAGTGATGACTTCAACAGTTGGATACCATTCAGGGATTTAAAGGATATGTGAGATAACTTAAACATAATTATGTCACCTATATGTATATATATATACCTGGATTTTTGAAAACAGGGTCGCAGGGAAGTTATACTAAGCCTTGTTTATTTTAGTACTGAGGTGTGTTCCCCCTTCTATTCTTCTTCGTCTTTGCTTGTGCTGGGGGGAGCGACGATGGCAATTAGCTGATTAGTAAGAGAAAGTTAACATTGAAAGTTAAAATAAGCTCTCCCCCCCTATCCTCCCCCTCCTCCTTTTTAACCCTCTCTATTTGGTCCCACTCTCTCTCTTTCTCAAGAAAATTTGCATGAATTTGAAATCTTAGCGTAGGCTTAGTTTCAAACGGAGTCAGTATATTTAGCTTTCCTGTTCACTTCCTAGAGCAAAGTTTTCCTTAGAGCATCATGAAGCTCAGTGAGGGAAAAATTCTAGCGAGATGCAGTGTCTGCCTCGTCTGATAACCTTCGTGTGTATTTATCTTGTCGGGGCTATGAAGTCGACTGTTAGGCGCAGTGAAGGTTATTGTAGAGCTTTGCTTTCGGAGGTAAGGAGTCTTTAGCCTCAAAACGTAGGTGTCAGGGTTGATTTGTAAGCGCACATGGTGAAATTGGACTCGACTTTTGACCAGGCTAAAGACTTAGTAAAAATTCAGCAAGAAACAAGGGTTTGACGGAAGTTCGCTTGAAATCGTTTTTCAACATCCGGGACTTCAAGTAACCATCAGGCGACAACAAGATTTGCCTCGGTATTTCTGCGCGAAAACCGTAAGTTTTTCCAGTTTCTTGACTTGTTACCGCTCTTGCGGCTTTAGCGATTCTATGCTAGTGATCTGATAAGTGATGTGATAATTTGAAGTGTCATAATGTGTGATTTTTGGCCTCAAATGTAGTCGTAACATTTGCCACATGTTTGCGTAAATGTAATTTACCAAGAGCTTGCTGTTATTTGTGTTAGCCACAAGGGAATTCGGTTTAAAAACGTTGCTTGATTTCGTGCAAATCGATGCCTCTTTCCGACGGGAACTTTGCTCTCGGCAAGGCCGACGTTTCAAAGCAAGATTTGGGCAAAACTGACACTATTGCCCACACGACAGTTCAGGTCAGAGGTTACGTCGATTTCATGTCTAATTATATAGCAAATAGCCATGTTCTTTTTTTTTCCTTTCGTGGTAATCTGGTAATAAGCAAAAAGTTAAGTGTCCTTGTTGAACAACGGAGGTAAAAGCAAAGGAAGTTCTAAAAAGCCTCGAATGTTCGTCGACCTGGTTTTCATAAGGTCAGGATATATATATATTAATTAACGGTTTATCCGATTTTTTCTGTCATATATATGACCAAAAATATGATTATTTCTAGTTATATTATAATATTTAAATATAAAAAATTACATAACTATTTAAACATAAAAAATAAAATCCATATATATATATATGAAAAGAACAACATTATGTTTTTTCAACGACGACAAATTAAATTATTTGAATATCCATTGTCATTTTGATAAGAATAATGAGATGTGGTTTCAAATGGGCCATATCAATAACAAATTATTCAATTATTATGTCAATTTCTATTATATAACTAATCATTTTTATATTGCTATTAAAAATAATAACAAATTTATTAAATGCGATTTTTTTTTTAAATGGAAACTAGTGAGCAGCACACAGCAACTGATCTTGTTAACTTTGTTTATTATCCGACCGGTTTCGTCTGATCAAACAGACTTCATCAGGGATTCTAACAAGATGTCTAAAGGGAACTGGTTTTATACATGAAGTTAGAGTACAAAAGCACGTTCCAGTAAGGGTGTGAACAACAAAACACCCACAAGAAATACGCGCAGGATATAACGTAAATCCTGCGTAGAAAATGCGTAGAGTTTAATTTTGGGGCTCACGATTTAACGTTAAATACGAAGAAGACAGTAATAAGGGTTTGATACTTGAAGTCGATCTGGAATATCCTGAAGAGTTGCATGACCTCCATAATGACTACCCGCTAGGACCGGAACAGATTAAAGTAACTGAAGATATGCTATCAGGCTATTGTAAAAAATAGCAGAAAAATATAAAATATCAACTGGTCTGATACACAAACTCATTCCAACATTGAGTAATAAGGAAAAATACGTGCTTCATTACAGGAACCTACAATTGTATATTGATCTCGGTTTAAAATTAACGAAAGTCCATCGAGTATTAGAATTCAATCAGTCTGCGTGGTTAAAGCAATACATCGACTTCAATACTGAGAAAAGAACTAATGCCAAAAATGCTTTCGAGAAAGACTTCTTCAAACTTATGAACAACAGTGTATTCAGAAAAACGATGGAAAATATCAGAAAGCGAGTAGATGTCAGATTGGTAACTGATGAAAAGAAACTATTAAAAATGGCGGCTAAACCTACTTATGTGAGTAGTAAAATCTTCAACGAAAATCTGGTTGCTGTGCATAAGATTAAAGAAACACTTACCCTAAACAGGCCGGCATATGTGGGTATGTGCATCTTGGATTTAAGCAAGACGTTAATGTACGATTTCCATTATAATTACATCTAACAAAAATACGGTAGAGAAGCGAAATTATTATTCACAGACACAGACAGATTGGCCTATGAGATCGGAACAAAAGATGTTTATAATGACTTCTGGGGGGATAAAAATAGATTCGATAACTGTGATTACCCCGAGAACTCGCCGTATTTTGATAAGACAAATAAAAAAGTAATCGGTAAATTCAAAGATGAGGTGGCTGGTATTCCAATAACTGAATTCGTCGGATTGAGATCGAAAATGTATAGTTATATGAAAGACAACCAAAAAGGAGGAAAGACTGCTAAAGGAATTAAAAAGAATATTATTAAGAAAAACATTAAACATTAAAACTTAGAAACCCTTCTTTGGCTACTTAATAGCGTCCCACTAAGCGAACAAATGCTGATTTAAGCGAAAACAGACTTGAAAAAGCTATTTTTCCTTACTTTCCCCAATTTGCTTAGAAACCCACTTTTGGCTACTTCGAAGCGTCGCACAAGGTCAGCAAACGGTGATATAAGGGGAAAGAGACCCGAAAAAGCTATTTTTCCTTAGTTCCTCTAATTTACTTAGAAACCTACTTTTAGCTACTTTATAGCGTTCTACTAGGCAAAAAAATGCTGATTTAAGCGCAAAGAGACTTGAAAAAGCTATTTTTCCCTAGTTCCTCTAATTTACTTACAAACCCACTTTTGGCTAGTTTATAGCGTCTCACTAGGCCAACAAATGCTGATTTGAGCAAAAAAAAAAACTTGAAAAAGCTATTTTTCCTTAGTTTCTTCAATTTACTTAAGAGGGAATGTCCACTATCGTTGAGCCAGTCGTGGCACATGATGAAAAATCAAAATTTTTGATATTCTTTCCAGAGATAGCCTATAGTAAGCCTAGAAACGTGGTGTGATTTTTTTTCTTGAAATATTTTTTAAACCCGCCAAAAAATCAAAAATCTGTTACGGTCCCACGTCTGGTTAAAAACACGCAAAATTCAGTGACTAATACCTTATCATAAACTTCGCTCTGTTTAATCTGCAACAAAATAACACTCCAGTTTGAGACTGGAAATGTATTTTTGAGGAGTTTACAAGTCTTTTGATGCCAATTATACTTCTGTGCGCTAATTTTCAAGGCCACGAAGAGCCGCTTAAAATCACTAAAATTCGCTTCCTAAAAATTCTTAATTATGGACACTTTTTCAATCGGCAAATTCGCTACCCGGTAAAACGCCAAAACGCTTAAGATTTCGACGTTTTGAAAGACGAAATTTCAGTGTAAAACCTGGTATAAAAATTATTTTCGGGCTTTATATCAGCGCTGAGTGCTAACGCTCTCAAAATCGTGATTATCTCATTCTTAACCTGCTAGAAACGAAAACAATAGGCAAGTGTCTCGGACTAGATAATCAAAAGTAACCTGAAAATGTCTTCTTGCATTTGATTTCCTCGGTATTTGGACTTAAACTATGGCAGAAAAGTCACGTTTAAGCTTACCTCCTGTGAGACATTACATTCAAACGTTAAGTGCTAGTGTATTCAGAATCCTACGCGCAAGATAATCTTGCGGCGCGTGGTGTTCGGTGAAGTACATCATCTTCTCATTGACATTCAAACAATGAATCCGAGAAAATCCAGCACATTTCTATCCCTTGTTCTAAAACAGCAATCCATAAAAGCAGTGTAGCCTTCTAGCGTCAGTCCCTTGCTTGTAAAGAGAAAAGCTTAATGTTCTGTTCTCGTCGAAATGTAAATATGGCGTCCGATGTCGACTTCATTTCTATGTCACGTAATGGTCAATTGATAGGATTTTGTCACGCATTGCCAAAAAACTGAACATACCTCTGCACCCTTCAGGCGGAAAGCGATTCGGAAAACTTCGAACGTGAACCGTAAAATATCACAGGGTCAGATATCGCACGATCCGGAGTCCGGAGTTCTACATAAAACTTTTCATGTAATTATTTCAACCAGAAAAAATTGACTGATGTGATGTAATCCATATGCTAAAACTATTCATGCATTTCTCTCAGAACACAGCCTCAGCGGTGTAAAGTCGATCGATTACGTGCTTTGTGTCATGCGCCACGCGAGAAGTGTTAAAACCGTTAAAATTGTCACGTACTGAGACCGAAAAAAAAATGTTTATCCTTTTACGTCGTTTCATTGCAAAAAAAAAAACATATTTAGAAGACCAAGACATTTCATGGCGTGAATTTAGTCTTACAGCTTTTTGAGACTATTTTATTTCTATGACGAGATGAATCCCACATAGGCATGGTCTGTTTTCGTGTGGTACTTATGTACGCAGCAGCGCATAACGTTTGGCACATTTTTCAGAATTTCTCCTTTGATGGACAAAGATTAGTTTTTAAAATAGAGTTAAGTCTGAATACGAACCTAGTGGCTCATCAGGGCGGAGTTTATACCGGCTTCTGTAGCATGAAGCGACTGGGGGTATTTCTACTCCCCTCTGGATTGGATGCCAGGCCATTGCAGGGTTACCCCCCAGCATTAAGTTTGCCGGTACTCATTTATACACCCGGGTGGAGAGAGGCACTGTGAGAGTAAAGTGACCTGCCTAAGAAGACAACACAATGTGCCCCAGGCTAGGGCTCAAACCCGGACCGCTCGATCCGGCGTGTGGTCACCTGCCTCCCATCCATGTTACAATAATCAGTGTATCAAACAAATGCCCAAACATTGGTGAGCAAGTTGAAGTAAACGATTGCTATTACAAAAGAATAACCCATTTCAAATACCCTTAAGTTTAGATTAATGGGTTTGTAACTAAAGAATGACTCCTGTAACCTTTTTTAATCAAATTCTAATCAGCACGTCCAGTTTTACATTTTTGGCAAGTGTAAAAAAAACAACAACAACAACAACGACGGTTAAAGCAGATTCAGGACCACCTCAATTTTTGAAAAATTTAAGGTGGCTGTAAATCCGTTCTGATAATCTTTATCGATTCCGGCAGTGAGTTCAGTTCCATCGTTAAACATTTTTATTTTTTCTCTACACTTGAAACGGAGTCGCTAATACCAGACGTAAAGACTTGTGTCGCGGAAGTTTTTCTCCCTTTGACCACCCATCGGCAGCAAACCGTGCACAAATTCGTTACAGGACTGCAGCTAGCTTGCATTACCAAGTAAATGTGAAGTCCGTTTGCCCTTTAAAACCATGTCTGTATGCAGGTTTAACCTACTTGGGACAACTTTCTCCTAACATTACCGAGGCGTCGCGCTTCTGTAGCTCGCTACTATTTTCAAGTGACTATTGCGTGACAGAAAAATTGGGTCCACTTCGGACGCTAATATTACCATTCCAGCATGCAACATGCGCGAGGAGAACAGCACAAGAGTATTTCGTTTTAGCAAGCAAGGGACTGAAGCTGGAAGGTTTCACTACTTTTATGGATTGTTGATTAAGAACAAGGGCTGGCAATGTGGTTACGAATGAGGTAGATTATCTTAGAGGCATCGATTGAATGTCAGTAAGGACGATGTACTTTGTCGAACTCCACTCATAGCAATGATTCTGAATACGCCAGCACTTAATATTTGAATGCACCCACAGAAGGTGAGCTAAACATGACTTTTCTACCATACGTAAGTCCAAATACCGAGGAAATCAAATGCAAGAAGACATTTTCAGGTTACTTTTGATTATCTAGTCCGAGACACTTGCCTATTGTTTTCGTTTCTAGCAGGTTAAGAATGTAATTATCACGATTTTGAGAGCGTTAGTACTCAGCGCTGATGTAAAGCCCGAAAATAATTTTTATACCAGGTTTTACACTGACATTTCGTCTTTCGGAACGTCAAAATCCTAGGTGTTTTGGTGTTTTACAGGGTAGCGAATTTGCCGATTGAAAAAGTGTCCATAATTAAGAATTTTTAGGAAGCGAATTTTAGTGATTTTAAGCGGCTCTTCGTGGCCTTGAAAATTAGCGCACAGAAGTATAATTGGCATCAAAAGACTTGTAAACTCCTCAAAAATACATTTCCAGTCTCAAACTGGAGTGTTATTTTGTTGCAGATTAAACAGAGCGAAGTTTATGATAAGGTATTAGTCACTGAATTTTGCGTGTTTTTAACCAGACGTGGGACCGTAACAGATTTTTGATTTTTTGGCGGGTTTAAAAAATATTTCAAGAAAAAAAATCACACCACGTTTCTAGGCTTACTATAGGCTATCTCTGGAAAGAATATCAAAAATTTTGATTTTTCATCATGTGCCACATATTTTCGATATGGCTCTGTCCTAGTGGACATTAGGGAGTTTTAGCAACTGGGACGGCAACGGCAACGAGAACGCCTCAAAACAATGGGCTTAATGACCAAAAACAATCGCTCTGCACGTGCGTTTTACAGTTTTGTACATTTCTTTGCCGTCCTCTGCAAAACAACAAAGTGAAATGATCAAGTTTTGTGTTTTCTCGAGAACGTGAGCGCATGACGGCAAAGTTTTCTTTCTTTTTCCATGCTTTAACGCCGTTCTTAGTAATTTAGTTCCTGGACAGTTCGGCAGCATTTTGCAAGTTAAACAAATTTCAATAACTTCGAAAGCGTCACAGAAACGAGAAGTTATATTTTGAAATGACGTTTTCGTTGCCGTCGCCGTCGTCGTTGCTAAAACTCCCTATTCTCTCTTAAAAACCCACTCTTGGCTACTTTAAATCGTCGCACAAGGTCAACGAACGCTGATCTAAGGGGAAAGAGACTTGAAAAAGCTATTTTTCCTTAGTTTCTCCAATTTGCTTAGAAACCCACTTTTGGCCACTTTATAGCGTCCTACTAGGCGAACAAATGCTGATGTAAGCAAAAAGAGACTTGAAAAAGGTATTTTTCTTTAGTTCCTCCAATTTGCTTACAAACTCACTTTTGGCTACTCTAAAGCGTCCCACAAGGTCAACAAACGCTGATCTAGGGAAAAAGAGACTGGAAAAAGCTATTTTTCCTTAGTTCCTTCAATTTACTTAGAAACCCTTTTTTCGCTACTTTAAAGCGTCCTACAAGATCAACGAACGCAGATGTAAGGGGGAAGAGACTTGAAAGGCTATTTTTCCTTAGTTGCCCCAATTTGCTTAGAAACCCACTTTTGACTACTTTAAAGCGTCGCACAACGTAAACAAACGCTTATCTAAGGGGAAAGAAACTGGAAAAAGCTATTTTTTGTTAGTTCCTCTAATTTACTTAGAAACCCACTTTTGCCTACTTTATAGCGTCCCACTAGGCGAACAAATGCTGATTTAAGCGAAAACAGACTTGAAAAAGCTATTTTTCTTTAGTTCCTCCAATTTGCTTACAAACTCACTTTTGGTTACTTTAAAGCATCCCACAAGGTCAACAGACACTGATGTGCGCAAAAAAAGACTTAAAAAAGCTATATTTCATTAGTTCCTCAAATTTGCTTAGAAACCCACCTAAGCCTACTTTAAAGCGTCCCACTAGGCCAAAAAATGCTGATCTAAGCTCAATTCCTCCAATTTGCTTAGAAACCCACTTTTGCCTAATTTAAAGCGTCCCACAAGGTCAACAAACGCAGATCTAAAGCAAAACAGGCTTGAAAAAGCTATTTTTCCTTAGTTCCTCTAATTTACTTAGAAACCCACTTTTGGCTAGTTTATAGCGTCTCACTAGGCCAACAAATGCTGATTTAAGCAAAATGAGACTTGAAAAAGCAATTTTTCCTTAGTTTCTCCAATTCGCTTAGAAACTCACTTTTCGCTACTTTAAAGCGTCCTACAAGATCAACGAACGCAGATGTGAGGGGAAAGAGACTTGAAAGGCTATTTTTCCTTAGTTACTTTAATTTGCTTGGAAACCCACTTTTGCCTACTTTAGAGCGTTTAACTGGGCGAACAAATGCTGATTTGAGCGGAAATAGACTTGAAAAAGCTATTTTTCCTTAGTTCCTCCAGTTTGCTTAGAAACCCACTTTTGGCAACTTTATAGCGTCGCACAAGGTCAACAAACGCTTATCTAAGGGCAAAGAGACTGAGAAAAGCTATTTTTCCTTAGTTTCTCCAATTTACTTAGAAACCAACATCAGGGTCATATTCATTGGCAGAGTTGATCGTACTATGACCTTTCAATATTCACAACTGATTTATTTGTAGCTCCATCAGAAACTGAATTGCTTATGCTAATGAGGCAAATATTGTACAAGGATTCCCCAAATGGTTTACCCTCGTATTTCGTGTCAAAGCTCAGTGGCGTGTAATGGGCAATACCGCAGACACGTAATAAAGGCTCAACCATTTTTCCACGATGTCGAAGTTGATGCGGAAAGGAAAAGATACGTCGAATATGTTAACAAATGGCGCCATCTTTTCTGCGTTCAATCATTATACAGACCTACAAACCTACACGCCATTCGCGGTAGATCTACTGTAAAAGATGGCGTTGTCGATGAGCGTATATTTCTAAACTAGCAGTTTCCATTGGAAAGTGAAGTGTTGGAACATGTTTTATGACATTTAGGAATTATTGTAGAGGGACGAGTCAACATGAGCTACTAGATTAGAGTATTTTGTCAGAGGCCAATAAGGTTAAACCTTTTCTGTTTTAAAACACGTACTGAGGTCGAGACGATAGACTGTTCACTCATGTTCACGGCTGTTGATGGCGACCTCATCACATCACGATTAATTTATGACAACAAGCCATGATATTTTGTTCCACGCTGTTTTGACTTGTTGGATGTTTAAATGCTCCTTGAAAATCGTTTTGCGTTACAGCGGTTATCAATCACACGCGATCTTCTGCGCAAAAAAGTCTAGACAAAACCAAAGTTTTCTTGGACGTCAATCATCTCTGCCTCCTTACCGACTGCATACAAAATTTACCTTTACTTTCGGCATGTATTAAAGGCTAGCTCACTAAGGTCTAGGGCAAACGTCGAATCCAAGTCGCGTCGAATATCTTTACAATAGGTGCGACAGAGTCGACTTCATTTCAGCGTGGTAGCAAACGTCGAACCTCTTCTATCCTATTTCACAAGTTGCACGTGTCCCCGTGTTATTGGGGAGCTTAATTAACCACGAAAAAATGAAAAATAAATGAAAAATGAATTTAGATTCTACAAGCAAGATTCGTGATGTCTAGGTCTGTTCAGTACGCCAATGGCTCTAAAAACATGCTTAAGCTACATATGCAACGACGGCGATCAATTCCAAATGGAAATACGAGAAACTAGCAGTTGTCGTCCACATTCTGTAGACAACGCAGAACTTGGTCATTTCACGTTGTTTTGCAGAGCACGGCAAAGGAATACAAAGATTTTTAACGCACGTGCATAGCTATTGTTTTGCTCGTTAAACCTTTTGTTAATCACTCGATGCGCGGCTAGTTACTCCTAGGACTTGCTAGCAAAATGCCGAAATACAGTGCTCGTACAGTTAATTGCGAAAACTAGAAAGAGAAGACTAGTATTACACACAGCTCTAAAAACAGTGTATCAGAGACGACACCTTTTGGTCTAATTGGCATGTTTCACCGTGCTTTTGTTAGCCAACAACAATGGAGCAGCAGTCATGGCAGTCTTGAGCAGCGGTGTTCATGTCAGCAATGACTTTCTATTAGTTCGTCATTCCCGGTTGCGAAATTATCTTTGTACAGCGCATGCTCGTCAGGGGGGGGGGGGGAACTAGCGTTTTACAGATGGGGGGAGTATGTATTTTTGTGACATTTGCTCAGTCCATCACATTTAAATCAATTATTTTGTAATTTGCATGATTTATGAACTGAGTTCAGCGCGTGTCTAGAGCGACGTTTGCTGAAACGCCGAACCAATGTCGCATTATCCGACTTGGCAAGTCGAACCGATGCTAGAGTCGAACCAATTAATTTGTGTCGAATTTAATTGCAGCAAACGTCGCACCATTCATGCGCCTATTTCCAAATAAATAGGTTCGACGAATTAAATTCGACTTAGATTCGACGTTTGCTCTAGGCCTAACTTACTAACTACATCCTTGAAATCTATAAATGAAAACGTTTGTCGGTTTTTTACTGACGTACATGACAAAAACAAATAAAAATTCGCATGCATTAATGAGCCCGAAAGTAAGCAAGTTAATCAACACGCTAACAAATTATTTCTGCACGTATTTTTCTTGGGGTTACCGACTGAACAAAACTTAATTCCATAAAACCAGGAGCCCATGTCCTGATACAACTAATAACTCATAACCATATTATATGGTTTTTAAGACGTTTTAGTCTTGTTCAGTCCGTAGCTCCAAGACGAACAAGCGCAAAAGTAATTTGTTTGCGTGTAGATTTGCTTGCTGTCGGGGTTATTCATGCATGCGAATGAGATGATTGACGTCCACCAAAACTCTGGTTATGTCTCCGTCTAGACTGTTTTTGCGCTGAAGTTCGTGTAAAGGGTTTCAAAGCGTTTCAAAGCTCCAGGATATGCTTCAAATATTCTGAGAAACAAATCGGCTCTAGCCATAGGAATTTGTACAATCTTCACTTACTTTCAAACTCTTCGCCCGTGAAAACGTAGCTTTCTACACAAAACAAGGTTTTCTCTTCCACATCGATACCACTTTGATGAGAGAAGTTCTTCAGAATCGGAAGAGCCTCGATTTCGATTACTTGAAATCGAGGCAAATGCGGTGATATACATACATCCAAAATTTTTCAAACGAGCCTTTCATCTGGCGCAGGGCACCCAGGCTGGTCAAGTACGCGACCGAAATTAGTCTGCTGCGAAGTCTGGTAGCTTCGCAGCAACTAATGTCGTTACGGGAACTCAAAATAGCAAATAAATGATATCGATAAAGACAGGGTGCATCGTGATCGAAGTCTAGGAAACATCAACAAAGATGCCATCTACTTGTTTGACTGCGGACGAAGCTTCCATCAGAGTGAATTGTCTAATTTATGTGGATCTTTGTGACCTCTGTCATGATTAATACATTTATTACGTTGTTCCTCAAACAGAGCACATTATCAGCTGTTATTTTAATTTTAATTTTATTTTTTTCGTGCCCTGGTTAGCTTTTTGCCTATGCGTGTATATATTCGCATCTTGTGTGTGACGTATTTTTGGTATTCGTGTGACGCAGACATACGTTTGTAAAAAGTATCATTTATTCCGAGGTTTTAGTTCTATCAAACGACTCTTTCGGGTACTTGACGTTTTACAACGTTTAAGCTCGACAAGGTTCTGCGCCGCTTTGTATTAAATAGCTTTGATTAGAGCATGGTTAACTTTCCAAGCTTTAGCATTGTGTGACATTTTATGACTGCCCGAATAGACGGTCGCGCAGGTCAAAAGATGAGTTATCGCTTTAGTTTTTGCTAACTGAACAATTCTTGAACTAGATTAATTCTCTTAAAGGTTTTTAGAAACTATTTACAATAATAATTATAAAAGGAAGAAATGTTACACTGCCAAAATGCCATGGTAAAAAAATAATACGTCAATATTAAGGCTGTGAAGCGAATGTTTGTTTGAATAACAGGGGCACCCAACGGAACATTTCGGTAAAATATCTGTTCGGATGGAAGGTTGCCTAAAAATTTCGAAATTTTTTCTCAGCGGATGCTCTAGGCTTTTCAAATTTTTCGGAAAACCATACAGATTCCCTAAAATTTTCGTAATTGATGTCATCACTTTTATCATGTCCCATAATTTTCGGACGGCTGTCTTTGTTCTCTAAAATTTTCGTCTGACGTAATCCTATTCCAAAAGCTGCTAAAAGTTTCGGTGGGCATAAGAGGTCATCACGTACATGACCCGAATCAACTAGCTAACGGCATTGACAAGATCGTAGATCGTAATTATAATAATATTAACGTATTAACGACAGTCTTAGAGTTAGGGTTACAAACGGCAGGGGTCTAGACACAGTTGCATTTGCATTTACAAACAGTTGAGCATAGATAGAGATTGGCCGTAACTTTACTTTAATATCTCCTCATGCTCTTAGGGCATTATGGGTAATCAGGTCAACGCTTGTCTTCATATTTCTGTTCTGAGTTTCATTTTCGGGAGGAAACTTCTACTCTGTAAACAGAGAAACCCCTTTTCTACGTTTTTAGCCTTTTTGAGGTGATTGAGCTAGGCATCAGCCAGCCTACTTATCAGATTATCGGAGTCGTTTCTTTTGTGGCTTGAGCGGCAAAGACTTGATCAAATTATTCGGTTTTTACCGTTAGAAATTTCCTAAGCGTGCACTGGTTCAGAAACGCTCGTAAACCTCGAAAAAGGGGTATCTTAGCCACCTACAGGTCAGCAGCTACAGGTCTCTAATGTGGGATCAGAACGAAAATATAAAGAAAAGCCTATGTTTTACAACTTTGCTTCCTGGTAAATGCCCGCCGCCAGTGCGTACGTATTATATTATCACTTCGCCTTCCCCGCCACGTTAAAGAAAGCAATATATCAATATGCAGCTAGATTCATCATCTTGTTTCGTCGTTTGTTTGACGTGCGTACGTATTATTAGAGAGGTTAAGCATGACGTTTACGGCAAACGGCAAACGGCAAAAATGAAACTTTTGCCGCCTGTCTTCAGCTCTCTGTACAGTAGGATCAAAATATTTGTATTTGTAGTAAATAGTTAGAGACACTTTTCTATTTTTGTATGATTTATTTAAGGATTACAAGAAATAAATTGAAAATCAGAGGTGACCTTTGCCGTTTGCCGTTTGCCGTAAACGTCATGCTTAACCTCTCTATTATCACTTCGCCTTCCCCGCCACGTTAAAGAAAGCAATATATATGCAGCTGGATTCATCACCTTGTTTCGTCGTTTGTTTGACCTTGCTTACACCTAATATTTGTCAGTTCTCCAAAAAATCTTGCTATTTTTAAGCCTTGAATTTGATTAAAGGGCGCGTATTTCATTTGCTTGTTCAATAAACAGATGGATCAGCTTGCCCCAGTTTCAGAGTTTGTTGAAGCCAGTCAGCCGTCTTCAGCGTCTTGTCAGCATGCGTCATGATTTTAACTTCCGCATGCTTTTATTCCTGTTTTTGTCGCTATATTTTAGCTTATCGCGCTATAATGGCGCCGTGACGCCATATTTTATCGCGTTATAGAATAGGAAGACGTGTCCTTTGACAAAGTACACCTTGAAACTGACTAACAGCAGCCAATAGTGCTTTCGTAAATAAAATCAAGCATACAAGCGCGGGAAATTGGGGGAATTTACTGTTTCCTGGCTCAAATTCACGACATGGATTACATTGTAATGCAAATGATAAAAGTTATATGTGAAAATAACTGTTCAATCGTAGTTGATCAATTGTACTTGAATTTGTCAAAGGTGCTCAATTTTGCAGTTTCTAGTTCAAAATGTTTGTTCATAGCTTTCCATCCAAATTTTCGACGTTGTTTTTTTTCTCCAGTTATCATCGGTCAAGATTTAAACCAAAATAGACAAGTTAACCATACAATGCTATTTATTCGTTTCTGCCTAGTGGGTTTTTGAGAACTATTCTTACAGCAGTGTGGAATTTAAGAAAACTTACAACAAAGCACTAAAACTCAAACAATACAGATATGTCCAGGTTTGAAAGATAATGAGATTCAACTTCCTTATCACAAAAAGTAAAAAGTATCCAAAACACACAACATTCTATCAAACATGAAGCAATATGAAAATGTCAAAAAACCCTGTCAGATATGAAGTACTAGTACTTGTGCTCAATTCCTGGACATTAGTGCAACATCAAATTCATATCTTATCGCCACCGTGTTGATCTTCTCTCTGTGTATCGATTGGATCCGAAATATAGTGAGAAAATCCAAATGTCCTGTAATCTGTACAGGGAAGTCCAAAATATAGGCTATATATGGTATCAACTAATTTATGCCTGAATGAAAAGGTTCTATTGTAATGATTGAATGGTAATTAAATATACCGTCGAACAATTATCTCACGCCTATTATGTTTTTCTATTATTTTTACCTCTATTAAACGGCCAGCCCCCTTTTAAGTGACCACTATCCATTTCTTCAAGGGTGGCTGTTTAACAGGGGTTGAACTGCTTTTTGTAACCCTAAAAACTGCTAAGGTTACAAGAATTATGTCAACACCAGGATACAAGACATCGCTCATAAACACAATGGACCTGAACGCATTCCACGGGGTTAGGAATAGTCTGGCTTGTAGTATCCTGATGTTATAAGGGCCCATAAACCGATTCATGCGTGCGCGCGCGCGTTGCTAAGAAGGCGAAACTTCACTTGCGTCAGTCTGAGCGCGGTATATGAATAAACAATTCGTAAGCTTTCGAATTCGGTTTCATTTTATGTTTTTTATGCGTGTGTTTCACAAACTTCAAGGTATTAAAGTACAAGCAAAAACAAAAAAAGAACAGGAAAACGAGCGCAAAAGAAAAATATTAACCATCTCCGTGTGGCCTCCATGTGCTTATCGAGCCGCTGGTAGTTTAAACTGCGCACGCTCTGATAGGGTAACTCCCAATACAATCTCGTTCCCAGAGTCCACGTGTCTTTGTTGTCAGCACCAAGACACGGATCTCTTGACTAATCAATTTCAGGAGTCTAAGATTTTAAGAGTTCCGTTTTCAAGGCTCATGCGTGCCTTGGTTTACATCATTTTCAGAGATAAAGTCAATGTGGATGCGTTCCAAAAATACATTCAATACACATTGGAAAAACGAGGAAAGTCGAAATTCGGCTTTGAAAGAACAACAGTACCAACTTTTAAAAGCAAAACACGCGTAGGCTCTAGGAACGAGATTTTTTATTATTCCAGAGCTCCGTGTTTTGGTGCTGACCAAAAGACAAATGGGCTCTGGGAAAGAGATTACTTCCAATAGATATCGCCTGCACTTCCGGTTTCTTTGGATGCTATTGAATGCCATTGAATATAGCTTTTTTCGACGGGTTACGATTTAAGAGTGCCTGTCAGTAAAAATCAGACAAATTCTTAATTTCGCGGCAAGGGTCAAAAATTCGATTTCGCTCATATTCTTACAGTAGGTAGGCTAGGGCATGACAAAAACTAATGGATAGTTTCTTTGGCAAAATATCCTTTCCTTTCAAAGAAATATGCAAATTACCAAATTCCGTTAAAATCGTCATTTGACGCGCCATTTTATCAAACAAGTTTGAGAGCCTGGCATGCGAAACCACATCATTCTTCCGTCTTTAAAGCACTCAAATATTTTTGAGCAATGTTTAAATTTGCACTGGGTTGGTTTGGGGGAAATGCTTCCTGATTTTTTGCGTGCAAAATAATTATATTTCGAAGACATGTATTTCATTCACTTAAAAGTACTTCGTAAAAATAATTGATTTGCACCATGTGCGAAACCTTCAAATGGAGTGAGCTTCTGGTGGTTGAATTGCCGAAGGATGGTCTACAGATTCCTGTAAAAATTTCTTTGGGCAAATGATTCTGAGCGACGCGACAGCTTTTCAAAGTACGTTAAAAATGCAAATAATTTTTTATTTGCAATCGTCATCAATTTCAATTTACGGGTTAGACATATATTTTAGCATGCGCCACATGTCTTGACCTATATTAAGCTGAAATAGACACAGAGCTGATAATTTCGAAATGTTCTTACCTAATTTGCTGTAAAAGGCAGGTCCAAAAGCCGATTCAACGTGTTTCTCTCACCATTCGTCGCACATAAAGCAAAGTTTCCTTCTGTTTACACCAGGTCTGATGAACATCATCAACTGCCATCGTATTTAGAGGTCGAATACCATGAATCTTTGACCACCTTTTGGCGCATATGACCGCCACTGTAGCTGAGGTAATAACGACGAAGTCATTTGTGGATAGTTGCTTGCCTTGCGCTACACCAAAATACTATTACATTTGAACATTTGCTGCTCAGTAAATCCTGGAATCCTTGCAGCGGTTCGTAAGTGTTTGTCACACAATGCGGTCGTTGCATTTTAGGGGGTAGGGGTAGGGCGATGTCTATCCCGATACCCAACCACTTGGAACACACAATCTTGTTGCGTAAAAAGGAAAAGAAAGAATGACTGGTTTACTGTGGCCCCTGAGTTGTCTCCTGTTGTCATCTCTTACGCGACCCGCTACCTGCATTCCGTAGCGCTGTGGCCCTGAACTCGCGCCTACTTGGTCTTTTCACGCTGTGCCAATCTTTTTAGGTTACTTTTTTCAAACATTGTGAACTCAATCCGAAAATTCACGCGAGTGTCTAAATTTCGTAACTTCCACAAAACTAAGCGGTGTAAACACTTCACGAAGTCGTAATATTTTTTTTATAACTTGAATGAATTTGCCTTGGTATACTTTCGAGACAGTCTGAGAAATTTAGCGCCTTTGGAAAAGTTTTTTCTCAATTTCACGGTTTTTGCAACATAATCGTATTGTTACCTCGGTCTTGCTCGCGCTCGCGCTCCCACACATGTTTTTTTTTTTTTTTTTTTTGACACCACAAATCTTTACAACCCCACCCCACTAACCCGCCCTCCACCACCAGTTCGCGGTTTTTCTTGCGCGTCCGAGGTCGCCTGATCTCCGCACCATACCATAATGTCGCAATTAGTGCCTGAAGCGTTTTGTGAGATTGGTAGCTGTAACATATGTAACCTACGTGTATGAAAACAATTATTTAAATGTGAACGCAGCTGTTGATGTACTTAGTTAATGACCTTGAAGACCTGTATATATCGTAAGCTATTGTATGTAATGTAAATAACTGTAACGTAAGTAATGTCACTTAGTCTACTGTAAGTAATGCAAATAATAATGATAATTAAAAAAAAAAGTTTTGTGAGATTCCGTCATAAAAACAAAGAGCTGAGGAAGGGCAGCCAATGACGAGAGACAAAGGAGAT
>OX419341.1:13834804-13902304 GCA_948470475.1 Galaxea fascicularis
GCTTGTTGGGTTGATGACCGCCCATTTGGAGCTGGTATCATGTCTGTAACAGCGGTACAATTATCTATCAGGTCTCGCCACCCCCCTGGTGTGACAGTGGCCACTTCATTCTCACTGTCCTGGAATCCTGGGGGACAATAGATTCTGCCTTTTTTTGTCATGAGGAAATTGTGTAGAACAAGGCAAGCTCGGACAACTTGCATGGCATTTGAAACATCTAATTCCATGGTACGTAGTAATACTCTGAACCTAGCACAAAGTATACCAAATGCATTTTCTACTATTCTTCTTGCCCTGGAAAGACGATAATTGAAAATTTTTTCATCACCTATGGCAGTTCTATGTGGATATGGTTTCATGAGATTTTGATCCAGTGCAAATGCTTCATCGCCTAATATAAAATAGGGAATATCAGAAACTCCAGTCTTCCCTACCTTTTCTGGTGGAGGGAAATATTCAGATTTACATATTGCCCCCAGACTACCATGTTTAAAAATTCCACAATCGGACTGACTGCCTGCTGAACCTAAATCGAAAGCAATAAACTGTGCATTTGCATCTGCAATTGCTAAAGGACAAAACTAAATTGTTTTTTGTAATTGAAGTACTCAGAGCCAGTGTTAGGTGGGGCTTTAACATTGATGTGTTTTCCATCAATAGCTCCCACTGCATGGGGGAACTGCCATTTGGACTCGAATTCATCAGCCAACTGTAACCACTGTGATCTTGAGGATGGCACACTCATGTACTCCTCTTTCAGAACATCATACAAAACTTGACACACCTCTGGAACAAACGCAGCAATTGCAGACACAGACATACGAAAGGCATAACTCAGTTGTGTATATGTTTGCCCAGAGGCCAGAAAATGTAGAGTGACACACAGTTTATCGTGTGCAGATATGGAATCACGCATAGTGGTGTTCTGCTTTGTAATGTAGGGCTTAACCTTTTCCAGAACTTCATCAAACAAAGTGGCATCCATACTGCAACGTAAATCGAAATATGTTTCGTTAACACCAACTAAACAGCCCATACTGATACAACATCGCATACGTCTATTATCAAGTATGTTCAGAATATCGTGTTGTACTGACCGGAAAAAGTTGTGAAAACTTCCCTCATCTTCTTCTCTCAGTTCTTGCACTAAATTGCTTGCAAATCCTTGAGACTGACGTCGTCTTTGCGTTGCCCAAGGGCGAACCCACCACCTCCAATTCATATGTCTCTTCGAGTGCTCATATTGCATAAGTAAAGCACAACCAAGACCACAAGCCAGCAACTTTTTTTCTCTCGTCAAATAATAAGCTTGAGCCATGATCAAAAAACGAAATTGGCGCCGAGGTTGTTTTTTTGTCGTCCGCTGGGTAATTGTATTGCTGGCTACAGTGAAAACTTGTCAAAGAAAACTTGTAATTCGTTCACACCAGCAAATAAAACTTGTCATGGAAAAACTTGTCAAAGAAAATTTGTCGTTCATACACATGAGCATATGAACATTGTCAATGACACTTGTCAAGGAAAACTTGCTCGTGTGTAACCGGCTTTACTCACTAATTAGTCACGTTGTGGTTTCGTATTTTTATTTCGGCTAGTTCTTGCTTCTTTGTTCTACAATTTGTTCACTAGCGAATTTTTAAAACTTTGTAGTGAGTATAGGCACTTTATCAGCTATTTTCTAAAAACCTCATAAAGTACTACGATTTCGAAAAAACATGCCCGCTCGGTTTTCTCGTGAACCAAGGCCTAGTCAGCGGCTCTAAACCTATGGTTGTGAACGGGGGGGGGGGGGGGGGGGAAGGAAAGACCCCGTCAAGGCCGGGCTGGGGACATTGCCCAGGCACTGGTCTATCTGCTGGTGGTTTGCTGGGGGAAGGAAGAGTCTTTTACTGACACCTTCGCTTAGTTCGACGTCGAGTGTCCAGTGCCAAATAATCTTGACATTGACTGGCTTGCTGTTGGTTCTGCGTTAACTTGGCACCCTGCTGGAGAGGCCTATGACACATGCACGGGTGACGGGCCAATCTGCTAGCCATGGAGGGTGGTCAGAGCACTTCTGGGAGCTGGGTATGTCTTTGAACTGTCTCCGGATATGTTTTGCGAATATGGTCAGATATATAAACGGATAAACATTTAATAATGTTTTACTTATCCTAAAAGTGGTATATACAAAATATTTATACAAATTTTATCTAATGTTAATTACTAGTTGTTACTATCATCATCATCATCATCATCATTTTTATTATTATTTTCATTATTATCATCATTATCATTATTATTATTATTATTATTATTATTATTTCTATTTTTAATCTTGTAAGTAATAATTGTGAAGTTTTAATAAAGTTTTTATTATTATTATTATTATTATTATTTTGTTTTTTTTATTATATGGATACCCCTACCCGCTAAAATGAGATGCCGTGACAGCATTGCGTGATGAGCAAAAGATTGTGCTGCGAGCGTTGACAAGCTTGGGAGCACTGGTCAGCAATCAAATGTTATATTTTAGTGAATTACGTAAAAAGCAAGCAACTATCCACGAATGACTTAGCCGTTTTTGACTTAAGTAGATGCAGTGGTGAGCATATACGCCAAAAGATGATCACAGATTCCTGGTATTCGGCAATTGAATACGTTGACAGTTGGCAACGTACATCGGACGTTGTGTAAACAGAAGCAAACTTGACCGCTTAAAAATGCGACGAATGGTGAAAGAAACACGTCAAATCGGCTTTTGAACCTGCCTTTTACAGTAAATAAGGTAAGAACATTTCATATCAGCTCTGTGTCTATTTCAGCCTAATATAGGTCAAGACATGTGGCGCATGCTAAAATAAATGTCTTATCTCGTAAATTGAAATTTGATGGCGGATGGCAGATATTTGCATTTTTAACGTACTTTGAAAAGCTGTCGCGTCGCTCAGAATCATTTGCCCAAAGAAATTTTTACAGGAATCTGTAGACCATCCTTCGGCAATTCAACCACCAGAAGCTCACTCCATTTGAAGGTTTCGCACATGGTGAAAATCAATTATTTTTACGAAGTACTTTTAAGTCGATGAAATACATGTTCTCGAAATATAATTATTTTGCACGCAAAAAATTCCGTAACATTCTCTAAAATTAACCCAGTACACGTTTAAACATTGCACAAAAAGATTTGAGTGTTTTAAAGACGGAAGAATGATGTGGTTTTGCATGCGAGGCTCTCAAATTTGTTTGATAAAATGGTGCGTCAAATGACGATTTCAACGGAATTTGGTAGTTTGCATATTTCTTCGAAATAAAAAGATATTTTGCCAAAAAAACTAGCCAGTAGTTTTTGTCATGCCCTAGCCTACCTACCATAAAAATATGAGCGAAATCGAATTTTCGACCCTTGCCGGGTTATTTTTGAAATTTAGGGACAGGGACTCTTAAGCTAACGTTGGAAACATAAAAATCATACTTTTCCCCAAAAATTTTGAAGTTATCAATTTTTTTCTAAATTCTTTCGAAATCTGACCTCTCAGACGTGAGGCAAAATCTATACAGAGCGTAACAGAGTTTAAAATGACAATATTAAATCAAGTGAAAATCCCCACAAAGTAATATGCTTGGGAGCCTCAACATTTTTTTTGATTATGTCAAATGACCATGGGCATGATCTGATGACGTCATCACTTGTGCTACTCATGATGGAAAAGTTAAAACACATGAAAGAACTTTGAACTATGTAAAAATGACAAGTTTATAAGTGAATACATTCTCCTTAGCAACGGTTTAAAAAGATCGGTTAATGGACCCTTAAAGTCGTAGAGATAAATGTTATCACGCTTAAAGATATACCAGTTACTGCAGAGTGCCAACAAAACAAGTCAACTTTAATCTTCTAGGAATATATACGAACAGAACATATGCGCATATTTCTTAATATAGAAAATCTTCAGGCAGATGTGGTCCTCAAATTCAAAGGTCTCAATGACTTCGTAAAAATAATACTACAACTTGCAGCTTATCACTGCTATGTAAACAATCATAAATACCCTACGATCTTCACACTTTCTACATACACATGTAATTCATATTGAGTTATGGAGCGAAAATCAAATAATCGAACAAACATAAGATTGTGACCATTTTACCACTTCAATTAAATTGTATACCGTTACTTTCTTATCAGTTCCTTTTGACTTAGCAAATTTCTCTGCTGCTTGCTCAAATCAGGGCCGGTGTAAGCTGTTTCACTATCTGATTCTTCTTAGAGAAAGTTCAAACGCACCAGCTTAATTTTGCCCGGCCATGGATATTGACTGCAGTGTGTTCTCTCGACCAGATGATTGGCAGTTTGATTGGCAGATGGATTCAATTAGTCGATGACGACAGGAGGATATTTCAGCTCATATAAAATAACTGGCATACTACGTGCTGTATCACCCATAAAATGTAAATGTAAAATGTAATTAAAACCATAAATGTAATACTAACCATAAATGCAATAACTTTTAACCACAAATGTAATAAATCCACTAACTATAAATGTAATAAATTTGCGCATAAATGTAAGAAACGGAACAACAATAAATGTAATAAGGTTTAACCATAAATGTACGTAAACTGGCTATGATTTTCAAGTCAAGGGCTAGTATTACATTTGCTGTCAATTTTTATTACATTTATGAGTGATACACGCAGACGCTGTCTGATTGGTCATAAACCTATCGTTTATTGTACCAGTAAACACGGCAAATGGTTTCCAATACGCAACACTACGTGAGAACTAGAGAATTAAAAAACTAGCGTTTACATAAGCTTTATATATATTTTTGGCTTTCATTAGCTAAAGGTTTCAATAACAAGATCATCTTTTACTTCAATATTTCCGTAGAAATGTCCAAGAAAAAAGACCAGAAGTTGGTTGCGATGCAAATGCTTCTTTCTTAATTCCTATGACCCAAATTTTGCGCAGATTCCGTTTTACGATTGAGATAAGAAGACTGAAAATTCTAAGCGTTTTCATTACTTTCCACTGTCTGCGCGGTGAAGAAAATTTAGTGGTGAGCAACAGGAGCTTGATGTCTCGTAACTATTGCCCTTTGAAATTCTGATGTTCTCAGCCTATAGTTCTCCCACAGAAACACTATTGTTCAAATGGAAAGTGTGGTCTATTGCTTAATAAGTATAGCTATTTTTCACTTAGTGGATACTTCATCCATAATATTATTTTTAACTATCTTACGGAGGGAGAGAATGTCTCGGTGTGAGAAGTTTGGATTCCATGTAGACCACTGCAAGTCTCTGTTGACAAATTCCAAGAACTGTTCAAAACATTTCATCACGTACAAGCCACAGTCTTTATCATTTGGCTGTCGAGGGACTGTGGGATATCTGACCTGCTCCACTTCCAGGGTCTTTCTTCCACCTTGTGACGATCTAGCTGACCACACGTCTTTGAGGTATCTGACTATCCTACGTTCAACAGTTTTTTGCTGCTTCTGTAGAGAATCGAGTATCATCAACTTCATGTTGGGATCCGTCCTGAGATTACTAAAATCCAATGGTGACTATCACACATGGGAATTACCAGATACTTCTTGGAGAAGATGTCAGTGTTTTTTGTCCATTTCAGCAATGCCTGTGGGTTGAATTGCGACAATTTTTGATAGAAACGGGAATTGTAAAGATATAACATCTTCTTTAGATCGCGATGTAGCCGATTTTCAGCAGCATGAAGCAGATAGAAATCCAGAACATCATCATTTACTTCTTGGTCATTCTCGAGGCACACTGAAAAGCAACTGTGCACATCTACACTCCCAAAGCTGTTTTGATATGACAACAGAGTGGACACAGGAAGAATGAGCACATCGTCACTTTCTGCAGACCTACGTTCTTTGATATTCAATAAGAGAGCTTCAAATGTCAGATCATCTATGGTGAGTCTTCTTTGAGATGTTGCAGCTTCCACGAAGTATCTTACGTATTGTATAAGAGCGTCGAAGTTGTCGAATTTTAGTACGACAGATGACCCTTTGTCATCTACCATTCCTCTCGAATTTCTTGCATGAGAATCTATCACATACCATTTGGAATAGCTTTGTGCACAAGCGATAGTTTAGTCTAAAATTCGTAACAACAAACCGGTGACTTTCTCTTTTTGACATTTTTGAAAGATGTCCTCCAACCTAGCGAAGTCATCACCATCTGAGTTAGTGTCCCTTTTATCAATTGTCCCACCTAATATTTCTCGCTCTGTAAAAAATTGAAAACGAAAACACTGCAAGTCTTTAGGAAGTTCATCAAGAGCTAACCTAAGCCCTCCACTTGCGGATTTTTTTAGGTAGCAAAGCTGTTAAAATGTACTTTGTCTCCTGTGAGTAGGACTTGGTCAAGATCACTCACTTTCCAGGACTCTACGGGTTTAACTGTAGCATACAGCAAAGAGGTGAGGGTTATTGATGAACACTGCTCCCCAGGACATTGGAAGTCCTTATATCAAGACTGGTGAAATGAGCCTCTGCACACTTGAAATGGGTCTCCGTCGCTTTTGCTATTAACATACCAAGATCCACGACTGCTGTGGTTGGTGGTTGATGGTTCAGTATCATCTCTATGATCATCACCAGTGCATGACTGTCTTTTCTTCAAAGTGATATTTATACTTTCATCGGCTTCACTGCCAGGCTTCTCACTTGGAGTCTTTCGTTTACATTTTCTCCTCGTTTGTGGAGCAAAATGTGTTTCCAGATCGCTTCCACTGGAATTGCAGTCTGAAAGAGACTGTCTGCGAAGGGACTTGCTGAAGTTTTTGCCATCAATTTTTTTGGTAGATTTTCTCTTTTTGCCTGTCTTGGTGAGGGGACTCTTCTTCTTTGGTAATGGAGTCTTACCACCAGGCAGATTATTCTTCATTCTCTCATCGCTCTCTGAATTGGCAGAATTTGCTGTCGGACCATTTGAGCGCTTAATCGTTTTCCGTTGCTGGACTTCAACTTCACCTTCATCTTTTGTCCTATGTTTCCGTGCTCTCCCTCTCTTAGAAACAGTCTGAAATTGAACAGGTTCACGGAAAGAAGAACTTGGAAGCCACATATCGTCCTCAGAGCCATATCCTTTGAAGCGCACTTTGTACTCCTCGGAGTGGTACTGTTTATTTAGACGAACGTCAATTATTTTTTCCACTTCATAAAATTTGTCATCAGCGCACTCAGCCGTTTCATCAATGCCTGCCTCTCTATGGTTGTAATTTGCAAGCCCAGTCTCCAGGTCGAGTTGGCTCTTTTCAGATAACTTTGCTACGCCATTACTGTCGGTCTCAAGCACTTCCTCCATTAGAACTTTACTGACTGGCAACCACCGAGAAACAAAAACAGAGCTCACAAAACCATACTGGTTGCTTTCTACATCTCGGTAGATTATGCCTCTCACGGTGTGTCTGCATTTGGAACTGGTGCTGACAAGTTCTTTTCCAGTTTCAGATAAGATTGACAAAATATGCAGAATGAAGTAGTTATCTTTGTCTGCAATTGCCACGTCCCTAAACTGAATAACATCGTGACATGGGTCAATGGGTTTGAGAGAAGTGTGGAGGGAATTAGTAACCCAATGTCTGCGGCTTCGTTCTTTCGAGATAAACTCTCTTGGGATCAGCAGCTTCAAAGCTTTCTTTATATGGATCAGAGAACCATTCCTTTCAATGTACCATTTAAATTTTCTGTCACTAGATTGTTCTGAATCCAAGTCCTCGTCATCATCTGACTCCAGTTTCTCTGTTTTGCCTGCAGTCATTTGCTGCTCATCGTCGACTTCATCAAGTTGGGAGGGTTGTCTCACAAACTCGTCTTCCTCGTTTTCTATTAGTAGGTTCTCCATCACTACTTCGTTTTCAACACTGTTCGGGGTATTCACGTCAGGAAAAACATGTAATTTATCATAAGACGGTGGTTGGTCAGATACTATAATAGTCTTAGCTGGCTTGGGAAATCTGTAAGGCATTTCCCAACAACCGTTTACTGTTAAGGTAGTCTCGAACTCATCAGGTAGGTATTTTCTTATAAAATCCTGTGCCTGTTTTACGCCAGCTCTATGCATAGAACGCTGTCTTTCTAGAAACTCCTTGTAGGTACATGGGTACTTGTATGGAGTATCATTCCCTTTGCGCACTTGGAAGTGGGACAATTTCCTATTGCTTGTGGCGGGGATTCGTATTCCTTCATATGACGATAACTCAGACAGAGCTTCGTTGATGAAAGCCAGATCTTTCGTCTTATTGATTATATCAGCATATGTTGGTGAGGTGTCTAGTGACTGGAGTTGGTTGGTTTTGCCCTGCAGCTGTCCAATGATCTTCTCGGTGGTAATTGTTCCGGATCGATGTGGCGAACAAACTTCGGGTCCAAGATGCTTGAAGTGTAAGAACATTGCCAAGGAGTGTTAGCAGCCAGCAGAGAAGCGTAGTTCAGAAGTTGTGTAGGCTCCATATGTAATGAAGTTTCCTCGCTTTTCTTTGATTTTAGCTGCATTTTTTTGGGAGTGGAGCTTCATTTTCTTCAGTTCAAGGTATCTTTTCCAAAGTCGCAAGATTGAAATCCCTGTTGAGAGAGCCTTTTGGATTTCTTCTGGGGAACCATAACTCGCATTGAAGAAAGGTTCAGTTAAAAAATGCACAGCAGTAATATAGAGGCAAGTTCCTTCCGAGCCCTTGACATACTTATGAAGCATATCGACAACCTTTAGTGTGAAGATTCTATTGGCCGTGTCTGGCCGTTGGTAAAAAAAACTTATTAGGAGAAGATCGTTTGCTGAGAATGGAACACTTTGACCCTTTTCCTTACATATATGCATCAGTTCCTGAAGGTGATTGATTGTGGCTACAGCACTTCCACGAGCATCTTTGTAGAATGTGAGATTTCGAGTGCTATATTTCAGTACACGCAGAAATGTTCTCCTTAAATGGTCATAGTCTCCATACGCAATACTAGGAAGCTTCCAAAAGTATGGGGCAACAAATTTTTCATCTGGAACATCAAGGCCTAAATAATTAATACCCTCAGCAACTGCAGATTCTGTTGGTGTCATGAGCTGCACCGATGCTGAGAGGGAAAAACCAGCCGAGTCAACAGAGTGTCCAACAAGGTTAACATTATTTGCTGCACAGTGTTGTATAACCTTTCTCCAGATTTTCAGAAGATGGGAGCCACCGTAACCGCTGTTTGGTGTTGGCCACATAAGATATACTAGAGGCTGAGATATTTGACCCGTTAGGTTACACAAATTGTGTATAGCAACCTTAGAAGCTAACTGCCGGCTTGCGATGATTTCATCCACCATTCTCTTAAGGGACGCAAAGTCATCTTCATCACCTTCAAATAAATAAAAAGTTGTTAATCATCAGAGAACGTCAATATGACACCTGGAACCTTGCTACTCACAGTGAACGTAACAACAAACAAACGTTGTATCTTGCTATCTGTATCGAACGGCCACCTCTTTTAAGCAGTTGCAACTACCCCTTTTAGTCCCATGTTTGCCTTTGTACGATATTGAAACCTGTATAAGCGGCCATACTTGGAGGACTCCTATACCCGGATTTCTTTTCAAAATTTTATTTTGCTTGAAAAAGGATCCATCATTACTGTACTACAGAATATTTTGCTGTAGCTTCTTTCACCGACTTCGTACTTGCTTTTTAGATGTCATTGAACGTACATGTACTGTATAATAAAATGTTATGAAATTGCTTATTTAATAACTGATTATTATTTCATTGTGTATTTACTAGAACGAATCGCCTTTTAGAATATAACCGCACGGGGTTCTCATACCAGCCATAAGAAATAAATAAATTAATTAATAGATAAAAATAACTGAATAAATAAATAAATAATAAATGAATAAGTCAAGGTGTCATTGAACGTACATGTACCGTATAATAAAATGTTATGAAATTGCTTATTTAATAACTGATTATTGTTTATTGACACTTCTGGCAGTTAAAAACTGAATAAAAAGTGTAGCTTACACCGTCCATCAAAGGAAACGAAGAATCTTCACGCGGAGTGGATTCTTCGGTTCCTTTGATGCACCATTAGGCGAGTTATCCTTGATTACTCTGTTAGTAAAGAAGCTCAAAATCCGTTTGTATGTACGAATACAACCTTGGATTCCCCCCCCCCCCTAAAAACACCCTCAATCTCTCATCAGAAACACACCTTTGCACCCAAAAGCAGTTACCTGATATGGACCATGTGTTTCAGTGCGATATATGAACAATACACTCTTACATAGCTATAGTCTTACCTTTCCTCTCATCTTTCTTTGGAATTCTAAGAACATCAGTGTGCCATTTGTCAACATCAGCATTCCAGCATTTTCCAATTAACGTAACATCCCCACTTTCATTCTGGACTGCCTGGAGGAATCTGCAGTACAAAGAATTATATTTTACTAGCTTACATATAAAAACTATAACCACTGTTAGCTATTAACCAATGAACTATAATGTTTATAACAATGACTGTATAAGCCTGATGCATTACCTAAAAAGATGGGCTCCTGACAAGATTTTGTTTTTGTGGTGGCTCTGAAAATAGCCGTTTTGAATTGCTCTACAAAGTGCCGGTTTAAAATTTTCCTGAACTTCTCGTCCGAGGGACAATTGACTGTTTCTTTTATAAGTTTCTGATTTTGCCAGGCTGTCGATTTAAGTCATAGGCTAGGAGTATGTAAATATGCGATGTTACAAATTAGAAAACAGTCCTAAGAAAACACGCGTGCTAATTGGTTAAAAATCGTGTTTGTATAATTCGATGGAGACACAGAACAAGCGCGCGCTGTTGACAGAGTGATGGCGCGAGCAAAGAGAACTTACATTTTGATAATCAAAGTTAACAAGTTGTTTTCCTTTTTCTCGTCGCGGTGTTTTCTAAAACGAATACAAAACATGTACTCCGTGCATGGGTAGAGATTCATTCCGCGATTTACTGATATGTTCCGAGAGAGAAAACTGGCAGGAAGTCATGCGGTCTCGTTCACTTCGCAATCCATATGTGACCCAATGACGGATGGATGTCAAGGAAAAAAGGATTTTCTCACCTGAAAAAATTTTTGCAGCCTCCAAAGTTAGTCGACGGAATCTTTGAAGTTTAGTTCCGCTTGCAAAAATTTTGGTGGGTGCAAAAAATCGTTCGCACTAGAAATGGCTTCGCGTTGACAGATTTTTTGGCAAAACAAACAAAATTTCGCGTAGGTCGAACAGGCCCTAACAGTACAAATTCTCGCGCGCTCATTGGCTAATTTTTATCGTCAATAAGCCGACAGACGCTGGAAATTATAATTTATGCGATGCGGCAACGAGCGACAGCAGACAATTTGACAGTTTGTCATCGTAAAAAACAAATTGATGTCAGTTTTTCATGCGTCTGTCCTGTTATTGGCAATGAATTTCATCATAACATTGTCAAAGTGGTCTGCGGATCCAGCTACTTTGACAATTGTATGACGAAATTCATGATTAATAACAGGACAGACGCCTGAAAAACTGATGTCAATTTGTTGAATCGTTCCTGTTTTGTCGAGTAATTGAAACCCTCTCGGTTAGTGTCTTCTCCGGAATGGTATTGTCTTGTATGTCCAACATTTAAGAATCTGAAACACTGGTGAAACTTGCCGAGTTCGTGCTGTTCATTATATTTCTGTTTTATTGAAGCAATATCCACCTGGATGAGAGTGAACAAAGTCCATTTAGCCCGAGACAGCGAACCAAAACAGCAAGGTCACTGACGGTGTATGTGTTCATATACTAAATTAAACCAATTATGCGACAGAACGATCCATTTTGTTAAGGGATACTCTTTTTTGACTGGTCAGTTTACGATATCGAAGGTAAAAAACTGAGATATTGTTCGGCTGTACGTCAGTTTCTTAAATACTCGAAACTCATTGTTTCAGTCTTGAACGAAAAAGACGTACCGCTAGTAGTCGTGAGTTAATTATGTGGAACAAACATTCATTTAGTTTATCCAATCTATTTGATTATAGGTGATTATCAAGAGTGAAAGATGAACAAGTCCGCTATATTTGTCGCTATTTTGGCTGTTTTCCTGTTCACAACCCTTGTGACTGTTGACTGGTAAGTCGTTTGACCTGGGAGCGAGGATTTGAGGGGATTTGCATTGCTTCCGTTTGCAATTCTTGTCTTCTTTTTAACACCACAATGCATTTCATACATTGATTTCACAACATCAAATAAACGCGAAAGACAACATTCTTCATCAATTCCAGGGCCGTACATAGCGGGGGGGCAGGGAGGAAAACTTTTTTTTTCTAACATAGTGTTTGATTTTGTTGGGCTGTATAAGGGAGATCCCTGTGAAGGTTTGTGGAGTTTGCCCCCGCAGACAAAAAATCCTAGGTACGGCTCTGAATTAGTACTCGACTGTGACTAATTTCTCTTGCTTCCTTCATACCAAAATCACTCCCAGAGTGATGAAAGTGTGCCCAGTTTCCCTATGGAACTTCATCGCTGTCAGAACTTCTTCTTTAAGAACTTTATGGTCATTTGTTGCTTTGTTAGATTATGGTCATTTGTTTCTTGGCTAATTACAATCTTTCTATGGTTTCCTCCGCAGCCAAAATAAACCTGGCCCTGGTGGTTATGGTGGAGGCAAGAAACTCGTTAAACGAGACGTATCAAGCAATAAGGCTTTTATTTCTTATGAAGAGTTGGAATTCGATAAAGGAGAATAACACCAAAGATTTAAAATCCCTTTAACAAGCTATTAGAGTGGATTGATGATAAACAACGATGATTCCAAACTAACGTCATTATCACGAAAAGATATAGAAGGTCGACATTAAGGTTAATCTTTTCTTTTAAATATACTTGTAATCATACATGCAACCACTTCATTTAGACTCCAAAAAGCATCAGTACAAAATAAGAAAGAACTGAATTTCTGCATAAATAAACACACACAATAAAAGCTGATTAAAGTTGTCTTAATTGTATCGCAAACCACTCCTTGGTGAAAAGAAGAATTCTGTGGATTCATTCAGGAGCAAAAAAACTGAGTTTACCAACCGGTAAGATGGGCGACAATGAAATATATAAACAATCGCCTCCAGCATTCTTTTAGGATTTACATCTAGTACTTTGTTTTCTGCCACCTGGTTTACCCTTCCCTAGAGTTCTGGGCGAAGTAGCTAGAGTGAGCATGAAAGTGAATGCATGTAAAGTTGTATTCAGTATAGAAAGCAGGAGTAGAGAAAAAAGAGTCCAAAAGTCTCGGCGTTACCTCTCGTTGCTCAGATGGTAGTCCCCTACACAAGAACAAACTTCTGTCTAATTCAGTCAGACAAAAGCTAAAGCAGACTGACCCACAAGGCCATAGCTAGAAACGTCGCGTGATTAATTAATCCTTGCCTTCTAGATAGGAGTAAACCATCCGGCGTAGGCTAATTTTACCTGGAATACGAAATTTCTCAAATAACGACTCACGGAAAGTTTCGAAGGCATGGTTACATTAACGGACAGTATGTCATTTGCAATATTTTTATCGTTCCTGTTTTGTCGAGTAATTGAAACCCTATCGGTGAGTGTGTTCTCTGGAATGGTATTGTCTTGTATGTCCAACATTTCAGAATCTGAAGCACTGGTACGTAAAACTCGCCGAGTTCGTGCTGTTCATTATATTTCTGTTTTATTGAAGCAATATTCACTTGGTTGAGGGTGAACAACGTCCATTTTGCCCGAGACAGCGAATCAAAACAGCAAGGTCACTGACTGTGTATGTGTTTATATACTAAATTAAACAAATTGTACGACAGAACGATCCGTTTTGTTAAGGCTGTTAAGGGATACTCTCTTTTGACTGGTCAGTTTACGATGTCGTAGGTAAAATGCTGCGATATTGTTCGGCTGTACGTCAGTTTCATAAATACTTGAAACTCATTGTTTCGGTCATCAACGAAAAAGACGTATCGCTAGTGAGTCTTGAGTGATTTATGTGGTGCAAACATTCATTTAGTTCATCCAATCTATTTGATTACAGGTGATTATCAAAAGTGAAAGATGAACAAGTCCGCTATATTTGTCGCTATTCTGGCAGTTTTCCTGCTCACGACCCTTGTGACTGTTGACTGGTAAGTCGTTTGACCAAGGAGCGAGGATTTGAGTGATGAAAGATTGCCCAGTTTCCCCATGGAACTTCATCATTATGGTCATTTGTTGCTTTGCTAATTACAATCTTTTTGTGGTTTCCTCAGCAGCCAATGGCACATTTGCCATTATGGCAAGTGTAGCCGCCGAAGGAGTAGTGTGAGCAAGAAACTCGTCAAACAGGACGTATCATTCAATAAGGCTTTTATTTCTGATGAAGAGTTGGAATTCGGTCAAGGAGAATAACACTAAAGATGTCAATCCCTTTAACAAGCTATTAGTGTGGATTGATGATAAACAACAACGATTCTAAACTAACTTCATTATCACGAAAAGATACACGCTGGGAAATTATTCATCCATATTGGGCCGACATTTTTGTGGCAAAATTACCCTGCCAGTATTTATCTGATTCAATAAAAATTGGGAACAGTAAAGATATTTTTATGGTAAATGTTTCTATCGTGTTAGATTTTTTGTTTTTTGTTTTTTTGGCAGGAAAATGACGTCAAAGACTGAAAGTGAAATTTCTAAATTTATATTGTTAGAGGCTTGATGCCTGTTGCTGAAAAACGATCTTGAAACAAACTCAAAAGTGAAAAAAGTTCTTCGATATCTTGATTCAGTCCGGAGATGCAATACAATGAAATTTGCATAAATTCTATCAGTTTTAAGTAACAAATTTTGACATTGTAACAATTGTATCTCTTGACTGAAATAAGATATTTTGATTTCTTTTTGCTTAAAGGACTTCTTTCATTAAAGCCAAATAAATGTACAAAAATAGAAATTTAAAATTTTAACTCCATTTTGTCACGTCATTTTCCCGCCAAAAAAATAAAAATGTTGACAAACTAATACCACCAAGTTTTGTATCTTAAAAGCATCTAATAGTGTTTTAAATTTAAGCTTGTAAGGATAAAATGGTTAAAAGTTATTAGAAGTTGGCCCAATTTGCGCAAAAAATTTCCCACCGTGTATAGAAGGTCAACATTAAGGTTAATATAGTCAGTATTAAATAGTACTAGTAATACATGAAACCACTTCATTTAGACTCCAAAAAGCATCAGTACAGAATAAGAAAGAACTGAATTACTGCGTAAATAAAAACACGAAACAAAAGCTAATTAAAGTTGTCTTTATTGTATCGCAAACCAGTCCTTGGTGAAAAGAAAGAATTCTGTGGATTCATTCAGGAGCAGAACTTGAAAAGTTTACCAACCGGTAAGAAGGTTTATGGAAAGCCTTATCGAAGTGGAAGTGAATAGTGGTGGATATTTACCGAGCCGCGAAGCGGCCGACACTGAGGTGAATGATTGTTTTAGTATATACCACCCAAGCTAACGAGTGAAAGACTAGCGGCCCAAAAAAGTAACTTTGTTTTTCACAATATACGGACAAAAGCCTTTTTGTTTTTCTTCGGCTACTCGGAGGTGAATAGTACTTGACTAATTACCTCCGAGCTAGCCAATCAGCGCTCGCGAAAAGAACTATTCACTTGTGTGGAATATACTAAGCCCAGATATAACAGGGGAATACGGCTTCTTGTTTAGCGAAATTGGCTTGTTTGGCACACATATACATAAAAAGACGGACTAGGAAATAAATGCTTTGATTTTTCAGTAGTACAATGCTCAATACATTCAAGTAGAGCGTGATATACATAGAAAAAAAGAAAAAGAGAAAAGAAAAAAAGACGGACTTTATACCTTAGGACGCTGGCAATAGTTTTCAGTAATTTTCAACACCGATACCTTGATAAATCTATAGTATCATTCTGAATCACTTGATGCCACAATCATGGTATCAGAAAACGAATGCTCGACCATCGGTGGTAAACATCCTATCAGTCTGATATCCCAGCTTGTTTCTGGTAAGCAAATCAAAGATATTTTATATGTGTACACGGAGAAATTAATTTGGTTCACCTCCCGGAGGCACCCCAACACAAGGTCACTCTGGCCCCAAACCTGCAACTTTGTAGATTCTCACGTAAACATTGCACTTTAAAATATCAAACAAACAGCGGTGATAAACATATTACTGAAAATATGCATTTTATAACCTTGACGTTTTGTATGCTTGGTAAACATACATTTTCAAAAGAATAACCGTTACAAGTGCATATTGCGAATTTTGTGAGAAACTCCAAAGCTACTGACAAAACAGAGCTGCACGTTCAATTACTCACTTAGGTTTAACTGAAGATCTTTCACTTTACTAGGTGACCTCTGCTGGGGTTCTTTGGAGAAAAGGCAATCTAAGCAACTATCAATTATTCTGATTAGGGCTTTCCATAAACCTTCTCCCGTCGGTGGCTGATCCAGACCTGAGCTACGCGGGAGGGAGTGTGGAGGAATTGCTTGCCCAGCTGGCGCTTCTTCCTTCTGTGATTTTTCTTTCTTTACCCAAAATAAGGGGGAGCCCGGGCACGCTGGGTCCCTTCCCTAGATCTGCTACTGTACGTTGGGTCAAGGAAGTTATCCAGATAAGACTTCACTCTAACAACATCAACAGGGATAGTAGAATTGCAATTCCTGTAGTATGGATGCCCACGAGCAAAAAGCACATCAACTGCCGGAAATCAGTACAATAGCAGGCCGCTGAGGGAATATCTACTTGCAGGAACAATGGAAGGATCGAAATGCACCAATCATAGCCGAACTTCGTGATATAAATGGTGCTGTGTAATCAGTCAACCTGATTGCCTGAAAAAGATCAGCAATAAGCAGTAGAAACGTCGCGATCTACATCTCAAATGACTACATCGTGAGACAAACCATAATACACTTTATTTTCGTCAAAATACTTGAAATTTAAGGACAAAGATGTACTTGTACTTCACGTACATTGCAATTTAACTTCGTTTTAACAATAGTAGCAATTTGCAGCCTTTCGACTGACAAAGAACCTCGATTTCAGATCGAATACAGTTGAATTGGTCAAGAAGTTAAAGGCTAAAAGATTTTTACAACACATTTAAGCAATCAAACTTACTGTTACATTTCCTCAGAACTTGAAAAGGTGGTCAGTCTTTGTTCTGTTGTTGTTATGCTTTGTTTCAAGGTGTTTCCCGGTGGTTGAATAACGGTTGGCTGTAAGTGTAGAGCAGTGAACCCGACATAATTTGCATCATGCAAAATCCACATTGAAGTAAGTTTTTAACGCACTATACTTGTTTCAATATGATTTGAATGAAGCATATTTTGTTCGGTTCACTGTCCCACACTGTTGTTATTCAGCCATCGGGAAACACCTAGTTTAATAGAAATTGTTTTAAATAGCTCATAGAAAATAGAAGCGATAAAGCATAGGTAATTATAATAATAAACGGTTTTGAGAAATATATAGTTAATTAACTATGGATAAAGTAAACGGTGATATAATATATTCTAAGTTACTCTAAATAACTTATCAAGTTTAAAAAATGTATGTATGTTCACTGTTTTGAACTGTCAAGTGTTTGCATGCATTGCTGTACTGAATACGCAAACAATTATTGGCATTGTTGTAACTTATAAAAGAAAATTGGCTAGTTGCCTATTTACAAAAAAGGAATATCAGTATGATAATACTTGCTGGTTTTCACATGACGTCACTAAAATTCAAACTTTAGAACTATTAATCCTACTGAGATTTTACTTTCATGATGTGTAAGAGCGGCTAAAAACTAATATTCATACAACTTTTCACTCCGAATGGGTTCTTGGTTTAGCCATAAACTACGCTTGAATTTTTATGCTTTTACATGACGGGCGAGAGAGCCGTGATGTTGGTTTAAAAACTGACTTATTTCGGGGAATTCGGCTATCTGAACAGCTCTTGTATTAGAATAAAGTATTATTGTTACCTTTTTTAGTTCTTCGAGAGATTAATTCACGCTTTTGTAGCAAAACTCAGTGACAGATGTTTCTGCTGGTTTCCGGACGCCATGTTGGTGCCCATCTAGATGGGCACCAGCATGGCGTCTCCATACAAATCTCTATAAATTTGGGGAAAACGTTTCTCTGCGTATCTTCCATAAGAAAAATTGCTGTGACCTGAATCTTGGCGAGAGTCTTTGCATATCTACCTTCTTTCTTTTCCCAGATTCTGGACTTAATCTATTAAAGGGTTTGGATCTTTTTTGAATGGCGTGACACTGAAAACCAGCAATAGGAAAAAAAGATCTATTCTTGGTTTTCATGTGACGTAATCATATTCCAAAATTAAATATTATCCTTCCCTCTGAGGTTTTAGTTTCATCAGATAAAAAACCCTATAGGACATTTCACAATAATTTAGCTCGACAGGTTTCCTCTTGTTGTAACAGAGCACGTTTGAATTTTAAAGCTTTTGCGTTGCGTGACATGACAGTGGCGGCCCGAGAAGGCTGTCACGTAGGTCAAAAGATGAGTTATCGCCTTAGTTTTTCTAACTAAACAGTGCTTGCACTAGAAGAAGCATTTATTTCAATGTGTCGGATCTCTAGAGCAATATTTTTTCGTTCCAATAGCAAAACTCAGTGACAGATGTTTCTGTTACTTTACCGCCGCCATGTTTGTGCCCCTCAGAAGGACACAAACATGGCGTCTCCATACAAAGCTCTATAAATTTGGGTGACACACTTCTGCAAATAACTCGCGAACGAAAAACAGCGAGATCTGATTCTTGGCGAAGTTGTTTATATATCAATCATCTATCGTATCAAAGAGTCTTGACTTTATTCATTGAATGGATACGATTTTTAGTTTTGATCACATGACTGGTGAAAACCGAGAATTAAGGTTTACATATTCGCCGTATGGCAGTCCAATGCAGAGAACCATTTATTACTGCTTCTATTAGAGCATCGCGGAAATTTATAGACTGCTGGCAGTCTGTTTTTCTTTCGAAATTTCAGTAGGGATCATGAGGAGAGATTCTTTAGCCTAAGGGAGAATGGGACGAGACATGGGAGCGGCACGCACGTCTCGCCTTCTTCCCTGCTTGGCCACACTGCCGTACCGCGCTTTTGCGTTTGCGATGACTAAACAAACACTCGTGTCTAAGTGACCCTTAAATAAAAAACCCGGCTACAATTAGACTAGGAAATTTAGAACTCGTATCAATCGCTTCAGTTGTAGCTGCTAGTCAAGTCTAATGCAAAACCTACATCTGTCAGGCTCTGTCAAATTCTTCGGCTTACTGCTGTGTCGAGTCACTCGCTTCCGGCCACAAATTGTATGCAGCATTAGTTTCTGCATAGTCTTTTCCTGTTGAATATTCAACTTTTTCAGTGGACATGTCTTTGAATACACATTTGTCCTCTTCTATTTCTCTGCCTTCCTCCCCAGTCGCTGTTTCCAATGTTTTAGAAAGAACAACTTCGCTGCATGAAGCAATCTCTTGTTTCTCTTCCTTCCATCGTTCTGATTTTATCTGGGAATTCGACTTCGAGTTGACTTCTTCAACAACTTGCGGTAGAGCAAAGTCAAAAAATTTAGGGAAGAAAAAAACAGCCAAACTTCCTCTGTAGCCAACATCCAAAGCTAAGAGAACGCTATCCAGTTCCCGGTACTCGCTTTGGCGTGTAATTTGTCTTGCAACCAAAAATGAGTCATACAGAAATAAAGTGAGCATTCGAAGGCCATATGTAAACAAAACCGCTCGGTACAGATACAGCAACTTGTCCGCGCGTTCTTTGGAAAAATGCTGTGCGAACCACAATTTTACGTTGTGGACGTCAACATAAGTAAACGCGCAAGCTAAAATTGTTGTTGAAGCGAACTCAAAACTCAGAGAAAATCCCAGGACAATGAGAACTGGGTAGTTTTGATTAATTCCCGGAATTATGTCGATGAGAACATTCGTGAAAATGCGTGCAACCCACAAAGTTGTCCACATCCAAAAGTCTCCCTGTCTTGGGAGAGCCTTGAGGAAATTTTTGAAGTTGAACTCTTTCCACCGGTAGATTAGGAAGATCAGAAATGATGAAACCACAGTCTCTACGAAGGTGCTGGTAGTGTTCAAACTATCAACTGCCATCTGAGATAGTGTTACGTGGCCATCACATCTTTCCACACGGCTCTCTGCGATCACGATGCATATAACGCTGGTAATGAAGAATACTGCCGTGAAAAACACCCTGACGAGCGTTAAGACAACACAACAGATTGCTGCAATGGCTAAGCGCTGGTTTTTCCTCATTTTTCTCCTTGATTTTCTTTGAGAATCGTCAGAGGGCTTGATGACCAAGGGGAATGTAGCTGGAATGAGTAAAAAGTGCTGAAGTAAAGTGCTGAAGTAAAGGGCAGGAAGCGAAACTGCAGCGAAAAAGTCTGCACAATAATATGTATTGGAAGTGCCGAAATTTGATTGGCTAAGATTCCCCAATAGCTTGATTTTTTTACACACAAGCGCAAAATGTTAATCCTCAAAACAAATGAACCTACCGGAAGTCATAATGCTAAATTGTTTCTCGAAAAGATTAACCAAGCGTTTTCGAAAGAGATGACAAAAAGTTCGAGGATGGACAAAGCTATCTACCCTTGGATAATATCTTTCACTAATAATCGAATGTGATAACATCACTTTCGGTCTAAGTAGTCACTGAGTAATCTCAAGTTTGACGATAGTTTTGAATTTTCGAAACGTTAACACGAGTCAACAAGAGTTTACGCATATAATTACGCCGTCTTTACCAGAATAATTAAGTAAAGACACCCCTCTGTCACAGACCTAGTGGAGCCTGGTTGTTCACCAGGTTTTTAACAAAAACTCTACCAGGGCAGACAAAAATCCACCAGGTCCATCCTGAATTCTTCACCAGGGAGGCCAATGACTTTCTAAACAAGACCAACCATACATGTATATGTATATACATGCAAAACTGTGTGACCCAGTATTTGAGGTGGTTCCTTTGTATTGCATTGCGCATCCCTACGGCGCACGATTTTCGCGTCATTAGCACGCGCTCATACAAAACGTAAGAGATTTCCCTCAAGCTAAGTTCGAAAGCGAAATAAATGCTTGTTTAAGGAATTCTCTTAAACGAGCACGGTGACGCCCACTTTTTAATGCGTTAATTTAAATTACACAAAGCTATGTACAATATATCTTGATTTGAAGAAAAGTTTAAGGTTCTGCTTAAAAACATTTTGATTTTAATACTGTAAAGAACACGTCTTTAGGTAGTGGCTGGGTATGTGCACACGTAGAGAACTCTTTAGTTTGTAGTATAGTCGTAACTCATGTATAACTCATATGGTTTAAAATATAACTTCAGGGTCTATGTTGTTTAACTTCTCTAATAAATTAATCTAATAAGTGCTTTTATTAGAATTTATATTCTCCTTTCTGCTAAGTAAGGTTGAGCAATGAAAACCTCCTTGGTCGCAAAGTTGCTATAAACGCCATCCATGTTGAGCAAAAACGAGCACGGTGACCCCTATTTCTTATTGCATTTTTAAATTTAAGGTGGCACTAAACGCACACTAAGAATTTTTTTAAACTTTGCAAAAATATGTATCGTTTTATGCTTATCACAATTCGGTAATAAAAAGGGGGTCACCGAGCTCGTTTTTGAATTATAAGCTAAAATTAGGGGTGTTTTTGGCAGGTCATATTGTCGCTGTGGTAACTGTTATATTAAGATGACCGCAACTTGTTTACCAATGATTTGGCATTTGTAAAATACCGTTATTGTAGCATCACTTCACTATTGTTAAACAGTGGTAGTATTCATCCCTCAAAGTATGGCTGGTAGAAAAGTAATAATACTAATAGCTTTATTGGTACATCCAATTAAAATGGGTCTTCCCATACCAATTACAATAAAATGTAATATAAACAATTAAAATCTAAAATAAACATTTAAAAGTGATAAGAACTAACATTACCATATTATTGAAAACTTAAGATACATAATTCATTATTACACCTATTGAAAGTCAATGGCTTAAAAGTTCGTCAAGGGCACTTCCTTTAATGGCGTTCTTAAAAACATTACATGTTTGTTTAACTTTCTGGAAGGTCATTTCAGAGCTGTGCAGCGCCCTATATGAGAAAGATCGCCGACCTGTTGCTGATCTAAAAGATGGTATATTAAGCTTATCGTTATTCCCAGCATTTCTCGTATGCACCTGGCCTCTTGTCGTGAACTTATTACACAAGGAAGGTGGGGCTAATCCCTTTATACAATTAAAAGCCATTAAAGTGTATCTTACTTCCAGTTGTTTAGCCACCGGCAACCAGTAATGTTCCTTTAGAATCGGCGTAATGTGATCATACTTCCTTGCGCCAGTCACGATGTGTGCAGCAAAATTCTGAACTTTTTGAAGCCTAGCAATGTTCTTTTTTGTTGTACTAGCCCACATGGACGAACAGTAGAAAAGCTTGCTGGAAACTAGTGAATTTATGATGGTTATAAGCGTAGACCTATTGATCAAACAAATGTTTCACACGATTGATTTGACACAGGCTACCTATACACAGCTTGGATACAACTTCGATCACTGTTGCCAAACTGATTCCAACCTCCGGGCTCAAGAGCGCTTGCCAAGCCCGCCATCCTTTTGTACAACAGCGCATACCACATGTAATACCAGATACTTTACAAATTTTTCATATAACGGAAACAAGAACGGAATTCCAAACTCGTGATTTTTTCTTGCAGGGGAGCTCGTCTCACCAGGGAGGAATAAAATTCACCACGGGGTTTTTAAAAAGTCACCAGGTGCCAGGGGGTCAAAATTCCACCTGGGAGGGCAAAATTACCCACCAAGTCGGGTTTCACCAGGTCTGTGACAGAAGGGTGTGTAAGGGAATCACCTGCCACTTTTGCACTTATTCAAACAGGCAGAACTCGCAGTTCACCGAAGTATTTACATGTATATTTTTACTTTTGCAAATGTCTGTAAATAGTTTTTATCTTAATTATTATTATCTTGCTCCCCATCAGCTATGTGTGTCCATTAAATTCGTGCTTGTCTTTCAAGGGAATTTTCACACATGAGGCCAACTTCTTATTTATATCATTTTTGTTGTCGCTGATGAATTTGTTTTGCGTATTCCTAAACTGTAATTGAAGGAGTAAACACAAATCACTTACCCTAGCAACCAGGAATATATAGAAAGTTATACAGTTGTTTTAAACTCCACGTCCCCCCCCATCCCCCACCGTGTTACAAGGATGGAGGGGGGGGTTCTGGTGTGGATGAGCCCCTCCCCTGGATTTTCCTTAGTTCGCCTTTACTGCGTTTACTTCCGCGACATTGGACTGTTTATTATAGCGTCATGAAGTCCGCCATGTCAGAAGCCCATTGGCTCCTGGCCATGTTTGATCCGTCATCTTGGATTTCATCAACTATTTTCCTAGAAAGCCAGAAAAAAGCAAAGATAAATGAAAAAATGATAATGGGATAATTAAAGCGATTATGAAATGTAAACAAACACAGTCGAACCTCGATTATCCGGACTCGCTGGGACTAGTATAGACGAAGTAGTCCGGATAATCGAGGGTCTGGATAATCGAAAATATGAATATCATTTAAGACCAAAACCGGATTAAATTAAGAAAGCAACATTTTAAAATTGTGATACAACACTTAATCGAGCTGTTCATTATGTGCAACTTTCAGCAATATAAATATGTTAGCTTGAGTTTGTGGCCTTGTTTAACATTTTTCGAGCTGAAAATCACTTACAAGTCATATTGAAATCAAGTGGGTGGGGACTGGAAAAGAGTGAGTTGCCATGGCAACAAAATGTTTCATAGCTGTAGGTGTGTTTTCTGTGGACCTATTAGCATATCAAGTTTCATTTGTCTGCGCGGCAAATTTGCCAAGATAGCTTTATTTATATACATGATGTAATATTGGGTTGAGTGTATGACGTCATAAGTCATCTCATTTGCATATTTTACACAGTTTTGAAACTTAAATATCTCCGGAACTAATGCAGGTATTTGTAAAAGGTAAACGTCGTTCTCATTCTTTCATAGAATTCTTTGTGATACACCTAAAAAATCAAGAGGTAAAAATTTGATCATAGTGGCACGTTAGGGTAACAAACATAATCAGATGAGTTTAAGACTGATATAAGATACTAAAGTCTTTCTTTCGAATACATCAGGATCCAATGGCTCCTGCCGATCACCGGTGTGTGACATTTGCAGACTGTAGACTGTAGGCTTTCTAACTATAAGTAGACATTGCATTTCCATTTCCACTTCTTATAACTAATCGTAAACAGGCTAACCCGACTGATATTCAGGCTAACCAGAGCGCTATTTAGGCCTAAATATAGTCTGCACTCTGCAAATGTCATACACCGGTCAAGCAAGCACTATTGTGTGCAGCCTGTTCCAGGTGTTCAGCATTAGGTTGCAGACCTGCCAACTCTCACGGTTCTGTCGTGAGATTTTTTGTCATTTCTCACGGTCTCACGACAAGGCTCCCAATCTCTCGGTTTTTTGGGGAAAATCTTTCTGAAATGAAATATATTAAGTTGTTCAATAATAATGGAATATTTACGAGGAATACTAGTGCCATAAAGTGATAAACTAATAAAGAAAAAAAACTGTACTTAATTAAGACTTTTTTGTACCGAGCTGACATTTTTCCTTGTGTTCAACAACTTATCGTTTTTCTCCGCCTCTGTCCGCCAATTTGAAAGGGGAGTACGCCCTGGAAATGAGGTTAGTGTCCAGTTCTCTCGATGGAAAAGGTGTTTGATCAGGGAAAAATTAAAATCTCACTATTTTTTGGAGAATCTCCAGATTTTTTTTCATGGGTCCCCAGATTTTCCTTCACCAGGGGTTGGCAGGTCTGAGGTTGGAAGCAGTGCAAAAAACGGCGAGAAGTGGATTTGACGAAAACATCTAATCTCGTTCCCAGATCTCTTGTGGACGAAGCTGGCCAAATCCAATTTGCATTACGTGATCACCTGTCAGGAATGTGACAGGGGAAGCAAGTGCGCATGCCCAACATAAATTCGGAGCAGTAAAGGCCGATTGTCGCATACAGCTGTACAACAAGCTTACGACAGGCCTACTACATGACTTAGCAGTATTCCCTCGAATCTCTAAATTTCGTTGCTTTCACGAAACCAAACAAACACAAAATGAGGTCGAAAAGTTTTTTCTACAACTTGGCCGGATTTGTTTTCGAATACTTTTGCGACAGTCGGAGAATTTTAGCGACTTTTGCAATGTTTTGTCTCAATTCGCTTTTCGCAGCATGATTGTACCGTTTTACACGTCATCCAACGCGCGCGCGCGCTCAAGCTCCTCTCCATCTCCCCACACAAGTTTTTTGATGTAAAAAGATTTTACAAAATCCTCCCCCTTCTCCCAATTGTTATCGCCAAATCTCGCTAAACGCTTCTGGTATTAGCTCCCGACATGCTGTTTTCGTGCGGAGATTGGGCGACCTCGTAAGCGAAAAAAAGAAATGCGAACAGGGGGAGGGGTTTGTAAGGTTTTGTGTCAAAAAGGCATGTGTGGGAGATGGAGGAGAGCTTGAGCGCGCGCTGGATGACGTGTTTGGGATTTAGGTAACGGTATGATCATGTTGCAAAAGTTGTTCAATTACTTCCAAATCTTTCCTCCTCTCGCCTTTTCTTATCGGCTTTTCATTTTCACCAACCGCGGAAATTTCCAGGTTAGAACTTGAGTTTGAGGAAAGTTTGCCGTGGAAAACCGCGGAAATTTTCAAAGAGGAGATTGGACAGGAGTCAAACGGAGCAGCCAATCAAGAAAAAACAGATTTTCTTTCTGTGCCAGATCTCGCCTTCGGCTTCGTCCACAAGAGATTAGAAAACATCTGAGGTCTCTCGTGTACCAGTACCCACCCGTCCCTCGCTAAGTGTATTTCAGGAGTCACATGACATCACTGTTAAATTTTCAAGATGGCGTCGCAGTCGCAAGGAATTCAACAACTGTTACAGGCCGAGAAGAGGGCTGAAACCATGGTTTCTGAAGCTAGAGAGCGTAAGAAAATATTATCTCATATTGTTACTCTATTTCGTGTGTAATCTAAGGCGACGTGACACTTAAATGCAAAGTTTGCCGTGTCTTTGATGTGGCCCATCACATGATCGAACACACTTCCGACTGGTTTTTAACTTAGCTTATTGCGGTTGAATTTGTATCCATGAAGCTGATCTAGTGCTCTTCAGTTTGTAAAGATTAACTTTAAAGCTAGACAGACTGTAAGAAATTGATTGATTTTTTAAGAATGTGCAAATTGGTAGCAAAATGAAAATCCATTTTGTAGGCTTGGCAGCCCAGGGTGCATTCAGTGTACTGTAGATTACGGATTACGCTGGAGATCTGCGTGGCCCTTAAATTTTTATGCCGTTTTTGACGTTTACGTATAGCGTGAGCACATTTATATTTCCTGGTGCTGTCATAAACGCTTGACTATGCAAGGCAAATTGGCGCTATACATTGTAACTATGTCTTCTTCACCCAGGGTGCATTCCGCATAGACCCCGCGCCGAAGTTACGCCGAGGGCTTCGAAAATGTACGCCGAGTAGGCCACAATTCTGCGCTGTTGGTAGTATACTACGCCAATAATTGCCCCAAGCCCAGATCTTTTGCTGCCCGCCGCCGCGAAAGACAGGCGGATAAGAGAAATCGTGGACACTAGTTTGTTGAAGCGATGTCCATGCTCGCGATCAGGAGCAAAAGCATTTACTTTTCATCTTTGAGTGTCCCGTGGTCGTTTCTCTTATTTTATGTAGCCATCGCTAGAAATCGAGGACATAAGAGCCGGCTAATATTGGATTCAGGTTTTCGCTTGTCGTTGACAAGCAACTATGAATTTCTGTTTTTATCAGTTATCACTTCCGCGACACAAAATTTTAAAAACAATATTTTTCATAGAAACAGATAATATTCAAGGTATCCCCTTAAACTTTTGCACAATACGCATTAGGTGCATATACTATCGTCTTCACTTGAACAATTTTGCATTTGCTAAACTTGTCAAGAAATATACATCTTGAAATCTTTGCGTTCGCATTCACAGTTCAACATGACTTACTAGACAGATATCAGTAATTAGGTATACAGTGTAGAGTTGTGGAAATAGAATAGAGTAGAGTATAGAATAGAATAGAGTTGTGGAAACATGGAAGTTCTGCTTGTTTTGTTTGTTTTTTGTACCTTTGGTGTTCTGCTATAATATGGGGTCCTTGACTCTTTTGCATTACATCCATTGGCTTTTGTTATAGTGTGCCATAAATTGTAATAAATAAAAGACCAATAAATGCCCAAATTCCTAAAGCAAAGCAACCGCATTCGAGATGAGCGTTTGGATCCATTGGAAACGCTGCAAGAACGTCGCGAACAGTTGCTGAATGTCCTTGTTCTTTTAATAGTTGCCACAGGGTTATGCGAGGAAAATTTGCAGACAATTTTAATGCAATACAGCGTCCTTAAAGATACCATCATTTCTATGGTAGAGAACTTGGATGAGGTTGAGCAATACATCATTCTTCAGGATGATGATGAGGATGAAGCTGTTAAGGACTAACGAGAACTAATTTTCACATTAAAAATGGCTCTTTTAGGATCCACGACGTGAAAGAAAGTCTTGATCAATGACTAGTTCAAATTTTCTTAAACGCTTTATTTCAAATGAAGTCAGTTATTTGACAGTTCGCTACCAATACGATTTTTTTTCTTAATAAGAGGGGCTGGCAATTCGAGGCTGTGCGACCGTTTTGGTCACTGGTCAGTGCATTGTTTTGCAAAATATAAGTACAGAATATTACAAAGTCAAAACAGCAAGTTCTAGTGTTTCTTCCAATCAATGGCTAGCGAGCCGCGAGCGTTTACTGAAAATCAGTGAAAAGCAACAGCCCACTGCCCACATTCAAAAAGAGTGGAAACACCGGACGCGAGTAGGTGCAGGCTCAGTTAGGGGATCGTTCTGGGGCGCAAAAAGTTGATTGCGCGTGCGCTGGGCGCGTGTGCCTTACCCAGTCCCAGGTTTCCACTCTCTTGAAAGTGAACAAATTTGCCTTCGAAAGTGCAGGTATTAGGTCAGCGGTTGCCTGCCAATGTTTGCTGGATACAAGTATTTATGTTTTTACCTGCCTGAATGTCAATAGATTTCTCTTTTCTCCTGCCTTTTGGAAATATTAAAAGCTCTGACAATAGGGTGAACTTATAGTGTCAATTGATTTGTTTTGTTTTGTTTTGTTTTGTATGACATGTGGAAACTTGATATGCTGTACTGGAAAGTAAATTATCATAAGAAATAAAGCTGTATTATGATCTGGTGGATTTGCTGTTCTATTTTATTTTTTAGGATTACTGATTTGCTGTTTATTATATACCAAGGTCTTTTTGTGTGATGCATGTGTCATGATTTTCAAATAAGTTGTTAATACTATGTATTACAACATAATTATATTTACTATTTCCTAGTGGTAACAGAGGTGCAGGGACTATATGTAAATTAAACTGTATTTTGTTCACTCTGCAAAGAAATCCCTTTAGTTATTGTCTTGAAACTACTTGCGTCTCTGGCACACTGGTATGATATCAGTGCCTCTGAATCAACAGCTACTACTTTAAGTTGTAAGTTGAAAGCAGCAAGCTTGATAATGCAACAAGGTCAGTTATTCTGTAGAATTTTGCATATCTGTGCAGAGGAAATTTATATTTGCTTCCTAAAGTCTGTTTGCCGTGTCTTTTTCTGCATTTTCACTGTTACGCAGTTTTGAATGCGACTGATTCTTCTAAAATTAGAGTTGCTAAAATAAGCTTGGTTTTAAGTTGTGATACATGACAGCGATGTAGAAGTTGGTAAAAAGTGGCTGTGTTCACGCATTGCTGGGATTGCAGAATATAAAATTGATGACCCTTGTATTCAAACTCGGGGCACAAAAACAGACGGCAAAAATATCAAAACAATCTGGAGAACTGTACTGCTCTTTATTCCGGTATTTACACAGATATCATAATAAAATTGTTCACGTGGCCCATGCATGTGTAACAGTTACATCCGAACAACAAGATTGTGGATGATGAGTAAATACAGTTGCCCAAATTTAAATCCTTCTGAACTTTACAGAGCAACTTTATCCAGTGTTCTATTTAGGAAATTACAGCACTTACTATATTGCATGTCTGCCATGTTGGTGTGTAATATATATTAATCAGATAACATAAAATATATAATTTTATGATAAACGTGTAGTAGAGTGGCTAATGCCGTTAAAACAGTGCTCAATACACTTTTAAGTGTAGAGCTTTGGATAAGAGGATATGACAAAGAGACAAAATTCTCTGTTACTCCGAGTTTCGTGCTCACGCACTCATCAGACAGTATTTCTGATGAGTGCGTGAGCACGAAACTCGGAGTAACAGAGAATTTTGTCTCTTTGTCATATCCTCTTATCTAATTTTATGATAAATATGATTACCATACACTTCCAAAGTGAAGCAACATCCAAAAGTGTCTACAGTATTAGACAAAAACGAGCAAAAGAATAATTATGGAGCAGTTATTTCCTCAGAATCTATTTCACACATTACATTCCTCTGTTACTCTATTTAAATTGCATGGGTGCAAAAAGAAAACACTATCAGATCCACAGTAAGGCTAGTTCTTTGAATGGACTGTAAATTACAAAGTGCTTTATCTCAAAAACAAACCACTGTAATATAAAAAAAAAACCTGATAAAATAATGTTCTGCAGTGTTATTAAGAATATATTTTTGGTGACGCTCCATGCAAACCACCTTAGATTGAATACTGTAATCCAAATTATATTATTTTTAACTTTTAGAGAAAACACCTCTGTCCCAGACCTTCAAACCCTCACGGTTTGACCGTGAGACTCGCAGTTTGGGATGCCAACTCACTGTCTCATGGCTTTGCCACTTAATCTCACGGTGAATCAGAAAGCCTTAAAATTAAACAGTTCTGGAAGGTATGAAGGAGAATCGAGAAATCTGTGCTCATAAAAGCTGAATTCATCAAAGCTAATTCGTCAGGGAAATGGTGGCAATGCTAGGCTCAGTCTCCAGGTGTTGGTGTCTTGGTGCGCCTGCGATCCTTCCCACCACCAGAGGATTGCGGGTGCACCGAGACACCCATGGCTGGAGACTGAGCTTAAGTGCCAGCCCCAATAGTACAACAAAGAACACTAATGACGTAAAGAATACTCTGAAACAAATAATCTGTTGTTGCTGTTTTTATTTGACGCTAGTCTCCAGGTTTGAGGTCCTAATCTCTAGGTTTTTCTGGGCTTTTTTTTTTTTCAAAACCTCCAGATTTGCATGTGATGGGAGTTGGAAGGCCTGCTGTCATATACCTCATAAAGCTTTGTACTCTACATGATATCAATAATATTTATTTAGTACATGGGAAACTGCAGGATTATTATAATAGTTCTGCTTAATTTTCTATGAACAAGTTTTGAACTCTTTAGGTTCAACTGGAACTCCCTCCAACAGCACTTCCACACCTCTCAGATAAATTCCCAGATACTGTGAGCACCTGAATTATCTACCATTTGATAATTTGGGATATGTTTACACCCATAGTATTTCAATAACTTGTATTTTGGCAGATTTCAGCTGCCCTCTGATGGTTTCCTGGAAATATCCCACACTTGTATTTTCAAAGGCCCAACCATCATTCCTATGATATAGAGGGATCCCTGCATAGGATCTGTTTAGAGTTCCAGTTCAATATGAAGAGAGCAAAAGTTGCCCATTGGCAGGGCTGTCATTAAGTTTTTAGTCACCTGCAGCCTTGTTCTCCAAACCTGTAACAAGCTTGTTAATTTGTGGCTGAATTGTGTCAACAAAAGGCAATTCCACATCAAACAATAAGGGCCTATCAAATAGACTGGCCACAACATGTGTTTCAGGTTGTTGCTCTAAAATGGCAGCCCTGATTGGGATATACATGTAAGTAAATAAATCTAAACCGATAAAATTAACTACTTTTGAAACATAATGTCCAAACTATCACTAGAGAATGAAGCAACAGTTGCCAATGGGCAAAGTGCACTCCAAGAAGTTTATTTCCATTGCTGGGTCGGGTAGGGTTGGTAGGGAGGTGGTGCTTGCCCAACAGGGTAGGCGCCAGGTGGGGCAGCAGCAGTGACGGTTTGAACTGTCGCACCTGGTGGAACATGCAGGACTTGCACTCCAGAGCCTGGGGGTACTACATATGCAGTACTTGTTGTCTTGTATGCCACAGGTCTTTGGACAATGACGGCACCAGGGCGTGAAGGACGACCAAACAGGGCACCACAAGCACTGCCTACAGCAGAACTTACACCATTCACAGCACTGGCCACAGCATTATCAACTGCTCTGTAAACAGGGTCATTAGGATCCATAGACGCCTTGGGTCTACCATATGGGTAGGGATTGCCAGCCAAGGCGGGATTCATAGGGGCAGGCATTTGTGGAGGTCCCATAGTAGCCCTTCTTTGCATGATAACCCTGACTCGCTCACGGTCTTTCAAGCCAGGAATAACTTCGTTGAACACCTGGAAGTTCAGAGGATCCGAGATTTGTACAGCGATCAGCTCTAGCGCCTGAACTTTGTTATTGTCGAAAGAGAAAGCTCTGAGGATGGGGAAAATTCCCACACAAGTGGCTGGTAGCATCTTCCCCACACAAGCTTGGAGTCCTTTCAGACGGCCATCGTCGAAGCTGAACTCCCTCAGCAATTCACCGACTTGCTCGGCGTACAAATGCCCCTGAGCATAAGCAATGGCTTTCACTTTGTCGTCCTTGAGAGGAAGACGCTGAACCTCTCCCTTCACGATTCCGAATGATGTTGAGAAGCTTCTCAGACTTATTTAAAAGTTGAAATGGTTTCAACTGCAATCTCCGCAGCACAATCAACGTGGCTTCCGCGAAAATTTGCTCACATCAATTGCGACCCCGCTTATTTAGCTTCCGTGAAAATATGCTTACATCATGTACCCGATATAGCGACCTACGCACCTGTTTCAGCTGTTTCCTTCGCAACAAAATTGACGTAACAAAAAATACGTACCCAGGCACCCGCAATCATGGGTCCCATCGTTTCGTCATGTTCGTGACTTGTTCGGAGACTGCGAACGCAAACGTAGGCTATTCGGAGACCGAAGACAAGCGAATATTTCAAAACATGGCGGAATAAGTTGAATGGAAGTGGATTCCTTTCTAATTCATAACTTTTGTTTAAGAATATGGAAACACAAGTTAGTTGATTCTTTGAAGAGTGTCTTTAAGCACAAAGACTTTAAGTCGAAACTTCAGAGGGAAGCAATAGAATGTCTTCATGAAGGTAAGCTAATAAAACTATGAAAAATTTAAAGAGCTTGAGTTAGCTCAATCCTACTTTAAGCTTAATTTTAGTGGCTTGAGTATCACGCTTTGCTGTGTTAGTTGATATAAGCTTACATAGATCAAGACACTTTTCAGTTTTAGAAGCTACTAACCTAAAAACTTCGAGTAATTTGGGGTAGCAAAAATTTCCTTGGGGGAGGGGTGGGTAAATGGTTTACTAGTAGGTACTGGGGCAGGGTGGGATAGTGGAGTGGCCCTATAGAGAAAGAGAAAAAATCGAGCTGCCCTCTACTTTGGAAGCCCTGTTTTAGCCTGTTTCAGGCTCTCGGTAGTTGGAGATGAGCGAAAATAAGCGAGGAAAAAAACGAGGGAGGACTAAGGTGAGGAGTGGCGGGAGAGGCCCTCTCCCTTCCTTCTTCGGCTTAGTCCTTCCTCATTTTTTCTCTCGCTCTCCCTTTTTTTTCACTCCCAATTTCCGAGAGCCTTCAGATGCAAAAATTAATGATTTTCCTCCTTGGAACCCATAATTTATTCCATTTTGTCTGATCTTAATTTCCAATTTTTCCCCAAGATATTTTGAATGCCAATAATTTTTTACCTTAATATCCTGTATCCCAAAAACCCCAAATAGTACCTGTCACTTTGTGTTCAAAGGAATGTTGGAAACTCTAGGCAGTGTATAAAAACTCAACCTCTATAGGCTCACATCTCTCATTGTACACAAGAGTTCACTCAATAGATTGATTTATTCATGTAAGGAACTTCAGCTAACTGACTGTCAAAATGATCTTTCCAAACAGGAAAGCAGGACGTGTTTGTATCCATGCCAACTGGATCAGGGAAATCTCTATCAATTGCCTGCAGTCTTGGCAAAGGGAATAACAGTTGTATTTTCTCCACTGATTGCTCTGATTCAAGATCAAGTATTGCACTTAAAATCCCTCTCAATAAAAGTTGAAACATTAAACTCAAAACTGTCAGCTTCCGAGAGAAAAAGAGTCTATTCAGAAATTCAAAAGCTGAAGCCATCAATTAAGCTTCTGCATATTACTCCTGAACTTACAGCGACACCTGGATTTCAGAAAGTGCTAAGCTCACTGTACAAGAGAAAGCTTTTATCATTTTTTATTGTGGATGAGGCTCATTGCGTGTCACAGTGGGGACATGATTTTAGACCTGATTACCTGAAGCTTGGTTCATTAAGAAAACAGTTTAGTGATATTCCATGGGCAGCACTCACAGCAACAGCTACTCCTCATGTCCAGGAGGATGTTCTGACATCCCTTCAACTTCACAAGCCTACAGCAATTTTCAAGACTACTTGTTATCGACCAAATTTATTTTACGATGTGTGGTATGTAGAGCTGACTAATTTTGTAAGATCTGTGTTCTATTAAAATTTAAACTTAAGAAAAACTTAAAATTACAAACATTTTTAAGACAAAGTCTACAAACTACATCTACAGAATCTAGCAGAGACATTAGAGTCTTAGATCGTAGATCTGGTGACAGGATTAATTTTCTAATCAGCAATTTTGCCTTCTCCTAATTATTTAGTTACTATCTAAGTAAGTAAAAATATATTTAAAGCTGTTTTGGGTGTAGAAAATATTTTTATAATAAGGTTGATTAAACAGCAAATCTGATGAGTGTCTGTTAATCTGCACTGCAGTGCAAATTAAAAATTACTAATAAATAATTGAATGGCTTGGTGCAAGACAGACGCAAGTGACTTTTCCGGGTGACTTTTTTTTCCCTTCAAAAGCACTTGAATTTTTGCATGTGCTTTTCAATTAAGTATTAAAAGATTCCCATGTAATTTTTTTGGCTGGTTTGCACTTTGCTTCTGAGAAAAACGAAGTGAAAATATCGAAGCGTGTACAATGAACGCAACAAAGTGGAAAAAGTAGAGCATTTCAGCCAAAAAAAGATACAGGAGAATGTTTTTCTACTTTATTGAAAAGCACAATAAATGCAAAAATTCAGGCACTTTTGAAGGGACAAATATTCGAGCACATTTTAAAATCAAATGGGAGAATTGTGTTTATTATCCTTCAAATATTTGTCGTAATTCGCAGATCTTGGAATAAAATTGGGGAAATCACTCGAATATTCCTCAGTTTTGGGTAACACATATTCAACCAAGTGACAGGCTTTGACCTGAATTGCGTTCCAGCAAGAATCTTTAACGGATTATAAGTTACAATAGTGGTATTAAAGGAATGCACGACCATTGGTGAGCACCCTTATAAATGACCCGACCTAAGTAATCGAATAAAAGATATTTAAAGTTTTAACGACACGGAAAGAGGTATCTGACTTGGACAATATAGAAGGCAAGCTATCTGGCTTGTCTCCCCGAGTTACTTAGTAAACCCTCTACACCTGTTCACCCTGGTCATTCAAAGCACTTGGAACTTAAAGGCGCCAGAATTCAAAGAGGCTTACACGCATACAAAACTACAGTTGTTTACTCCATTTCTGGAGAGAAGCGCGGGCTTTTGTAACAGGCTCAGGCACGTTTGTCACTGAGTGTTTAATTATTAAGTGCTTCCCTTTTGTTTTAACAGACCTACAAGCTCGCATAATTTTTCCTTTTATTGTATTTTTTCCTCCTATTGCATTTTTTCAGTGTCACTAACATAGAAGGGATGGAATGAATGGCTCCCTCAAGCGTAATAAAATATGGCTCTTGAGAGTAAGCCGGAACATGACAACGACATCCAAGCTAACTTTTAACACTTAGCAAAAACCATAACTTATTTTCCTGATTAATAACTTACTGTAATGTAATTCTATCCTGTGCAGCTATGGAAATCCAGGTTCCCATATGTCCAAGAATTTAAAACTGTTTTTGAGGTTCTTCAAACTGGTGAACACTCGAACCCTGTTCTCGTTTTTCAAGACACGTCAATGATGTCTTAGGTCAACTGGAGATAATCCTTCGTCTGCACGTAGTACATTGCTCTGGTAATAAAACCTTTTCAGTATGACAGAAAGTTGGCCACATTGACTCGATCCCATCCGAACTGTCGTCAAGCTAGGAGGGAGGTCGTGTCTATTTTGAGACTAAACTTAAAATCCTCAATGCACCCAGACAAAATTAACATGGAAGAGATGAAACGAAATACTCTCTCAATCGTAATAAAACATGTCTTTTAAAACTAAGTGGACATTGCATCAACACCAGAGTTAAGCGCGAACACTTAGCAATAGCCTTGACTTCATTAATATAGATGTTTCTATAATGTACTTCTGTCCTGGGGCACGTTTCTCAAAAGCCACCTCAAAACCATTGTTAGATAATGTATCCAAAAACTGAGAGGTGCATACACCCGAAACTCCTTTTATGAAGAGAACCTCTGTTCATAAATGATAATGATAATAATAATAATAATAATAATAATAATAATAATAATAATAACTTTATTTAAGTCTCAAATGATTTTAGCTGAGCACGAGTGCTCTACTAATTGGGGAGACTGTAAATCAAATAAATAAGTCAAATCAAATCAAATGTTGGTTTTTGAGGAGAGGGGAAAACCGGAGTTTCCGGAGAAAAACCTCTCGGAGCAGAGTAGAGAACCACCAACAAACTCAGCCCACATATGACGCCGGGTCCGGGAATCGAACCCGGGCCACATTGGTGGGAGGCGAGCGCTCTCACCACTCCGCCAGCCCTGCTCCCCTAAGTGATGTGAATAACACAGCTCTTAGTCATAGGGATTTGGATTTTGCTAAGGCTTTATGGCTGCGAAAACTTTTCGGGATCCCTGGGCATCGGTGGTTTTATTCAGTTCCGGATAATGGTTCCCCTGTGTCCATCAGGCTTCTTCAATCTTTCAAGCTTAGGGAACCTGAATTTTCGATAGAGCACAGTTGTCGAACACTCGAACCCTGTTCTCGTGTTCCAAGACACTTCACCCAAGAGATCGGCGAATTATTGGAATTATTTTTTTTCATGGGTGGAGAAAGGACTTAAAAACTTTAACGATGGCTAAGATCGGCTCAAGGTTATCCTACCTCTATACAGGCGTCCAAAGCTCACGTTTCAAGAAAGGAAACAATTAATTAAACTCTAGAAAAGGACATGAGCTTGGCACACTTCTGTTCCAAGGTTATATTACTCTGGTGGCAAAGTATCGACAAAAGTTGACAACTGGACCCATACGTATCTCGTAAAAATAGTGGTGAAGCTAGGAGGTAAACTTCCCAGTGTTGTGGAAACAAATATTTAGACATTACGTCTTTAAGAAAATTTAGCTTTTGCAAGGTAATATTGATTTACATATGTGAAACACTCAATTCTCGATCGCCTCTTCTGTTTTCCTCTGAAACGTTTTATTCTAGAACTTTGTGTCTTTGAGTCGTTCTGGCGAGCTTAGCTCCTACCTTCCCTTAGACTAGCCGTCGGTTTTCAAGTTTTCAAAATCAGGTCAGCAGCATTCGTTTAGGATTTACATTTAAGTACTTTGTTTTGCGCCACCTGGTTTGAGTCTTGGGCGTAGTAGCAGGAGTAGAGAAAAGCCGACAAAGAAGTGTGAGATGACTAAAAAGTTCAGGTCCAAGAGTCTCGTTACCTCTCGTTGCTCAGGCGTCAGTCCCTACACAAGAACGAATGACCCTGTGTCTAATTCAGTTAGGCAAGAGCTTAAGCAGACTGACCCACAAGGCCTTAGCTACAAACATCGCGTGATTAATAGATGCTGTGCCTTCTAGATAGGAGTACACCATCGCAGGCTAATTTTACCTGGAATACGAAATTTCTCAAACAACAACTCACGGAAAGTTTCGACGACGGCATGCGTTTGAAATAGCAGCCCGCTGAAATGGTTTCAGCGCTGGTTTTTATTAACGGACAGTATGTCATTTGCAATATTTTTATCGTTCCCGTTTTGTCGAAAAATTGAAACCCTCTCGGTGAGTGTGTTCTCTGAAATGGTATTGTCTTGTATGTCCAACATTTTAGAATCTGAAACACTGACGAAACTCGCCGAGTTCGTGCTGTTGATTTCATTTCTGTTTTATCGAAACAATATCCTTTTGGTTGAGGTTGAACAACGTCCATTTGGCCCGAGACAGCGAACCAAAAAATCGAGGTCACGGACTGTGAACGTGTGCATATACATACCTCTTACTAACTGAGTTCGAGGGCCGTACGAGGAACCGTAACTTGCAGTACGGACTGAGAAGACGAGGTTAGTAAGGTATTTGTTAGATCTCTGCTGTGTGTCAGACGGTTCTGCGAATGATTTCTCAGTGTTCACGCGGCAAGGCTTCAAATTTCTGACCCACCTCGAAAGCAAAGCGAGTCAGTTTGAAATCGTTGTTAATAGTAAAACAGAGTTTTTAAGTGGTACTATGACGAAAACCGCACCTTTCCTATTTAAGGCATTCTAAAACATAAAAAAGTGGATTGCATGAGAAGAAAAATGCTGTTTACTATTTTCAAATATCCCTTTTCGTTCCAAAGATATTCAAGTTTTTAAAATATGCAAATTAGCCAAGTGATGACGTTATTCAGCCAATTTGTATCAAAAATGTTTGATTTTTTGCAGTAAGGTTCTACTAAATGTGCAATATGAGCTTAACAGTTCTGTTACCATGGTAACATACTGGGTTCCAGACCTCCCCCATATTTAAAGCTTTTCTGTCCACCTTTGGCGTTCCATTTTGATATTTGCTAAGCCATAGGTGTGCTTCCTGTAGAACTATTAGCCTGCCAAGTTTCAGTGATTTGCACACCAAATTGGCCAAGATAGCTCTATTTATATACTCAATATAATACTGAGTTGAGTGTATGACGTCATCAGCTATCTCATTTGCATATTTTACCCATTTTTCAAACTTAAATATCCCCGGAACTAATGCAGATATTTGCAAACGGTAAACGGCGTTTTGATTCTTTCATGGATTTCTATGTGATACACTCAAAAAAACAAGGGGTAAAAATTTGATCATAGTACCACTTTAAACTTTTATTTCTTTCATAACGAAAGAGATGTATCGCAAATAGTCGTGAGTTTTTTATGTGGTGCAAACATTCATTCAATTCATCCAACCTATTTGATTACAGGTGATTATCAAAACTGAAAGATGAACAAGTGCGCTATATTTGTGGTTATTTTGGCTGTTTTCCTGTTCACAACCCTTGTGACTGTTGACTGGTAAGTCGTTTGACCTGGGAGCGAGGATTTGAGGGGATTTGCATTGCTTCCGGTTGCAATTCTTCTCTTCTTTTTAATACCTCATACATTGATCTTACAACATTAAATAAACGCGAAAGACAACATTTTTCATCAATTCACACGCGAGTATGACTGATTACTCTTGTTTCCTTCGCACCAAAATGACTCCCAGAGTAATGAAAGGATGTTCAGTTTTCCCATGGAACTTCATCGCTATCAGAACTTTTTTTTAAAGAATTTTGTTAGATTGTGGTCATTTTTTGCTTTGCTAATTACAATAATGCTATGGTTTCCTCCGCAGCCAATGGGGGTTTGAGTGGTCAAGCAGCCGAAGGCGTAAATCAGGCAAGAAATTCGTCAAACGAGACGTACAATGCAATGAGGTTGTTATTTCTGATGAAGAGTTGGAATTCGGTAAAGGAGAATAACACTTAAGATTTCGATCCCTTTAACGAGAAATTAATGTGGATAGATGATAAACAACAATGATTCGAAACTAATGTCATTATCACGAAAAGATATAGAAGGTCGACATTAAGGTTAATCTTTTCTGTTAAATAGAGTCTGCTTCAAATAGTACTTGTAATACATGCAACCACTTTATTTAGACTCCAAAAGACATCAGTATAGAATAAGAAAGAAGTGAATTACTGCGTACTGCAACAAAAGCTGATTAAAGCTGATTTAAGTCCTGGTGAAAAGAAGAATACTGATTCTTTTTAGGAGCAGAAACAAGTTTACCAACCACTAAGATGGGGGACAGTTAAGTATAACAGGGAATTAGGATCTCTGGTTTAGCGAAATTGGCTTGTTTGACGCACATATACATAAAAAAGACAGACTATATCTTGGGAGGCAGGGAACACCGCCTATACCTCGATACATCTATAGTACCATTAGGCCTACTCTGGGACCTTAAGTCGCCTTAGGTCGCCTTAAGTCGCCTTAAGTCGCCTTAAGTCGCCTAAAGTCAATATCGGTTACACAATGTTATAAGGGTTCCCTCCTTTTAAATTGTACCCATAAGGAGGACATTAAGCTGGACAATAGGTAAACTCAGCTCCAATCGTAAGGATCAGAGGAGGAGGCGTGAGAGCCAAATGATTAAGAAGTCCTATTCTGCCCCCTAGCAGGGATCACCCATTGTGTTCTTGGGTAAGATACTGTACTCTCGCAATGCCCTTCCCCCTCTCCCAGATGTAAAACTAGGAGGTGGTTGGGAGGCGGGGGAGGAAACCCTGCAATGGAAACCCCATGTTATAATAGTTGTGCAACGGTCAAACCACCATGTGTTAAACAGCATGATTAATTCCTGCAAACAATACTGAATTAGGAAATGTCTCTCTGACAACGTATACTCCTACTTAATTTTTGTTTTGTATTTCATTGTGAGTTGATCAAAAGGTTGACACTGTGTGTTATCACCAGGAAATGAGGAGCGCAATAATAAAATAATATTTTGAACTAAAATAAATGTCACTGTCCTTGGTTTAAAGAAAATAAATCAACAACTGATCAGATTCTATAGTTGCATAAGTCTACAGGTCAAGCCGGTTTGGTGCTACTTCTTGTCTGCCACTTCGGGTGACATATGGTTCCGTAATGTTCTCCACTGCTGGTTCCCGGTATGGCTGGCTCCTTGTCCTGGGCTACAGGTTTGTCTAGACCAAGGGGCAGTTCTCCATTCAAACTATCATGTCCTGGTGCTGGGCATACCGTAGATGTTGCCTGTTGCGGCGATGCTTTCTACTGTCTTCAGCCTGCACCACATAGGATCTTGGTGTATGGTGATGCTTGACTACAGTGGCTGGTTTCCAGACTTTGGAATTTGTCCAAGGCTGCATGCGAACTTTGGTTCCAGGCTGGAGTTCTTTCATGTCCTTGCTTGCATGACGATCATGATATTTCTTCTGACTTTCTTTAGTCTTTTCCAGGTACCTGGAGATTTCCTGCTGGTTGTTACTTACTGGTTGAAGCAAGCCTTCCATTATAGGCAACTTATTTCTCAGTCGTCGACCAATGAGTAATTGTGCCGGGGCCAGGTCAATGTCTGGCAATGGTGTTGTTCGATAATCCAACAAGGCCAGGTGCTTGTCATCATTTTTTTCGCCACAACTTCTTAACAGTTTGTACAGCTCTCTCCACCTTTCCATTGGCCTTCGGGTCATGTTGTGATGTATTGGTGTGCTTAAATCCATAATCTTTGGCAAATTCCTGGAACTCGAAACTGCTGAACTGGGGGCCATTATCCGACACCACCTCTGCTGGGATCCCATGGACTCCAAACTGCCTTTTAACTCCTCTATCACAGCTCCACTTCTTAAAAATTCCAGCTTTGTGACTTCAATGAATTTGCTGCGGTAGCACACAGAGAGTAGATAATGTTCTCCGCGAAACTCAAATAGGTTAGTTCCAATCTTCTTCCAAGGGAGTGATGGTGGTACAGAGGGCTTAAGTGGCTCAGAGGGTTGTTTCTTGGCATAGTCTGCACACACACTACAATTGGTGACCATTTGCTCAATTTCCACTGACATTCCAGGCCAAAATAATACCTCTCTTGCTCTTTGTCTGCATTTGACTATTCCTAAATGACTCTTGTGGATCTGACGGAGCATTTCAGGTCTAAGAGACTTTGGGACAATTGGGCGTGTTCCCTTGAAAAGGAGCCCGTCTGCTGTGGCAACTTCGTCTCGAAATGTCCAGTACAGTTTTGCCTCTACAGGAACTTTTACTTTTGTGTCTGGCCATCCATTTTTCACCATTGCGAGAACTGCTTGTAGCTAAGGGTCTGTCTTCGTTTCATTCTGGAATTCTTCATAGCGTTCATCTGAGACTGACAGGACCAGATTAATCTCTTTGAATTCTTCGTCAGCTCCACTGTCATCACAGTGCACAGATGCTCAAATTAAGGTGTCTGCCAGGAATTGCTTGCTTCCAGGAATGTAGCGTATCTCCACATCGTACCCACGTACATTGAGAATCATTTTCTGAAGCCTCAGTGGTACTTGTGATAAAGGCTTGGTACTGAGTCTTTGACCCAACGCTTCAACACGAGAAATTTGTGCCCCAAAATGTTCAACAATCTCAATTAAGTACGAGTTGCACCAGCAACTTCAGATGTACATCTAGAAGTACAGGCAGCTGATAAGATCGACATTGAGGACCGGTACGGTCTTGCCTGAACTAAGTCAAACAATGGGATATACAACACACAAAACAGTCAACTGATTCGCACGTAAACAGCTACATTTTACTTATGTGGTGCCAGAAGGAACAAAAGGAGCAATAAACCTATTCATCGAACTCGAGAAACACAGGCTTAACCAAATTGATGAAAGAAACATAAGAAGCTCTCTACAGAAACGTGTAGCTTTCTCGATGTAAAGCTACGGCGTCTCCGAAGAAAAAACCGGACGTGGGTAAATATGATATGCGTGATAAGAAGCAACATACGCTCTACTTACAAATAGCTCTAATGAAACAACCGGTCCCAGCGCCACAATATTAAATGCAAGTAAGCAACATTTCACGGAAAAATTCTTATTTTTCACATTTTGCCCCCCAATGCATAAGTACATGGCAAACAGCCTGGCAAACAACAGAGATATCAACGAAAGGGAAGAGTGATCATCGCCGAATTATTTCATATATACTTCACAGACATGTCAACATTAACAGAACAGCGGATTGGTTCTTTTAAAACAAAGGATAACCGCCAGTGAACGGAAGTGGCCGGTCCGTTGAGCAGACGTTCATGGGGAGGAACGCGTGACAAGCCTAAGAACGTCTGCGTAGGAGGCTATTAACTGGGGAGCATTTGCCATTGTTTGTGCTAGCTGATGAGGTAAGATATTTGTTACTGGCGATAGGTATCTTTCAATCAATCAATCGATCACTCAATCTATCAATCAAACAGGCAATCATTCATTCATTCAATCAGTCAACCACTCAATCAATAATATTTTCGCCTCATTAATATACCACAAAGTACAAGCTCACACCATATCAAAGCATAACCACAAAAGCTCAAAATTGAGAGGATTCCCAAGAAAGCCTAAATCTTTTTAAGAAGCTGGCGAATGATTGACGGTTATTCCATGAGTGCAGGTTGGATATGAGACGATGGATAGCCAACGAGGCATGCAGCATCGAGTTGACTATAAGTATTTTAAATCCAACAAGCGTGGGTGTAACAATTCAGTTTTATCGTACTTAAAAGTATAACTTGTAAGCCACACTTGTACGCAATGCGGACCTATTTTTCTATTTGATACCTTCCGCACAGGTGCGTGTAAATCGGATATCTGTTGAAGAGCTTCCCTTACTTTATTCGTACTTTCGTCAACATGCTTTGTGACAAGGCTTCTAAAATCGACATTAGCTAGAGCATTTTAAAAAAGCACCATTATCATATTTCGAGAAGTCCCTAATGTACTTAATTTCACTGGTGACAGGAAGTTTATTTGCTATTGCCAGGTTTCACGTCACGCAAGTCAGCTTAATTATCACGCAAGTGAAAAATACAACCGCTTACCATTCAATAAATTGAGTCAAGAAATTAAAACATCGTAGAAGAATAATAAATGAACAACGTGCCCAAGTTTCGGGGATGTGCGATATTCCGAATTTGAGTTATTTGGCAAAAGGTCTCACTGAAAATTATAGTGTTTAGTATGGACACGCCATGTTGGAGCCCGTCTGAGGGACTCCAACATGGCGGCCGGAAACCAGTGGAAACATCTGGAGTTTACCTTGGCTCTCTCAAAACGTTTATTCTCTCTGTTAAACTTGAAAACATTCGCATAGGCACTTCTCTCAACATATTGGTTACTCAGAACTCGAAAACATAAGGCGAATCGATATTTTCGTGCACGTAACATGTTACCCAGAAACAATGCCGATGTCACGCATTGTGAAAAAATCGGGTTCTGTTTTCAAAACAAAGCGGTCTACCGACCTGAGGACAGGCCGAGAGATATATCTTTAAATATGACTTTTACCTGATAAAGGTAAAAACTTAAAATTTTTAATTTCAGTTTTTTCTGACGTCACGTGAAACAAAAAAATCGGCGAAAATTTCGGGCATTTGGGTAAACGTGAATAGGCTATTGTTTACCTGCGCGAGATCGATTAACGACACTCGTCATTTGCATACTGTGTAATTCTGGGTAGGTTTTGTCTAAACTAATTCTCAATCTTTCCAAAGAATTTGAAATGATGCTTCCCACTTAAACTGTTTACTCGTTACAAAACTTTTGCGGCTCAAAATGGCGAATTTGAGCGATTTGGTGGGTTTTGCGTTGACGGTCACTACACGTTATGAAAAGAAGTCAAGGGTGGAAAGCTCATTTTCGACCACTCCAGTGCCAAGCATATTTTCACCCAGAAATTTGAATCGCCCGGCTTCCAAATCGAAGACCAGATAAACTGAAAGGTTGATGCTTCTGCTCATGGCATTCAATCCAAGATCCATCATTAACAATCCAAGTGCTAACCGCCAAATAATTTTCGAGAAAATTATGCAGCGGACGGAATTTCGTGAGCCAAGGATCAACAGTCACGCTGTTTGCTCCACCTTGATTGGATGCAATCTTTAGCATCATCCAATCAGCGTGGAGTAACAGCGTGACTGCGGATGAGCTTTCAGAATGTCACATACGGTATTACAGTAAAAGCACTAAGAACGCAAGTCGTTCGATCGAACGGTAAGTTAACGGCAAAGTAGCGCGGTTTGGGTTTAACGAAGTGTTGGCAATTGGACTCATACGTACCTCGTAAAAATAGTCGTGAAGCCAGGAGGTTAGTAAACTTCCAAGTGTTATGGAACCAAATATTTAGACATTTCGTCTTTATTAAAGGTTGTTCGCGCGAAAATTTTCCAGTCGATAGCATTTTTTTTAATTTTTACTGCTGGCAGATAATGAGTTACCTGTGCCAGAAATGCAAAAAAAAATAGGAGTCACCGTCTTCGTTTCAGAGATAAAGCGTGTGGTAAACTATAATTGTCCCATATAATTGAGCATGGTCTACAGGGGTTTATAGTTAAAAATATCGAAGGTGAGTCAACGGAGGCAAACGATCTTAGTCATATTTTGTAGAAGTGGATCTGTTGCGTAAATAATTCCAAATGTTACTCACGTTTTCACAGAATTTAACCCTTTAAGAGGCATTTAAAATCGCCGCACAGATGCACGAAGAGCTAATAAGAACGGAATTCGATGGTGCATTTTGCCAAAAATTCAAACTTCTAGTCGATAGCTTTTCTTCATTTTTTTCCCTAAACGTAGAAAATCAGTAGAGAAAATGATCCATCGAAAAAAATTGGGGTCACCGAACGTCCAAGATCGTGAACTCCAGGCAAAGTTCTAGCAATAGCCATCTGCTCTATCATTTGTTTATTTTATGACTTAACGCGCGCTCATGCATGACGTTGCATGTGAATTTGCGTGCGCAGTAAGGATGCGCAGAAACAATTAGCTCGAACGTCCTCAAGAAAATTTAGTCCTGGGCGTAGTAGCTAGAGCGAGCATAAAACTGAGTGCATGTAAAGTTGTATTCAGTATAGAAAGCAGGAGTAGAGAAAAACAAAGAAGTGAAAAATGACTAAAGTTCAAGTCCAAGAGTCTCGTTACCTCCCGTTGCTCAAATGATAGTCCATTGCACAAGAATAACCTTGTGTCTAATTCAGTCAGACAAAAGCTAAAGCAGACTGACCCACAAGGCGTTAGCTAGAAACATCGCGTGATTAATAGATTCTGCGGCTTCTAGATAGGAGTAAACCATCCTGCGCAGGCTAATTCTAGCTGGAATACAACATTTCTCAAATAACAACTCACGGAAAGTTTCAAAGGCATGCGTTTGAAATAGCAGCCCGCTGAAATGATTTCAACGCTGGTTATATTAACGAACAGTATGTCATTTATCGCGGAGGTCAGGGGTTCGAATCCCGTTGATGCTCCGATTTTTTTCAGGCTTCTTCCCCATTGCTTAAATTGGAAATTCACTGTGATAATCACTCTTCACATTCAGTATGTCATTTGCAATATCTTTTTTTACAATTAGGCCCTCTTCGCATTAAGACGAAAATTCGAGTTTGGCGTTTGCAAAAAACGTGAAAATTTTGAAATCACCAATTTTTTGTTTTCGCAATCCTGTTCGCACATGAAGATACGAAATATTTTTAGTGACAGATAACTTGATCAATATACCATCGAGATGTCGTGAAATGTATGTCGGTGTCCGTTTCGCGCGAAGTTTCTGGTCGAATTTGTGAATGAAAAATGCTCCACCAAAATGTTTTATGGCACTTAATTGCCTTTTGCTTTTCATGCAGAACCTGTTCTTCTTGCTACATCAACAATTAGTTATAGTTTTGGTTGCTAGGATTCGCCTGTTATGGATTTTGGAGGTTTAAATTCAGCTGAGAATACGCCGCCATCGCAGTCGTTTTCACCCACGCTGGATATTTCCTCGCTCAGCAGAATCTTGGTTCGAAATCTCTCTGCAACTGTCCAGTGCCATTTTCCTGATATCTTGTCCCGTAGAAATATGCGAATGGGTAGAGATTCATTCCGCGATTTACTGATATGTTCCGAGAGAGAAAACTGGCAGGAAGTCATGCGGTCTCGTTCGCTTCGCAATCCATATGTGACCCAATGACGGATGGATGTCAAGGAAAAAAGGATTTTCTCATCTGAAAAAATTTTTGCAGCCTCCAAAGTTAGTCGACGGAATCTTTGAAGTTTAGTTCCGCTTGCAAAAATTTTGGTGGGTGCAAAAAATCGTTCGCACTAGAAATGGCTTCGCGTTGACAGATTTTTTGGCAAAACAAACAAAATTTCGCGTAGGTCGAACAGGCCCTAACAGTACAAATTCTCGCGCGCTCATTGGCTAATTTTTATCGTCAATAAGCCGACAGACGCTGGAAATTATAATTTATGCGATGCGGCAACGAGCGACAGCAGACAATTTGACAGTTTGTCATCGTAAAAAACAAATTGATGTCAGTTTTTCATGCGTCTGTCCTGTTATTGGCAATGAATTTCGTCATAACATTGTCAAAGTGGTCTGCGGATCCAGCTACTTTGACAATTGTATGACGAAATTCATGATTAATAACAGGACAGACGCCTGAAAAACTGATGTCAATTTGTTAAATCGTTCCTGTTTTGTCCAGTAATTGAAACCCTCTCGGTTAGTGTTTTCTCCGAAATGGTATTGTCTTGTATGTCCAACATTTAAGAATCTGAAACACTGGTGAAACTTGCCGAGTTCGTGCTGTTCATTATATTTCTGTTTTATTGAAGCAATATCCACCTGGATGAGAGTGAACAAAGTCCATTTAGCCCGAGACAGCGAACCAAAACAGCAAGGTCACTGACGGTGTATGTGTTCATATACTAAATTAAACCAATTATGCGACAGAACGATCCGTTTTGTTAAGGGATACTCTTTTTTGACTGGTCAGTTTACGATATCGTAGGCAAAAAACTGAGATATTGTTCGGCTGTACGTCAGTTTCTTAAATACTCGAAACTCATTGTTTCAGTCTTGAACGAAAAAGACGTACCGCTAGTAGTCGTGAGTTAATTATGTGGAACAAACATTCATTTAGTTTATCCAATCTATTTGATTATAGGTGATTATCAAGAGTGAAAGATGAACAAGTCCGCTATATTTGTCGCTATTTTGGCTGTTTTCCTGTCCACAACCCTTGTGACTGTTGACTGGTAAGTCGTTTGACCTGGGAGCGAGGATTTGAGGGGATTTGCATTGCTTCCGTTTGCAATTCTTGTCTTCTTTTTAACACCACAATGCATTTCATACATTGATTTCACAACATCAAATAAACGCGAAAGACAACATTCTTCATCAATTCCAGGGCCGTACATAGCGGGGGGGCAGGGGGGGGGGGGGCAGTTGCCCCCGCCAGGAAAACTTTTTTTTTCTAACATAGTGTTTGATTTTGTTGGGCTGTATAAGGGAGATCCCTGTGAAGGTTTGTGGAGTTTGCCCCCGCAGACAAAAAATCCTAGGTACGGCTCTGAATTAGTACTCGACTGTGACTAATTTCTCTTGCTTCCTTCATACCAAAATCACTCCCAGAGTGATGAAAGTGTGCCCAGTTTCCCTATGGAACTTCATCGCTGTCAGAACTTCTTCTTTAAGAACTTTATGGTCATTTGTTGCTTGGTAAATTACATCTACGTAAACATGTGGCAAATGTTACAACTAGATTTGAGGCCGGAAATCACACATTATGACACTTCAAACTATCACATCACTTATCAGATCACTAGCATAGAATCGCTAAAGCCGCAAGAGCGGTAACAAGTCAAGAAACTGGAAAAACTTACGGTTTTCGCGCAGAAATACCGAGGCAAATCTTGTCGTCGCCTGATAGTTACTTGAAGTCCCGGATGTTGAAAAACGATTTCAAGCGAACTTCCGTCAAGCCCTTGTTTCTTGCTAAATTTTTACTAAGTCTTTAGCCTGCTCAAAAGTCAAGTCCAATTTCACCATCTGCGCTTACAAATCAACCCTGACACCTACGTTTTGAGGCTAAAGACTTCTTACCTCCGAAAGCAAAGCTCTACAATAACCTTCACTGCGCCTAACAGTCGGCTTCATAGCCCCGACAAGATAAATACGCACGAAGGTTATTAAACGAGGCAGACACCGCATCTCGCTAGAATTTTTCCCTCACTGAGCTTGAGGAGGTGAACAGGAAAGCTAAATATACTGACTCCGTTTGAAACTAAGCTTACGCTAAAATTTCAAATTCATGCAAATTTTCTTGAGAAAGAGAGAGAGAGTGGGACCAAATAAAGAGGGTTAAAAAAGAGGAGGGAGAGGGTAGGGGGGGGGGAGAGCTTATTTTAACTTTCAATGTTAACTTTCTGTTACTAATCAGCTAATTTCCATCGTCGCTCCCCCCCAGCACAAGCAAAGACGAAGAAGAATAGAAGGGGGAAACACACCTCAGTAATAAAATAAACAAGGCTTAGTGTAACTTTCCTGTGACCCTGTTTTCAAAAATCCAGGTAGATATATATATATATATATATATATATATATATATATATATATATATATATATATATATATATATATATATATATATATATGCGTTAAGGCTTAGGAGGATTTGCTCATCAACAGACATACTTGAGCAAAGGATAATGGAATATTCCGATTTTTTTGTCGCGTGCGGCTATAAGAGAAACAAAGTCTTGACAGAAATGAGAAAAGTAATCTCGCTAACACAGGAGGAGAGTTTACGCGCTAGGGAAAGGAAAACCATAACTCGCATTCCCCTAGTAACGACATACAACCCCCACACCATGTTCATTGCTGGAGTAGCAAATAGACACTGGCACTTTCTTCAATCGAAAGAAAGATTGGCCCACATTTTTCGAGAACGACCTTTGATTGCATATAGACGACCCAAAAGCCTCCGAGATACACTCGTGAGCACTACCTTGAAAAGAAAGACACCTGACAATCATTCCAGCATAAGAGGCGGTTGTGGCCCTTGCAACAAACCAAGGTGTAGCTGGTGTAATCAGATAAACAAGGCATCAACCTTTACAGGGATAAGAAATTGCAAGGTCTTCGATATACTCCACACAGTGGATTGTCAATCTTCTTGGGTTATTTACATCATTGAATGCAATATTTGTAAGTTACAGTATGTTGGAAAGAGCGAGACACCCTTTAACATCCGTCTTAACAATCACAGGAACCACATTAAAAAAGGAGTCAGTAGCTGTGAACTCACCGAGCATTTCCTTTACAACACCAGAACTCATAACTTTGATAATGATGTAACAATCACGATCATCGAACAAATAAAACGAGATGAAATGATCATGGAAAAGAAAAGGGAAATACTTCGAAGACGGGAAATATTTTGGCAAAGAAGGCTAAATACTTTACAGCCTAATGGACTGAATAAAAGAATAGGCTAGAGTTTGGCAGACGCAAAAAAACCTTTATAAAGCAAAAACCGTACAATAATAATGTTTTAAAACATACGTCTTAAAGGGCGCTCCACTCAAGGCCTACAAATTACGTGCTTTATGGGAAAACTATTCTCATGTGACGTCAGCAACTAATTGACGCACAATTACAAGTCGCACCATTTACTACGTCACTGTAAATAGCACTTATCAAATGTAATTAAGCAATCACAAAGCAGAAACCCCTGATGAAGGCAGAAGCCGAAACGCGTTGGGTTTAAAATAAAGTGCTTTTTATTGGAAGACCATCCTCTTTTGTGCAAGTTATATATATATATATATATATATATATATATATATATAAGGCGATATATAAATATATATATATAAGAAAAATTCCCCGGGATCCCACGTTCCTTACCACGTAAATCACTACTTCGATTGCCGTGTTGCCAGTACGGTTGTCCTGATGGTGTAGTGGTTATTACACCCGACTAGTAACGGGGGGGACGTGGGTTCAAATCCCACTCAGGGCGAGTTTTCTTTCAAACATTTATTCAGTTATATATATATATATATATATATTTTTTTTTTTTTTTTACTGTTTTGCTGCAGAACCAAAGCCACCATTCAATCAAGTGCAAATTTTTCGAAATATCATCGGGCTTTGTTTCACAGGAACTATATGATTATGATGAGCAAAAACGATTAACAAACTTTTCTTCATCACAGTTTAATTACATCTGATTACATTTCGATACAAGTGGTAAAAATCACTTAACTAGGTTAACAGTTCTAGTGTCCCACTATTAAACCAACTTCACAATCAACATGTATCGGTGACATTTTAATCTATCAAAAAATATTTCACAGCGAAAGTGCGATAAAACCTCAAAGTGAGCTCTCTTCGACACCGCCCATAAAAGAACAAAAGTACTTTGCTCGCCTTGTTTTGAACATTTTATTGTGTTATTCTTGTGATCTATTACGGTAAAGACGATAGAAAGTGCCGTAGATGTCCTTTTTACAATAACATGGAAAAACGTTGAGCGAAATCGACTCTACTTTTCATCGAGAAAAGTGACTGCGACAGACTGATCGAGCATACTATTTTAGCCATGAATCAACTCAGGTGATCAACTGCAATTATCGAGTGATGTTGAGAATCGTTTTTTTTCTTGACTTCGATCACTTACAAATATTGCAAACAACAAACCTTGACTACTATTGACATCACTGTTAATGATAACATCTGACTCGGGATTTCTGAAAAACATTTTTCAGCCGTAAACATTGAACAACGGACGAAGTTTTTACTGCAATAGCCTTAACAATCTGGGATTTTTTAACTAACAACGAGAATTGCTTTTGATGGACAACAAATTGCTGGCATTTCCAATGCTGCAGCTGTTAAAAATTGTGTTTATATTTGGCAATGAGTTGTTGATTACTCTTTTGCGAGTTTCCAATAACGTCAACAAAGCGAAGCCGAGGATATAAACCGTCCGGACTTCGCTTGGCTTTTCTTCAACCAATTCTTTGCCCAAAAAAATGAGCGACAGCAGGGAAAACGAAGAGTTTTAGGCTCCAAAATGAAATATTGGAGCGAAAATATGCATTTGGAAAAAAGACGAGCGTTTTTAGTCCATCCAAACAACATGACAACAACAAAAGGTAAGAAAACAAAGAACGATGCCGGCGAATGTTTCTTCGGCGTTCCTTGTAGAAATTGGAAAACTAAGACAAGTAACAAACATAACTCGTAGTCACAGAGACAAATCACCTGATATGTGATATAAAAGACACAAAAGGAATACTAACCTGCGGACAGTTTAAGTCAGTCAACAATCACTCCGAAGGCAGAGCTAAAGCAGAAGCCGTCAGTTCACACAAAAGTATACGTATTCATTTGCTAAGCAGATACAAATCCTTATCGGGGCTTGAAGTTTTTCACCGTCACTTTGTTTTACTTCCCATGTCTACCAAGGAAGCTTCTTCAATTAAGGATTTTTAGCGGCAAAACCATCCAATTTAATCCACAGCAAAAGTGAGCAATAGAAGACAGCGCCTGCATGATTAAAACCCTGCCAAACCACACGATCTTTTCTCTCGCAGATCCGTAAACTATAAAATAGCAAAGCCAGGCAATCCAATTTGCTGCTCTTAACATCCAAAGGTTGATTCTCATCGGTTTAAACAAAAAACGAACTGAGAAGTAGTCAAGGTAGGCGGCAAATTGTTTACAGGACGGAGATCTGTTGATCCTGGCGAAAACTTACGCCTAGTTTTGGCCTGGCTTGAGCCTGCGATCGAATTGAAAACGAGTACCTGGTCAGCGGTCAACTTCAAAAAAAACAGCTGACGTCGACAGCTCATAACTTGAGCCCGCAATTTGGTCACGTGATACTGGTCAGCGGATACGTTGTTTTGACAGGTGTCAATTGACGTTGACATGGATGTCTAATATCAAAGATGTCCGCAGTAAACTAGATGGTCAGCTGGAGTATGGCCGCCATTTTGGATTATTATTATTATTATTATTATTATTATTATTAGGGTATTATTAATTATTGTGCGACGTCGTCGTCGTCGTCGTCGTCGTCGGTCGCGCCCACGAGCAATACCGCTAGCCAAGATTACCATGAGAAAAGCAGTTGACGGGTTTCTATAGGTATGGGGCTCCGTTTTGCGGCCCTTCGGGCCGCTGGAGCTCCGCTAATATATATATTTAGGCAAGCCTAAAAGCGGAGCTCCACAATTATTTCCTCAATATTAGCATTTACAGATAAACTAATAAGGCAATGCCACAGGACTTGAGCCATGACTCCAGTAAGGACTTCTCTATATTGTGATTACATATACATATTTTTTTACTGTTTTGCTGCAGAACCAAAGCCATCATTCAATCAAGTGCAAACGTAGATTTTCGAAATATCATCGGGCTTTGTTTCACAGGAACTATATGATTATGATGAGCAAAAACGATTAACAAACTTTTCTTCATCACAGTTTAATTACATCTGATTACATTTCGATACAAGTGGTAAAAATTACTTAACTAGGTTAACAGTTCTAGTGTCCCACTATTAAACCAACTTCACAACCAACATGTATCGGTGACATTTTAATCTATCAAAAATATTTTACAGCGAAAGTGCGATAAAACCTCAAAGTGAGCTCATAAAAGAACAAAAGTACTTTGCTCGCCTTGTTTTGAACATTTTATTGTGTCATTCTTGTGATCTATTACAGTAAAGACGATCGAAAGTGCCGTCGATGTCCTTTTACAATAACATGGAAAAATCGACTTTACTTTTCCTTGAGAAAAGTGACTGCGACAGACTGATCGAGCATAGTATTTTAGCCATGAATCAACTCAGGTGATCAACTGCAATTATCTAGTGATGCTGAGAATGGTTTTTTTCTTGACTTCGATCAATTACAAATATTGTAAACTACAAACCTTGACTACAACTCGTGGGCGGTATTATTTTTTAGAACACTATATATAATTACAAGTTGAGGGTAGTATTATTTTTGACATCACTGTTAATGATAACATCTGACTCAGGATTTCTGAAAAACATTTTTCAGCCGTAAACATTGAACAAAGGACGAAGTTTTTACTGCAATAGCCTTGAAAATCTGCGATTTTTTAACTAACAACGAGAATTGCTTTTGAGGGACAACATATCGCTGGCATTTCCAATGCTGCAGCTGTTCAAAATCGCGTTTACGTTTGGCAATGAGTTGTCGATTACTCTTTGCGAGTTTCCGAAAACAAAGCGAAGCCGAGGATATAAACCGTCCGGACTTCGCTTAGCTTTTCTTCAACCAATACTTTGCCCAAAAAATGAGCGACAGCAGGGAAAACGAAGAGTTTTAGGATTCAAAATGAAATATTGGATCGAAAATATGCATTTGGAAAGAAGACGAGCATTTTTTAGCACGAAAACAGCATGAAAACAACAAACGGTAAGCTAGAAAACAAAGAACGATGCCGGCGAATGTTTCTTCGGCGTTCCTTGTAGAAGTTGGAAAACTAAGACAAGTAACAAACATAACTCGTAGCGGACAGAGAAAAATCACCATATGTCATATAAAAGACACAACAGGAGTACTAACCTGCGGACAGTTTAAGTCAGTCAACAATCACTCCGAGCGCAAAGCTAAAGCAGAAGCCGTCATTTCACACAAAAGTATTCATATGCTAAGCAGATACAAATCCTTAGCGGGCCTTGAAGTTTTTCACCGTCACTTTGTGTTACTTCCCATGTTTACGAAGGAAGCTTCTTCAATTAAGGATTTTTAGCGGCAAAACCGTCCAGTTTAATACACAGCAAAAGTCAGCAATCGAAGACAGCGCCTGCATGATTAAAACCCTGCCAAACCACACGATCTTTTCTCTCGAAGATCCGTAAACTATAAAATATCAAAGCCAGGCAATCCAATTTGCTGCTGTTAACATCCAAGGGCTGATTCTCATCGGTTTAAACAAAGAACGAACTAAGAAGTAGTCAAGGTACAGCTGTACGCGGCGAATTGTTTCCAGGACGAAGATCTGTTGAACCTGGCGAAAAATTACGCCTCGTTTTGGCCTGGCTTGAGCCTGCGATCGAATTGAAGACCAGTATCTGGTCAGCGGTCAACTTAAAAAAAAACAGCTGACCTCGACAGCTCATAACTTGAGCCCGCAATATGGTCACGTGATACTGGTCAGCGGATACGTTGTTTTGACAGGTGTCAATTGACATTGACATGGATGTCTAATATCAAAGATGTCCGCTGTAAACTAGGTGGTCAGCTGGAGTATGGCCGCCATGTTGGATTATTATTATTAGGGTATTATTAATTATTGTGCGACGTCGTCGTCGTCGTCGTCGTCGGTCGCGCCCACGAGCAATAAAGCTAGCCAAAATTACCATGAGAAAAGCGGTTGACGGGTTTCTATAGGTATGGGGCTCCGCTTTGCGGCCCTTCGGGCCGCTGGAGCTCCGCTATAAAATAGGGCTTAATGTGCTTGATGAGATAGTAATGCAACGGTGACCTTGGCCTCTTTTTGGCATCATTTACTTAGAATCAATGAGTTTGTTTAAGGATGGTGAAGATCAAGGCAGCAGGTGACTGGAAACTTGAAGACAGCCCTACTAGCTGTCTGTTAATCAGATGCAAAAACTAAAATGTTAGGGGAAACATTGCATGCACTGAAACATCATACAAATCTAAGATTGTACTATGTATGACCTGAAAGTGACTGAAATGAAGGTGAACCTTGATCATCTGCAAAGTTAATAATAAACAAAAAAGTTTGCATGGGCATGTCGTACATTCAATTCATAAGCTCTTATGACTACAGTATTCACGTGGCTATCTGAACAATAAAATTATTGTGTGGGTACAGAAAAATGGAAAATCCAGGTCACTACACCAACGAACAATATTGCCCCAAAAATCTCAAGGTAAAATAAAAGCAAATTTTTCTTTATGTTGGCAAGATTTCCGCGCAGCCCCATGCATTAATTGTAAATAGCTTACTTTATGCATTTTCTTGCTAAAAACTCTATTCATGCTATAGCCATTTTTGGAACAGGGTTAGTGTGTACCATGATGCATATACAATATGGGGCTGTGCGGAAATCTTTCCGAAAATTTTAACTTCTTGTATTTAACAAAGTCAAGGATATTGAGTGTCAGCTTTTGATTAAGCTTTACTTGTAATCCAAGCGTCTTCGTCATGAAATAGGAGCTATTGCAACTTCAAGATGTAAGCTTAAATATTTTTATATCTAATAATACACTTGAAAAAATTACTCGATTGTGATTGGCTGAGAGCAGTGCAGTTCAAGTGTAACAAAGTGCAGAAAGTGTAACACCAGTGCAAAAAAGTGTAACACCAGTGCAAAAAGTGTAACACGAGTGCAAATTACAACGAAGATTTCCGAAGTTAAAGCGAAGACTCGAAGACTTCCGAAGACCAACCGATGTATTTCGAAGACCGCCGAATATCGCGCGAAACCTTCCGAAGATTTCCGAAGACCACACGAAGATCTCCGAAGATTACCGAACACTTCCGAAGATCACCCGACGATTTCCGATGATCTCCCGAACACTTCCGAAGATTACCGAAGATAACCCGAACACTACCGAAGATTTCCGAAAATTACCGAACACTTCCGGTGATCTCCGGATATTTTCGAAGCTTCTCCAAGTTTCGGAAGATCGAGGGCAATGCCTTCTGCGTACCTCAGTAGTCAATGTATGGGCTTGAAGTAGTCTATTTTTTCAAGTGTATTATTAATAAGTAATCACATGATTTTTCTCGTGCAATTTGGAATAAATAAGCACTTGTAAATTTTTTCAAAGACCACAAATTGCACTCGCCCTACGGGCTCGTGCAATTTTGTTGGTCTTTGAACAAATTCACTCGTGCTTATTTATTCCAAATTGCACTCGGAATCATGTGATTACCTATACTTATATAATGCTGCACTGGTTGACTGTACATGTGACGCTCGTAAAAAGTTAAAAAATTTCAACTCACCGTCGAAACTGTCCAGCTCGACTGCACATGTTGACATATCCATCTCCTTCCGCTTTCCTCCTCTTTGGCCGATTGTTTACTTTCATTTAGCAGCTCACTCATGGAGGGAAGCTTCCTTTTACGACGACGAAAACCTGTGGATTATTCATATCACACAAGCTTACAAAATGAATAAAGCTGTGTTGTAACGAAAAATTACATGTCCTTAAATACATTTCCACGGCTCCAAAGCTAATCGTTGAGCAAAAAGACTACGAAAAACCCACTAAATCACACGTACCCTCTTACCGTCCGCCATGTTGGCGAGGACAGCAAAAGCACGGGCCCCGGGGTCGGGAATGAAATGTTTCATGAAAATTACGATTATCATAAATTTGACGGCAAATAAGATCTTATGATAATCGTAATTCTGGTCTCGAGATCATGTTGCTAATATCATTGCGACCCTATATCAGTTAATACAGTCTGCAGTCATGTTACGTTCCAGTTTGACTTCAGCAATCGATTAGCTATGTTTACTACTGCGATCTACACAATTGGACTCTAGGGTAAACCTTAGGTGTGGATCTTTCCTCTGTTCTGTGATGTTGAATTGATTATAGACAAATAAACTTTGGGTTGGGATGAAGTGCTCCCATACAGGTCATAGACTCACAGAATGGATTGGTTGCCATGGTAACCATAAGTCGTAACTACCTTACCTGACTAAGGACCTCTCTTAGGGTATTGTGACCTGCAGCCCTGAGGAGGAGTAAGGACTCTTGCAGGGTATTGTGACCTGCAGCCCTGGAGAGGAGTAAGGACCTCTTTTAGGGTATTGTGACCTGCACCCCTAGAGAGAAAGGAGGTGAGGGGGTTGCCCCCTCCCATCTTACCAAGCGAGACTAGTATAGCGTTAGCGATAGTTGCCTGTTGGAGTACTTCATTCCCAACCCCTTTTCCCCACATTTGTTGTTGTTTGTGTTTCTGTTTCTCATGGGTTGGGAGAATTAACCGGTTGTGATGTTGGATTTAAAAGTGAGACACTGGAACTATTAATCTATAGTTTAGAGATTTACAACATTTGTATTGAAATGTAATCGGCTGTAATTAAACTGGGATGAAGCAAAAATCGTTTATGCTCATAGTCATGTAGTCCCTTGATCCAACGTGGCAAAGGCCGATGATAAATCGAAAATGTACGTTAGCACATGTTTGAATGGTGGCTGTGGCTCTACAGCAAAACAGTAAAAAAATATAATTACAATGCAGACGTCCTTACTAGATTCCAGGCTCGAGGCATTGATTTTATTTTATCGGTAAGTGCCATACAATAAGGAAGGAACTGTGGAGCTTCGCTTTTAGGCTTGCCTATAAAATATATATATATTACTTTCTTAACGTCATCCAATGCTCGTGAGCCTTCTCGGTAGCGTGCCCTTCCCTTTACACGACAGCTCATCCCCATCTTTTAAAGCCGTTTTAGTTTTAGGCTCTTGATTTCTACTTTAGTCACAAACCTTATCAAAAATGATTGTGACTCAAAAAAGGTTGGCAGTTTTCCATTGCAAAAACATATTCAAAAGCTTCTTTGAGGGAGTCTTTAGGGTTCTAAAATATGAAAACCAGAACGTCATAGAAACAATGTGGCCGCCGTTAGATTAGTCCGATACTTCTAGCTATGAAATATCAACAAAGTTTCGTATGCTGTGTCATTCTGGCAGCGGAGACCTTTAGGTTCGATTTAGGTCCTTTCGATTTTCTGTCGTACTAACATGGGGAATTTTTCTGTATTCTGCTTGATATTCGCAATGCTCCCTAGTTATACTCATTCCAATTCTTGGCTAAAATATTCAAACAGAAACCTCGCAACGTTTTCGCATTCATCCTTGAATAAGATATCAGATATGAAGACAGAGACTAATTAATATGTGAAGGACGTCCTCCTCGTTTTTGAAGGACTTCCGTAAAAACCGAATTTGAAAGTGCGATTTTATTTTCAAGAAGACAAAGTTTTTTAATATTTAGGATATTCATTTGCCTGTGTTAGAACAAATTTTTCGAATGTAAAAGCTTGGTTTATGATTGCTGTGAAATGTCACGTTTACAATTATTGCTTTAATTAATATTTGAATTTCTGTTCTATTTAAGTTTTTTTGTATGAGATTTACGCACGCTGTTTAATCAAGCTAAAGTTTAACGGTCAGTGCTGTTACTCAGCGCGCGTAGAAATTCTAGCAAACCAGTTCTCGTTCATCTTTACTGAAAAAAAAGAGAAAAAATAACATGTATATGTAATTTTGTACGTAGTTGTTTTGGCTAAAAAACAACTGAACTGAACAGAACTGAATACTGGTCTCTTGGTTTCAAATCAAAGTATTAAACTATTGTGTGATGACACAAGCAATAAAGCAAAGTTATCAATTTAGGCCACAGTGAATAAAGTAGACTATCGTTTATGATATCTGTGACTTCCTATTTTCATTTTCCACTTAGCGAGAACTAAGGTTAACTTTAGAGGCTAACAATTAATGTACGGGTATCAAACAGTCCACTCAAACTTGAGACGTTCCTATTTTGTAGGCGGACTGTCTGGGTGTTTCGAAATAATAATTTTATTCTTTCCTTTCGGTTAAGAACTCAATGATGGGTTCGCTCGTATTTTCACCTGCGCAGCTCCGATTTTTTTCCGGTCATTCAGTGCGTCAGTCGGTCAGTCGTTCAGCCAGTCAGCCAGTCAGACAGTCATGCATTCATTCAGTCAGTTAGTCAGTCAGTCAGGACAATATCAATGTTACTGTTAATGGTACTTTCATTGTTTTTTTTTTTAATGCTTTGTTAACACAAAAGTAATCTACATTTTACTGCAGTAAAGATATGAATACATACATAGCAACAATAGAGTTATACGATGTTTGAAGTAATACAATAAGTGCGGATAGCATAATATCAATATAACCGTGGGGAGGAAGACAAGAAAAAGTAAAAGTACTGAGGAAGGTTAAAGTTAAATAAAGTATTTCCACTTGTTATTCAACTCTTCTATTTGTTTGTTTTTTAAAGCAATACGAATCTTGTTGTTTAAGAAATGGGGGAACGTGTTTAAAGTTACAGAGGCATTGTCCTGGAAACAGCAAAAAATTTAATATTTCGCAACGAGAGAGACGTAATTCAAAAGATCTTCGAGATTCTTCTTATTGTGCCATCTATAAGATGTTGCTTCACTCTCATCATGCTTCATTATCAGACATGTTCCGTCTGTATTTACGTGTAACATCCGAATGAAACTACATTGATCAGACTTCGTGCCATTTCAAGTCACAAGCAAAGTCGACATACATCATTATGTAAAGTATATTTGCTTGACAAAACGAGAAATAGTTCGATAAAGAAAACCAAAAGATCGTATGCGTTACTTCGATGGTTTTAATTTAAAGTGGGTCAGTCACTTTCAGAGATGGCGGATCTAAAATTTTCCGAGAGTTTTCGAATTTGACAAACAGAAACAGAAACAGAAACAGTCTTCAGAAAAGTAAGTCGATGAAACTTAAACTGGGAAAGAAAGAGTCCTGCTTTTGTGAATAAATAAGACATAGGAATTCATGTTCATTGCATGTAAGGATGCTTGAGCTCTTAGTTTCTTGTTAGTTGATTATATACAACAACAACAACAACAATATATTTATTTATTTTACAGAATAACTTTAGTAATAGTTTGTCCCACAAATAGCCACGAAGCTAATCGAGGCGGGGCAAGGCTAACACTCCAAAAACACACCTAAATGGAATGAAAAAAAAAATGCAAGTAGCAACACGTACGACTACAAACTAAAACTGAAGTAGCAAACATTAAAATATTCGAAAAAATGCGGGTCAGCTAGAGAGTACAGAAAGTTACATAAATGGTGCACTAACCTTGGGTCTTTAACCTTATTTCTGTTCTCCGCCTTCTGATGTTATGAAATGACATCTCTCGAACTCCCGCGCAAAAGGTAAGCCCTTATGGAGAATCCCCCTACCTCTACGTGAACTGCCACTTACAGTATTTTGCGAGTATTTGGTATCAGAATACGTTAATTATCTAAAGGACGGACAGTTCTCTAAGACCAAAGCTCTAGTTCTCGAAGGGCGTTCACTTTAAACACTGAATTAGCTGTAAATGTCTCAGTGTACGGATTACCAGGGCTGGGATGCTGTTCACATTTGCAGGCTAGTCCAATGATTTCCATCACTGGAACTTTCAAGTTTGTCCTCTTGCACTTAAGAAACGACATGAGTGATTCTTTGAAATTACATTTCACTGAGAAACGTGTACAACAAAGGATTGACAAAAGACACGCTGACACGAAGAACATCTAAAACCATCATGCTGTCTTCCGGCTTAAGAAAGAAAATTTGACGTACAACTGAAGCAGACTGATGTACCAAGTTACCCACGAACCCGCAAACAATCCGAGCATGAGAACAAAGGTCAAGAGCGCGTGAGACACACGGAAGCATGTGGAGGGGGAGTCAAGGCTTATCATCTGTCTTTTGATCTTCTAAGCCTGTCTGTGAATCGTAATAAACATCTGAATGTAAGCAACGACCATGATCAGAAACGGAATCACAAAGCACAATCCAAAGCCTATGAAGTTGTACACCAGGTAGGCGGTGAATTTGATATGGTGGCTTCGGAAAAAACCAAAGGGTAAAAGCCAAGACAACTGAACAAGGGCGATACAGAGAGATATCATCCACATGCACGCAACTACTCGCAGTATTCTCTGGCCCGTCACTATGGAGAGGTATTGTAAAGGGTGTATTAAGCTTACATATCGCTCTCCCGTTATGGCAAGGATATGAAACATGGTGGAGACGGCACTGAACGAGAAAATTACAGCCTGAGTGATACAGATACTTTCCTCGCGTACAGCGTTACATGCAATATAAAGTGTTCCGCACAGACCCATCAGGAGGTCTGACATGGCCAAACTAATCAGTAAAGTGTTTGTTTTTGTGGGCAGTTGTCTTCTTTTTGCGTACAGTAATAACACCGAGAGGTTCACGAAAACAACAGCTATACACAGCATTATTAAGCAGCCGTCGTAAGCAGGATCGAAGTAATTCACAACTCCTTTGGTTGAAATATAATGTTGAGGAAATAAGTAGAATTTGCTAACGTTTCGTCCGCCATTGGAAGCTATTTGAACTCTGTCACGCCGAGCTGTAATAGGTTGTCTTCCTGATGTAACAAAAACATAAAATAAGATGAGGAGTTATAATATAAACAAAAAGTGCGCAGTAGCTAGCTTGCCCAGCTACATGTATAGCGGTCTACCTCTTTAATGGAATTGCTACATTTTAAGAGGTGAGGTGAGATGTTACTACATTTCAAAATGTTCTATTTGTTTTCATCTAGACGTTCTAACTCTTCATTTACAGAAAATTCATCACAATGATTGCAAAGACCGACCACAAGGGCTTTATCTTCAAATCCATCTAAATTAAGGAGCTAGGCCGGGCCATTTATATGCGCAGCAGGATCAACAGTCTTAGAAAAGAATGTGAGCTGCTGCTTTTCAAGTTTATCACCGTCAAATCACAATACAATCAATCCCATAACTGATCAGTGTCGGGGACCATAATTCCTGAGATCTGATCCGATGCGGTTATCAGTATCCCGATCTACGATGCGATGATTTCAATTCAAGACAGTGTGCCCTACTAGTGTTAGTGCCAGTAAGTTGAATCAAAGTTGCTCTAAAAAATGGTCTACACAAAATTGCTCAAAAATTGCCAAAAACTGATAAAGGTTCTCCCAGAACTTAAGGCGTTGCTTAAGCTTGCCAACAGGAAGTATTCCTGATTCTGCATAACTTTTTAAAACAACATACAGAAGGACGTTGATGTGAATTGCTTTCATCGTTCTTTCCACTGCTGCCATGAGTGAAATGCACATGAATTCATTTTGAGTGTACACGTCTACAGCACTGTTAGTATCAACCAAAACAACTGCAAATGTTTTATTCATTTATGCTTTTATACCCTGGATGGTTCATTTCATGCCCAAAAATTGCTCCGGAAGGCAAACGTTTCTCTATAAAGTTGTTTCAAGAGAGGATAAAGGACCAGAGAATTAATCCCCCATACAGGCCCTATCCCTATCGTAATCCCTTCAAAATTATTTTTAGATTGCGAACCATTGCGTAGAAATTCGCTCAGCCGTCACCATTGGTAAAAATGTCAACGTATGATCACTCGACCCTCTTGGAAACACCAGATCTTGGAGGACATCTAAAAATAACTTAAGAGGAATTACGATAGGGATAGGGCCTATATGGGGGGTTAATTCTCTGATCTTTATCTCTCTTGGTTGATTCCAGCACAAGAAGTTACCGAACACAATATTAACAGATCTATATACCATAAATATTTTCACATAAATATTTAAGGGGTATTAATTATCTAGTTTTTTATATTAATGCCATTAGCGCTAGAACGATTAGACTATGTATGCTTGTATGTGAGTGAGACAACGTAAGAACACTCTTGGAATCGAGCTGGAGCGCGAACCATACCCTCCACTACTAGTTTGTGACTTAAATATCGCACCATCGCAGAAAGCAAGTAAGTAAAATCCTTATTTAAACACGATCAGAAGTTAAAGCAAAATACATGCTTGAGGGGTCGTGTATTGTCGTGTATTATCTAGTTTCAAAAATATAAAATGATTTGGGTAAAAAACACTGAAAAGCGTACATGAAATATAAAAATTTAGATCTGACGTAGAGATTCAGGGATTTAAATAGCGATTTTCTCACACGTCGAAATATTGTAGTTCTGTGTCATGGAAATCGAAACCTGTTATCTATCAGACATTTTGATTTCAAAGGTACACCCCAAAGACAAGAAAACTGCTACGAGCCTCTTTAAGTGCTTTCATTTACCCATGAAGTTTCCCATGCACCGACTCTCACACGGTGCAGTTTCACTTTGTGCAGCTTTTATCCGTGAAAGCACCGACTGATTAAATGCTGTGTTTTACAGTAGTAGCCATAAAAAGCAACCTATTGTTTAATTTATCTGTCAAACGAAATGAGCAGTTTCATCTCTCATCGCTGCTTACTGAGAAACATCAGCAGCCGGTTTCTGGTGCAAATATTGGGCCACTATATGATGCGCAACAATTTTTTGCTTTCACTTTGTCACTTCTCACGGAATTTGAATTTCAAATTGTGTGATTAAACTCCTCTTCATGCACAGAATAAGTCAATGTAATACACGTTTATGTTTCTGTCAGTTGAATATTTCGCAAAGCAGCCAGTGTAGTATTGTCAAAGCTCGTCTGGCGGATCTTTACCCTTTACTTTGGAGATGAGAAAGTTTGCAAGCCCATGAATTTATTGCGTAACTATTATTTATTTCTAAAATGCGTGGAAGTGTATTGTGCATTAGGCATTGTAAGGTTGCAGACCCGTGAAAGGCTGTTGACTAAGCGTGGGAAAATGATCGTCAGCCATGATACTACGGGTATCCTGAATTAGAGCTAACGAGATAACAAGAAGCACATATACGTGTGATCAACTAAAATGAAAACGAAATACGTTCAGTGAAACTCCGGCTGTTGCCGTTTTCAAGAAGTTTTGAGAATGATTAAAGTGAAGTAGTGCTCTTAAGTCAAAATATGGAAAACGTATTTGTAGCGGAGCTCCAGCGGCCCGAAGGGCCGCAAAGCGGAGCCCCATACCTATAGAAACCCGTCAACTGCTTTTCTCATGGTAATCTTGGCTAGCGGTATTGCTCGTGGGCGCGACCGACGACGACGTCGCACAATAATTAATAATGTCCTAATAATAATAATAATAATCCAACATGGCGGCCATACTCCAGCTGACCATCTAGTTTACAGCAGACATCTTTGATATTAGACATCCATGTTATGGTCAATTGACACCTGTCAAAACGACGTATCCGCTGACCAGTATCACGTGACCATATCGTGGGCTCAAGTTATGAGCTGTCGAGGTCAGCTGTTTTTTTGAAGTTGACCGCTGATCAGGTACTGGTTTTCAATTGGATCGCAGGCTCAAGCCAGGCCAAAACGAGGCTCAATCGTCCTGTAAGCAATATTCGCCGCCTACCTTGACTACTTCTCAGTTCTTTTTTTTTTGTTTAAACCGATGAGAATCAGCCTTTGGATGTTGAGAGGAACAAATTGGATTGCCTGACTTTGCTATTTTATACTTAACGGATCTGCGAGAAAAGTGGTTTGGCAGGGTTTTAATCATGCAGGCGCTGTCTTCGATTGCTCACTTTTGCTGTGTATTAAACTGGACGGTTTTGCCGCTAAAAATTCTTAATTGAAGAAGCTTTCTTGGTAGACATGGGAAGTAAAACAAAGTGACGGTGAAAAACTTCAAGGCCCGATAAGGATTTGTATCTGCTTAGCAAATGAATACGTATACTTTTGTGTGAACAGACGGCTTCTGCTTTAGCTCTGCGTTCGGAGTGATTGTTGACTGTCCGCAGGTTAGTACTCCTGTTGTGTCTTTTATATGACATATGGTGATTTGTCTCTGTGACTACGAGTTATGTTTGTTACTTGTCTTAGTTTTTAAATTTCTACAAGGAACGCCGAAGAAACATTCGCTGGCATCGTTCTTTGTTTTCTTGCCTTTTGTTGTTTTTATGCGCGCTGTTTGGACTAAAAATGCTCGTCTTTTTTTCCAAATGCATATTTTCGCTCTAATATTTCATTTTGGAGCCTATAACTCTTCGTTTTCCCTGCTGTCGCTCATTTTTTTGGGCAAAGAATTGGTTGAAGAGAAGCCAAGCGAAGTCTGGACGGTTTATATCCTCGGCTTCGCTTTGTTGACATTATTGGAAACTCGCAAAAGAGTAATCATTGCCAAACGTATAAACACGATTTTTAACAGCTGCAGCTTTGGAAATGCCAGCAATATGTTGTCCCTCAACAGCAATTCTCGTTGTTAGTTAAAAAATCGCAGACTTTCATGGCTATTGCAGAAAAAACTTCGTCCTTTGTTCAATGTTTACCATCCTGAATCAGATGTTATCATTAACAGTGATGCCAAAAATAATACCACCCACGACTTGTAGTCAAGGTTTGTTGTTTGCAATATTTGTAATTGATCGAAGTCAAGAATAAAACCATTCTCAACATCACTAGATAATTGCAGTTGATCACCTGAGTTGATTCATGACTAAAATACTATGCTCGATCAATCTGTGGGAGTCACTTTTCTCAAGGAAAAGTAAAGTCGATTTCGCTCAAGGTTTTTCCATGTTATTGTAAAAAGGACATCGACGGCACTTTCTATCGTCTTTACTATAATAGATCACAAGAATGACACCATAAAATGTTCAAAACAAGGCGAGCAAAGTACTTTTGTTCTTTTATGGGCGGTGTCGAAGAGTGCTCACTTTGAGGTTTTGTCGCAATTTTGTTGTAAAATGTTTTGTTTTGATAGATTAAAATGTCACCGTTACATGTTAGAATTTGTGACTCAGCCAAAGGACATAACCGGTTGTGAAGTTGGATTTAATAGTGGGACACTAGAAGTGTTAACCTAGTTTACTGATTTTTACCACTTGTATTGAAATGTAATCAGATGTAATTAAACTGTGATGAAGAAAAGTTTGTTATCGTTTTTGCTCATCAGAATCATATAGTTCCTGAGCCACAAACGCCGATGATATTTCGAAAATCTACGTTTGCACTTGATTGAATGGTGGCTTTGGTTCTGCAGCAAAACAGTAAAAATATATACAGTAAACACCCTCGTATAAGAACCTAGAATTTTTGGGTTCAGGCTGAATGGGTTCTTATATTTTGGGGTAGTTTTTCCGAACTCAGGCTGATTAGGTTCTTAGTAGGTTCTTATTTGTAGGAGTTGTCATAGTGATACCATTCAGAGAACTGCTGTAGTACTAGTATGTCATAATGGTTGAACATTTGTATTTTAAACAGCAAAAATGCCAAGCCTTATTTTTTAAACAATAATAAATTCAGTATCATAGGCTACCATATTTACAGTTGTATTTGATAATAATGTACATGTAAGTTGTTAACAGCAATATAAATATATAAAGGCTAGTCCCAAGGCTACACCTGTATAATTTTATACAGTATTCTATACTCTGTATTTATAAGATTTTCAATTAAACAAATAATTTTCATGGTGTTTCGCAGAAATTTCACAATTTCTATCAATTAAAATCCAGTATTTTGGCTACAAAATAAGAGTGTTTTTTTGTATAAGAACCTGTTGTTCTTTGCCAGCCAAAATAGGTTCTTATATATTTGGGTACTAAAATGCCCAATTTCAGCCTGTAGGTTCTTAAATCACTAGGTTCTTATACGCGGGTGTTTACTGTATATTTTTTTATATATGTAATCACAATATAGAGAAGTCCTTACTGGAGTCATGGCTCAAGTCCTGTGGCATTGCCATATTAGTTTATCTGTAAATGCTAATATTGAGGAAATAATTGTGGAGCTCCGCTTTTAGGCTTGCCTAAATATATATATTATTACTGAACAATAAGTCTAAATTATAGGGAGGCTAAAGAGGTACTAAAATGACTCTTTGAGGATCTACCTCGATATGTCGGTGAAATCAATTTTAACGAATCAGGCAATGTCGCGACAAGACAAATTAAAAAGATTGATATGAACAAACCTTTTCCTCGAATTTTCACAATGGATTCGCTACCAAGTGAAGTGACTGAAATGGAAATATCCTCAACCCACCCAACAGTTCCTTTGATTAAGCAAAAACCTCTAGTGGCATTAATCCTTATTCCATCACCGGTGACCAATCAAGACCAAGACCGTAAGGATTTTTAAGATATTACGCCTGGATGAACTGACAGTTTAAGAAATATAAGAACTGGCATTGTGTACTTGCCTTTTTTCGGCCAAGTTTCCGGAAGGATCTACGTACACTGCTTTTCAATCGGCGAACGGCATTTTTTTTTAACTTACATGCAGTCAATTGTATAAAAAAGGCTGTGAAAACTGTGCAGACTTGTGACGCATTTATTAAACATATATTACGGAGTAAAAAAAAAAAAGAAAAGGAAGAAAGAAAGATGTTGTGGAGGCCAAAACGTTGTTTGAATTGTCAGAAATATGCCACGTTTATCAAAACACCAACCCCGGTAGAAAACATAATTTTCACAAGCAGTGAATACTGTAGGTGATCAATAGTAGTGGTTCAAAACACTCGCAAAAAGCGTTACTGATATCATGCGGTCAAGAGTGTTTTTTCTTTAAAAAGAACACTCTGTAAAGTTACAAGAGCAGTCTAGAGTATGACAAGCCCAACAATATATCTGAGGAAAAACGTTTCATCCCGCTCAAGATCGCTACTTTGATAGACAGGTGAAGATTGCGCATAACTTGTAG
>OX419341.1:13907304-13929804 GCA_948470475.1 Galaxea fascicularis
TGGTCTTCTTACTTTGAAGAAGTCGTTTGCTTGCCCTCTGATGAGGTGTCAGTTGCCCTTTACTTGGAGTTTTTGCTACAGCACAGTTACTCCTACTCCAGACTTGAGTCTGCCTGTTATGGAAAAAGCTGGGCACACAATTTGTATGGTTTTCCAAGTCCCTGTGATTCAAAATTGGTAACAAACGTGCTCGAGGCGGCAAAAAGGGAGCCTGCTAAACCTGTTTTTAAGAAAGAACCTGTTACTCCTGAAATGATTTTGAGTATATGTAACAGGTTTGCGGGTCCCAATGCTAATCTTTCTGATCTTCGCTTAGCTGCAATTTACGTGACTGTCTACTCGGCTTTTCTCAGTTACAACGAGTTAGCTAGCCTTCGTTGTTGTGCCGTTAGTTTTTGTGATACTTTTGTTACGATTTATGTATTTAAGAGCAAAACAGATGTTTATAGGGATGGAGCTCATGTTTTGTTGGCAAAATCAGACTCAGTGTCTTGCCCTTTTCTCTTGCTTTCTAGATACGTCAGTGCCGCTAATTTAGACTTGTCTTCGTCTTTACCGTTTTTCGCTCCTCGTATTTACGTATCGAGTTACGTCTTCTTATAGTTTGCGTTCCATGGATATGAGTTATTACCAGGACTAGGGAAATAGTTTTACAAGCGTTTGCAGAAATAGGGTATCCTTAACACTTATTTGGTTTACTCAGTCTAAGAGCAGGATCGAGGTGCTTCTGCAGCCGCTAACACTGGCGTCACTGATTGACTCTTTAAACGTCACGGCTGATGGAAGTCTGAGCGAGCCAAGGACGGAAATTAGAATCTTTACTCTCAGTGTCGAGAAGTTTACATACTTTACCAGTTGCTTAAATTGGAAAATTTACTGCGATGATCACTCTTCACTTGCATCTACAACCGCAGTACAAATATGAATTATTTCATATATACTTCACATCATTTCACTGTGCGGGAAAAAATATGAACTCAATAAATTGACCTCGCTCCCAATGTGTGGCTTCATAGCTCAGTTGGTAGAGCATCGCACCGGTATCGCGGAGGTCACGGGTTCGAATCCCGTTGAAGCCCTGATTTTTTCAGGCTTCTTCTTTCCAGTTGCTTAAATTGGAAAATTTACTGCGATGATCACTCTTCACTTGCATACTTAGTTTTCTTTGTTCTCTTTCTTTATTTTCGAAGCGGGCATCATTAAACGAGATGCCCGCCCCTGATGTTGTGTTTGTGTTCATTGAGATTAGTTACAAAATATTTTATAGTCGTTTCTGGGTGATTAGAGTATAAGGGATTTTTGCAACGAATGGCTTGGATGGAAATGGATTACAAGTTGAAAAATGTACGTTAATCCTCATTTTATTTTAGACTTTCGAGTGAGGATTTCGAGTTGGATTTTCTAACCGCTAGAGTGGAATAGATTAATTGACGACGTGTTCTCACTGTGGGACAAATATTTATAGTTGAAGTGAACGAATTTATTGAGCAAGCTAATAAGAGAGAGAGATTCAAGAACGAATCAGTCCTAGATGCGCGAACGCACTACAAATCCACAGAGACATTTTTCAGTATTCGAATTTTTAGTCGTGTCATCCACCAGGCGTCACCAAGGGTTTTATTAAAGGGGAAGCACTCGGGACTCTGAGAACAAATTCCTCAAAGACTAAATTTGAAGAAAACATTGAAATTTTCGAATCATGCCTTATAAGTAGAGGCTATCCAGCCAAAGCGATAAAGAAACAACTTCCTGAAGTCAACTTCAGAGACAGGAAATCTGCGCTAAAGCAGAGTAACAAATGGCCGCACAATTGAGAATTCTTCCCTTTGTAACGCAATACCATCCAGCGCTATCAAGACTACGAAATATCCTCATGGGGAAGTGGCGTATTGTACAAGTTCAACCTACATTGAAAGAAATTTTCAAAGAGCCTCCCCTTTTTGTTTTTCGGAGGAGGAAAATCTCTCAAAGACCTTTCAGTTAAGGCGAAGCTATAGAATGAAAGAAAATAATATTTGCGAACTACAGGAATCATGGTGGCCCGCCAACTCCTTTTTAACTGTATATGTAAAACCACAGAAAATTTATTGGAAACCCCGCCAAAAGTAACCCGCCAAAAAAATCCTAATTCGAAAATCCTAATCGAAAATCCAAATCGAAATCCAACTCGATATCCTAACTCGGTAAATAGGCAACCTCGTCAATGCTTTAATCAAAGGAGGCCCGAGTTTCGCCGAGAAAGTCGAGTGAAGAAAATGACATCAATTGTAAATCGAATTTTCTCTTCTTCCCATAATACTAACCGGCTCAAATTACTTTTGCTTCAATTTTGTTTTGTCCTGTCTTCAGAGGCTACTTTTCTTTCCCACGCGATTTTCTTAGGACGTTTTTGCAATTTTCCGAGTGATCAACCGTTCTCGCTTTTCTTTTTAAGAGATTTTTGCTGACCTACAACACCGAAGGCTCTATTTTGCATGTCACGCTTGTCACGCTAGCACTGTGGCTTGTTTGGCAAAGCGAGCACTCGATGTGCAATTTGGTAAGTAATTGATTTATAAGTCAGTTTTCGAGTCATTTTCCACTGCAGAAGCCCCTAGTGCGGCATCCTTAAGCTGGCTTTTGGGGTAGAGGCAATCCTCTGAAAGAAAACAGAGGTGAAAAACAATTTCACAACGAGTTAGCCGCCGAAAGTGGTTCAGCGAGCCATGGCGGTTGTCAAGTGAGGTCGTCTTTCTGGCTTTTCTGTAGATGGATTCCAGGACCTAGAACGGCAATTTTGGCCTGTTTTGCCTTGTAAATAATGCAATCGGTGCAATATTTTGCCGGTAGAACTGGGTGACTCGACACTTATAAAAGATCTATGCAACAGAAATAAGCGGACTTTCATGTCGCCGTTATCAAGGAATTACCCAGAATTCATTTCGCGCGTGAACAACGAAACTTTCGAATTCGTGGGGATAGCTCCAATAAAGGTCGCGGGGGATACATGGCCATGAATATATTCAAAAGGCAAAAATATAGGTAGGGTGCTATTTTTCTAAACCTTATCTTGTGAACGTTTAAAAGCCGACTCCGCTAGCACTTTACAGAGATATTCGGGAATAATTGAAGGGCATAACGATTGCTTTGTACTTAATAGATCCCTCTTTGCGGCAATCCTGTAAGCCACTAAAGTTAATTTTTGTCATACGTGGTTTTGTGTCCAAGTTTTGTCCTCAACTGGAACACAAAGAAAGTTGATTTACAACTCAGTGATCAGCCACAACCTCTTTTATGTGCCTCACACCCGGCTCCGATGTTATTATTTCAACTTTAATTTAAAGTTAACATTTGAAGTCACAAAATTTAGCATTCTAGAATTTGAAGTCTTTAACCTTCCCGTCTAAAACTTATTTTAAAATTTGGCGCCAGATAGGACAATCTACAATACCTGTAGTTTACTTCCCTGCCTTGTCATCTCATAAAATTCTCGCTTCCTAATTCTTCCAAAGCAAACACGAGTAAACTGATTAATGCAAAAACTAAAATTATGTTAGATTCGGTAATTTTGATAATCTTAGCCCACGGACTATCATTAGCACTGCACGCAGAAAAAACATTCCCAATAGCAACGCAGCGTTGTTATTTCATTGGTTTTGACTATACTTGAAATGCACAAAAAGATCTTGTGACACAAGACCTTTTCATAAATATTTCGCGTATTGTCCGCCTTATTCGTCGACTCCACTTCGTGCATAATCTTTACATATATGCGTACTGATAAGTTATCCTGTTCTCGCGACCTTAAATAGCTTTTCATCGGCGTCCTAGAGGAGTGAGTACTAAAATCAACTTAACGAAAAATCTTCACATTGAGCGATACCAGGCCTTTTGTGAAAAACTTAAAAACAAAAACGCGTGTAACTTTAAAGCCGTTTAACTTGAGACTGAGAAGAAATAAAACTGTTGTAGTAGTGAAAATGTTTTAAAACTGTTTGCAGACTCGCAAGACAAAGAAAAGCACCAAACAGACCACAGCAAATCACAATAGCAAAGAGCTCAAATAACAACAGTAAAACCGAGATAGCTAGCGAACGTAGCACAGCGAGGGTTTGATCATCGGACCTCTGGGTTATGGGCCTAGCACGCTTCCACTGTGCCATTCGGCTTCATGCTTGAATGGTTAGTTTCTAGCTCGTATCACTGGTTTCATAGTGTCCCATACCGAACAGAATCCATCCTGGTAGTCGTGGCCGAGTGGTTAAGGCGATGGACTCGAAATCCATTGGGGTCTCCCCGCGCAGGTTCGAATCCTGCCGACTACGTCGGATACACAATGAAGTCGCAGCCTTTTGACAAATCTCCTGACCACTAAACACGTAACTGAAATCGTTCCAAACACCGATCGGACTTCTGCCTTCATTATTTCCTTAAAACCAACAATCGGAAGTTTTCTCTCTTAACGGAGATTGATCAATTCAGACTCAGTCCACGAAACTGTGAAAATGTATTGGCATCCCGGCTCTAAACGACTAAAATCTGGAGACAATTGCCAGACAAAATTCCAAAATCGTTGATCCCAATGGATTTCAAGTCCATCTCCATAACCTCTTCCTTTTAAACGAAGGGAAATGTGGACGGTAGAGAACAACTATCAAATCGAGAGGTGAGTAGTACAAGCTGATCCGAGCGCTTGAAACAGGCCTGTGTATACATTACTTACTCTTTGCATTTGTCAGTTTTAAAAAAGTTCGGCCCCTAAAAGAAACGACAACAACAATTCAACAGGACCTGAGCTCACACACAGATAACCTCAATCTTCAATTAGTACATTCATCTTTTCATCAAGCAGATTCATCGAATAGCTGATTAAAAGTGCATCCGTAGTCGTAGTCGGCAGGATTCGAACCTGCGCGGGGAGACCCCAATGGATTTCTAGTCCATCGCCTTAACCACTCGGCCACGACTACCTCGATGTTCAAGCAGCGTACCCTGGGCAGTTGAAAATAGATTGAATAATAAGCCGCATTATGCATGCGTTTTGATTGGTTCTTCCTTGCGACGCACTGACCTCATCACTTACAACTTTTTCCCTTTGTTTTTTCGAAAATGGTCGAAAGTTTTGAAATTTAAAGGACATCTGACCAGATCGGATGAACGAACACGTAGCAAAAGCTCTTGCCGAGGCAGTGGACAAATTCCATACCCAGGAAATAAACACGTTTCTCATGTAGAAAATGACTTAAACTCGGACAGTCTCAGTCGACCGCCACTAAACGACACACAAAAATGGCTCTTTATAATATAAAACAAATAGATTCCATGTTTCCGTGTGTCTGTTCACTAATAGATCCAGAAGACGTCAAACGGCCGGCTAAGAGCAACAGTGGCACACTCGACTAACGCCTCGTGTGCCACTTCTTTGTTTTCACCGCACTTTGACGTCATCTGTGACCTATTACTGAACAGACCAACGCCAACATGGAATCTATTTGTTGAACAGAAAAATAATGAACGTCTCCAAGAACAGACACAGAGAAAACGACAGCAAAGGTAAAACGAACTTCCTCCTCCTCCCCAACAAGAACACCTGCTCATAGTACTTTTGCGTCAGTTTGTTTTGCCCTGTCTTCGTTTCAGAGCTTTCGCTTGATACGTTACTTTATTTTCATCAGTTGGACTTGCTTACGCTAAAAAAATATTGAAGACAATGACATTATTAATAATGAAGTATAGCAGAGCGAGGTTTTGATCCTCGGACCTCTGGGTTATGGGCCCAGCACGCTTCCACTGCGCCACTCTGCTTTGCATGTAGAAACAGTGTACCCGAGGACATATCATTTCATTTGTGAAAAACGACTCAAAGTCGTTTTCCTAATATTACGGTTGAATGTTTTATCCGTAAAGCGATATTTTCGCCCACAAACAGAGCTGAAACGTTTCACCGGGCGACAACACCATGAAACTGAAACAACATTAAAATACCGATTAAGGGCTTTTAAAACTGTTTGACTTGGAACGAAATAAATAGAACTGTGAGTAGCAGTAGTCAAAATGTTACAAAAAGTAACTTTTGAGATCTCTCCCATTGAAAACCGTAAGAAGCGTGGCAAACACCCCCTTCTTAAGTCGTTCACTCACGCGTTTTAAAACTGTTTGCAGACTCGCAAGACAGAGTCAAGAACCAAACGCGCGACGACAATCACAATAGCAAAAAACCTTAATAAAAACAGCAAACGATAGCTTAGCAGAGCGAGGTTTTGATCCTCGGACCTCTGGGTTATGGGCCCAGCACGCTTCCACTGCGCCACTCTGCTTACCATGTAGAGACAAGGTATACAATATAATCTCATCGGTGAAAAAGGTCGTAAAGTCGTCTTTGTAGTCCGGCGGCTTATATTTTATGGTTTTATCGGTAAAGCCATTTTCCTCCACAAATAGAGCTAAACTTGACGTTTCGTGGACAAACGATGAGTCTGAAACAAAATAAAAAAGTTTCTTAAGAGCTTTTAAAACCGTTTAACTTGAGACTGAGAAGAAATAAAACTGTTGTAGTAGTGAAAATGTTTTAAAACTGTTTGCAGACTCGCAAGACAAAGAAAAGCACCAAACAGACCACAGCAAATCACAATAGCAAAGAGCTCAAATAACAACAGCAAAACCGAGATAGCTAGCGAACGTAGCACAGCGAGGGTTTGATCATCGGACCTCTGGGTTATGGGCCTAGCACGCTTCCACTGTGCCATTCGGCTTCACGCTTGAATGGTTAGTTTCTAGCTCGTATCACTGGTTTCATAGTGTCCCATACCGAACAGAATCCATCCTGGTAGTCGTGGCCGAGTGGTTAAGGCGGTGGACTCGAAATCCATTGGGGTCTCCCCGCGCAGGTTCGAATCCTGCCGACTACGTCGGATACACAATGAAGTCGCAGCCTTTTGACAAATCTCCTGACCACTAAACACGTAACTGAAATCGTTCCAAACACCGATCGGACTTCTGCCTTCATTATTTCCTTAAAACCAACAATCGGAAGTTTTCTCTCTTAACGGAGATTGATCAATTCAGACTCAGTCCACGAAACTGTGAAAATGTATTGGCATCCCGGCTCTAAACGACTAAAATCTGGAGACAATTGCCAGACAAAATTCCAAAATCGTTGATCCCAGTGGATTTCAAGTCCATCTCCATAACCTCTTCCTTTTAAACGAAGGGAAATGTGGACGGTAGAGAACAACTATCAAATCGAGAGGTGAGTAGTACAAGCTGATCCGAGCGCTTGAAACAGGCCTGTGTATACATTACTTACTCTTTGCATTTGTCAGTTTTAAAAAAGTTCGGCCCCTAAAAGAAACGACAACAACAATTCAACAGGACCTGAGCTCACACACAGATAACCTCAATCTTCAATTAGTACATTCATCTTTTCATCAAGCAGATTCATCGAATAGCTGATTAAAAGTGCATCCGTAGTCGTAGTCGGCAGGATTCGAACCTGCGCGGGGAGACCCCAATGGATTTCTAGTCCATCGCCTTAACCACTCGGCCACGACTACCTCGATGTTCAAGCAGCGTACCCTGGGCAGTTGAAAATAGATTGAATAATAAGCCGCATTATGCATGCGTTTTGATTGGTTCTTCCTTGCGACGCACTGACCTCATCACTTACAACTTTTTCCCTTTGTTTTTTCGAAAATGGTCGAAAGTTTTGAAATTTAAAGGACATCTGACCAGATCGGATGAACGAACACGTAGCAAAAGCTCTTGCCGAGGCAGTGGACAAATTCCATACCCAGGAAATAAACACGTTTCTCATGTAGAAAATGACTTAAACTCGGACAGTCTCAGTCGACCGCCACTAAACGACACACAAAAATGGCTCTTTATAATATAAAACAAATAGATTCCATGTTTCCGTGTGTCTGTTCACTAATAGATCCAGAAGACGTCAAACGGCCGGCTAAGAGCAACAGTGGCACACTCGACTAACGCCTCGTGTGCCACTTCTTTGTTTTCACCGCACTTTGACGTCATCTGTGACCTATTACTGAACAGACCAACGCCAACATGGAATCTATTTGTTGAACAGAAAAATAATGAACGTCTCCAAGAACAGACACAGAGAAAACGACAGCAAAGGTAAAACGAACTTCCTCCTCCTCCCCAACAAGAACACCTGCTCATAGTACTTTTGCGTCAGTTTGTTTTGCCCTGTCTTCGTTTCAGAGCTTTCGCTTGATACGTTACTTTATTTTCATCAGTTGGACTTGCTTACGCTAAAAAAATATTGAAGACAATGACGTTATTAATAATGAAGTATAGCAGAGCGAGGTTTTGATCCTCGGACCTCTGGGTTATGGGCCCAGCACGCTTCCACTGCGCCACTCTGCTTTGCATGTAGAAACAGTGTACCCGAGGACATATCATTTCATTTGTGAAAAACGACTCAAAGTCGTTTTCCTAATATTACGGTTGAATGTTTTATCCGTAAAGCGATATTTTCGCCCACAAACAGAGCTGAAACGTTTCACCGGGCGACAACACCATGAAACTGAAACAACATTAAAATACCGATTAAGGGCTTTTAAAACTGTTTGACTTGGAACGAAATAAATAGAACTGTGAGTAGCAGTAGTCAAAATGTTACAAAAAGTAACTTTTGAGATCTCTCCCATTGAAAACCGTAAGAAGCGTGGCAAACACCCCCTTCTTAAGTCGTTCACTCACGCGTTTTAAAACTGTTTGCAGACTCGCAAGACAGAGTCAAGAACCAAACGCGCGACGACAATCACAATAGCAAAAAACCTTAATAAAAACAGCAAACGATAGCTTAGCAGAGCGAGGTTTTGATCCTCGGACCTCTGGGTTATGGGCCCAGCACGCTTCCACTGCGCCACTCTGCTTACCATGTAGAGACAAGGTATACAATATAATCTCATCGGTGAAAAAGGTCGTAAAGTCGTCTTTGTAGTCCGGCGGCTTATATTTTATGGTTTTATCGGTAAAGCCATTTTCCTCCACAAATAGAGCTAAACTTGACGTTTCGTGGACAAACGATGAGTCTGAAACAAAATAAAAAAGTTTCTTAAGAGCTTTTAAAACCGTTTAACTTGAGACTGAGAAGAAATAAAACTGTTGTAGTAGTGAAAATGTTTTAAAACTGTTTGCAGACTCGCAAGACAAAGAAAAGCACCAAACAGACCACAGCAAATCACAATAGCAAAGAGCTCAAATAACAACAGCAAAACCGAGATAGCTAGCGAACGTAGCACAGCGAGGGTTTGATCATCGGACCTCTGGGTTATGGGCCTAGCACGCTTCCACTGTGCCATTCGGCTTCACGCTTGAATGGTTAGTTTCTAGCTCGTATCACTGGTTTCATAGTGTCCCATACCGAACAGAATCCATCCTGGTAGTCGTGGCCGAGTGGTTAAGGCGGTGGACTCGAAATCCATTGGGGTCTCCCCGCGCAGGTTCGAATCCTGCCGACTACGTCGGATACACAATGAAGTCGCAGCCTTTTGACAAATCTCCTGACCACTAAACACGTAACTGAAATCGTTCCAAACACCGATCGGACTTCTGCCTTCATTATTTCCTTAAAACCAACAATCGGAAGTTTTCTCTCTTAACGGAGATTGATCAATTCAGACTCAGTCCACGAAACTGTGAAAATGTATTGGCATCCCGGCTCTAAACGACTAAAATCTGGAGACAATTGCCAGACAAAATTCCAAAATCGTTGATCCCAATGGATTTCAAGTCCATCTCCATAACCTCTTCCTTTTAAACGAAGGGAAATGTGGACGGTAGAGAACAACTATCAAATCGAGAGGTGAGTAGTACAAGCTGATCCGAGCGCTTGAAACAGGCCTGTGTATACATTACTTACTCTTTGCATTTGTCAGTTTTAAAAAAGTTCGGCCCCTAAAAGAAACGACAACAACAATTCAACAGGACCTGAGCTCACACACAGATAACCTCAATCTTCAATTAGTACATTCATCTTTTCATCAAGCAGATTCATCGAATAGCTGATTAAAAGTGCATCCGTAGTCGTAGTCGGCAGGATTCGAACCTGCGCGGGGAGACCCCAATGGATTTCTAGTCCATCGCCTTAACCACTCGGCCACGACTACCTCGATGTTCAAGCAGCGTACCCTGGGCAGTTGAAAATAGATTGAATAATAAGCCGCATTATGCATGCGTTTTGATTGGTTCTTCCTTGCGACGCACTGACCTCATCACTTACAACTTTTTCCCTTTGTTTTTTCGAAAATGGTCGAAAGTTTTGAAATTTAAAGGACATCTGACCAGATCGGATGAACGAACACGTAGCAAAAGCTCTTGCCGAGGCAGTGGACAAATTCCATACCCAGGAAATAAACACGTTTCTCATGTAGAAAATGACTTAAACTCGGACAGTCTCAGTCGACCGCCACTAAACGACACACAAAAATGGCTCTTTATAATATAAAACAAATAGATTCCATGTTTCCGTGTGTCTGTTCACTAATAGATCCAGAAGACGTCAAACGGCCGGCTAAGAGCAACAGTGGCACACTCGACTAACGCCTCGTGTGCCACTTCTTTGTTTTCATCGCACTTTGACGTCATCTGTGACCTATTACTGAACAGACCAACGCCAACATGGAATCTATTTGTTGAACAGAAAAATAATGAACGTCTCCAAGAACAGACACAGAGAAAACGACAGCAAAGGTAAAACGAACTTCCTCCTCCTCCCCAACAAGAACACCTGCTCATAGTACTTTTGCGTCAGTTTGTTTTGCCCTGTCTTCGTTTCAGAGCTTTCGCTTGATACGTTACTTTATTTTCATCAGTTGGACTTGCTTACGCTAAAAAAATATTGAAGACAATGACGTTATTAATAATGAAGTATAGCAGAGCGAGGTTTTGATCCTCGGACCTCTGGGTTATGGGCCCAGCACGCTTCCACTGCGCCACTCTGCTTTGCATGTAGAAACAGTGTACCCGAGGACATATCATTTCATTTGTGAAAAACGACTCAAAGTCGTTTTCCTAATATTACGGTTGAATGTTTTATCCGTAAAGCGATATTTTCGCCCACAAACAGAGCTGAAACGTTTCACCGGGCGACAACACCATGAAACTGAAACAACATTAAAATACCGATTAAGGGCTTTTAAAACTGTTTGACTTGGAACGAAATAAATAGAACTGTGAGTAGCAGTAGTCAAAATGTTACAAAAAGTAACTTTTGAGATCTCTCCCATTGAAAACCGTAAGAAGCGTGGCAAACACCCCCTTCTTAAGTCGTTCACTCACGCGTTTTAAAACTGTTTGCAGACTCGCAAGACAGAGTCAAGAACCAAACGCGCGACGACAATCACAATAGCAAAAAACCTTAATAAAAACAGCAAACGATAGCTTAGCAGAGCGAGGTTTTGATCCTCGGACCTCTGGGTTATGGGCCCAGCACGCTTCCACTGCGCCACTCTGCTTACCATGTAGAGACAAGGTATACAATATAATCTCATCGGTGAAAAAGGTCGTAAAGTCGTCTTTGTAGTCCGGCGGCTTATATTTTATGGTTTTATCGGTAAAGCCATTTTCCTCCACAAATAGAGCTAAACTTGACGTTTCGTGGACAAACGATGAGTCTGAAACAAAATAAAAAAGTTTCTTAAGAGCTTTTAAAACCGTTTAACTTGAGACTGAGAAGAAATAAAACTGTTGTAGTAGTGAAAATGTTTTAAAACTGTTTGCAGACTCGCAAGACAAAGAAAAGCACCAAACAGACCACAGCAAATCACAATAGCAAAGAGCTCAAATAACAACAGTAAAACCGAGATAGCTAGCGAACGTAGCACAGCGAGGGTTTGATCATCGGACCTCTGGGTTATGGGCCTAGCACGCTTCCACTGTGCCATTCGGCTTCATGCTTGAATGGTTAGTTTCTAGCTCGTATCACTGGTTTCATAGTGTCCCATACCGAACAGAATCCATCCTGGTAGTCGTGGCCGAGTGGTTAAGGCGATGGACTCGAAATCCATTGGGGTCTCCCCGCGCAGGTTCGAATCCTGCCGACTACGTCGGATACACAATAAAGTCGCAGCCTTTTGACAAATCTCCTGACCACTAAACACGTAACTGAAATCGTTCCAAACACCGATCGGACTTCTGCCTTCATTATTTCCTTAAAACCAACAATCGGAAGTTTTCTCTCTTAACGGAGATTGATCAATTCAGACTCAGTCCACGAAACTGTGAAAATGTATTGGCATCCCGGCTCTAAACGACTAAAATCTGGAGACAATTGCCAGACAAAATTCCAAAATCGTTGATCCCAATGGATTTCAAGTCCATCTCCATAACCTCTTCCTTTTAAACGAAGGGAAATGTGGACGGTAGAGAACAACTATCAAATCGAGAGGTGAGTAGTACAAGCTGATCCGAGCGCTTGAAACAGGCCTGTGTATACATTACTTACTCTTTGCATTTGTCAGTTTTAAAAAAGTTCGGCCCCTAAAAGAAACGACAACAACAATTCAACAGGACCTGAGCTCACACACAGATAACCTCAATCTTCAATTAGTACATTCATCTTTTCATCAAGCAGATTCATCGAATAGCTGATTAAAAGTGCATCCGTAGTCGTAGTCGGCAGGATTCGAACCTGCGCGGGGAGACCCCAATGGATTTCTAGTCCATCGCCTTAACCACTCGGCCACGACTACCTCGATGTTCAAGCAGCGTACCCTGGGCAGTTGAAAATAGATTGAATAATAAGCCGCATTATGCATGCGTTTTGATTGGTTCTTCCTTGCGACGCACTGACCTCATCACTTACAACTTTTTCCCTTTGTTTTTTCGAAAATGGTCGAAAGTTTTGAAATTTAAAGGACATCTGACCAGATCGGATGAACGAACACGTAGCAAAAGCTCTTGCCGAGGCAGTGGACAAATTCCATACCCAGGAAATAAACACGTTTCTCATGTAGAAAATGACTTAAACTCGGACAGTCTCAGTCGACCGCCACTAAACGACACACAAAAATGGCTCTTTATAATATAAAACAAATAGATTCCATGTTTCCGTGTGTCTGTTCACTAATAGATCCAGAAGACGTCAAACGGCCGGCTAAGAGCAACAGTGGCACACTCGACTAACGCCTCGTGTGCCACTTCTTTGTTTTCACCGCACTTTGACGTCATCTGTGACCTATTACTGAACAGACCAACGCCAACATGGAATCTATTTGTTGAACAGAAAAATAATGAACGTCTCCAAGAACAGACACAGAGAAAACGACAGCAAAGGTAAAACGAACTTCCTCCTCCTCCCCAACAAGAACACCTGCTCATAGTACTTTTGCGTCAGTTTGTTTTGCCCTGTCTTCGTTTCAGAGCTTTCGCTTGATACGTTACTTTATTTTCATCAGTTGGACTTGCTTACGCTAAAAAAATATTGAAGACAATGACGTTATTAATAATGAAGTATAGCAGAGCGAGGTTTTGATCCTCGGACCTCTGGGTTATGGGCCCAGCACGCTTCCACTGCGCCACTCTGCTTTGCATGTAGAAACAGTGTACCCGAGGACATATCATTTCATTTGTGAAAAACGACTCAAAGTCGTTTTCCTAATATTACGGTTGAATGTTTTATCCGTAAAGCGATATTTTCGCCCACAAACAGAGCTGAAACGTTTCACCGGGCGACAACACCATGAAACTGAAACAACATTAAAATACCGATTAAGGGCTTTTAAAACTGTTTGACTTGGAACGAAATAAATAGAACTGTGAGTAGCAGTAGTCAAAATGTTACAAAAAGTAACTTTTGAGATCTCTCCCATTGAAAACCGTAAGAAGCGTGGCAAACACCCCCTTCTTAAGTCGTTCACTCACGCGTTTTAAAACTGTTTGCAGACTCGCAAGACAGAGTCAAGAACCAAACGCGCGACGACAATCACAATAGCAAAAAACCTTAATAAAAACAGCAAACGATAGCTTAGCAGAGCGAGGTTTTGATCCTCGGACCTCTGGGTTATGGGCCCAGCACGCTTCCACTGCGCCACTCTGCTTACCATGTAGAGACAAGGTATACAATATAATCTCATCGGTGAAAAAGGTCGTAAAGTCGTCTTTGTAGTCCGGCGGCTTATATTTTATGGTTTTATCGGTAAAGCCATTTTCCTCCACAAATAGAGCTAAACTTGACGTTTCGTGGACAAACGATGAGTCTGAAACAAAATAAAAAAGTTTCTTAAGAGCTTTTAAAACCGTTTAACTTGAGACTGAGAAGAAATAAAACTGTTGTAGTAGTGAAAATGTTTTAAAACTGTTTGCAGACTCGCAAGACAAAGAAAAGCACCAAACAGACCACAGCAAATCACAATAGCAAAGAGCTCAAATAACAACAGCAAAACCGAGATAGCTAGCGAACGTAGCACAGCGAGGGTTTGATCATCGGACCTCTGGGTTATGGGCCTAGCACGCTTCCACTGTGCCATTCGGCTTCATGCTTGAATGGTTAGTTTCTAGCTCGTATCACTGGTTTCATAGTGTCCCATACCGAACAGAATCCATCCTGGTAGTCGTGGCCGAGTGGTTAAGGCGATGGACTCGAAATCCATTGGGGTCTCCCCGCGCAGGTTCGAATCCTGCCGACTACGTCGGATACACAATGAAGTCGCAGCCTTTTGACAAATCTCCTGACCACTAAACACGTAACTGAAATCGTTCCAAACACCGATCGGACTTCTGCCTTCATTATTTCCTTAAAACCAACAATCGGAAGTTTTCTCTCTTAACGGAGATTGATCAATTCAGACTCAGTCCACGAAACTGTGAAAATGTATTGGCATCCCGGCTCTAAACGACTAAAATCTGGAGACAATTGCCAGACAAAATTCCAAAATCGTTGATCCCAATGGATTTCAAGTCCATCTCCATAACCTCTTCCTTTTAAACGAAGGGAAATGTGGACGGTAGAGAACAACTATCAAATCGAGAGGTGAGTAGTACAAGCTGATCCGAGCGCTTGAAACAGGCCTGTGTATACATTACTTACTCTTTGCATTTGTCAGTTTTAAAAAAGTTCGGCCCCTAAAAGAAACGACAACAACAATTCAACAGGACCTGAGCTCACACACAGATAACCTCAATCTTCAATTAGTACATTCATCTTTTCATCAAGCAGATTCATCGAATAGCTGATTAAAAGTGCATCCGTAGTCGTAGTCGGCAGGATTCGAACCTGCGCGGGGAGACCCCAATGGATTTCTAGTCCATCGCCTTAACCACTCGGCCACGACTACCTCGATGTTCAAGCAGCGTACCCTGGGCAGTTGAAAATAGATTGAATAATAAGCCGCATTATGCATGCGTTTTGATTGGTTCTTCCTTGCGACGCACTGACCTCATCACTTACAACTTTTTCCCTTTGTTTTTTCGAAAATGGTCGAAAGTTTTGAAATTTAAAGGACATCTGACCAGATCGGATGAACGAACACGTAGCAAAAGCTCTTGCCGAGGCAGTGGACAAATTCCATACCCAGGAAATAAACACGTTTCTCATGTAGAAAATGACTTAAACTCGGACAGTCTCAGTCGACCGCCACTAAACGACACACAAAAATGGCTCTTTATAATATAAAACAAATAGATTCCATGTTTCCGTGTGTCTGTTCACTAATAGATCCAGAAGACGTCAAACGGCCGGCTAAGAGCAACAGTGGCACACTCGACTAACGCCTCGTGTGCCACTTCTTTGTTTTCACCGCACTTTGACGTCATCTGTGACCTATTACTGAACAGACCAACGCCAACATGGAATCTATTTGTTGAACAGAAAAATAATGAACGTCTCCAAGAACAGACACAGAGAAAACGACAGCAAAGGTAAAACGAACTTCCTCCTCCTCCCCAACAAGAACACCTGCTCATAGTACTTTTGCGTCAGTTTGTTTTGCCCTGTCTTCGTTTCAGAGCTTTCGCTTGATACGTTACTTTATTTTCATCAGTTGGACTTGCTTACGCTAAAAAAATATTGAAGACAATGACGTTATTAATAATGAAGTATAGCAGAGCGAGGTTTTGATCCTCGGACCTCTGGGTTATGGGCCCAGCACGCTTCCACTGCGCCACTCTGCTTTGCATGTAGAAACAGTGTACCCGAGGACATATCATTTCATTTGTGAAAAACGACTCAAAGTCGTTTTCCTAATATTACGGTTGAATGTTTTATCCGTAAAGCGATATTTTCGCCCACAAACAGAGCTGAAACGTTTCACCGGGCGACAACACCATGAAACTGAAACAACATTAAAATACCGATTAAGGGCTTTTAAAACTGTTTGACTTGGAACGAAATAAATAGAACTGTGAGTAGCAGTAGTCAAAATGTTACAAAAAGTAACTTTTGAGATCTCTCCCATTGAAAACCGTAAGAAGCGTGGCAAACACCCCCTTCTTAAGTCGTTCACTCACGCGTTTTAAAACTGTTTGCAGACTCGCAAGACAGAGTCAAGAACCAAACGCGCGACGACAATCACAATAGCAAAAAACCTTAATAAAAACAGCAAACGATAGCTTAGCAGAGCGAGGTTTTGATCCTCGGACCTCTGGGTTATGGGCCCAGCACGCTTCCACTGCGCCACTCTGCTTACCATGTAGAGACAAGGTATACAATATAATCTCATCGGTGAAAAAGGTCGTAAAGTCGTCTTTGTAGTCCGGCGGCTTATATTTTATGGTTTTATCGGTAAAGCCATTTTCCTCCACAAATAGAGCTAAACTTGACGTTTCGTGGACAAACGATGAGTCTGAAACAAAATAAAAAAGTTTCTTAAGAGCTTTTAAAACCGTTTAACTTGAGACTGAGAAGAAATAAAACTGTTGTAGTAGTGAAAATGTTTTAAAACTGTTTGCAGACTCGCAAGACAAAGAAAAGCACCAAACAGACCACAGCAAATCACAATAGCAAAGAGCTCAAATAACAACAGTAAAACCGAGATAGCTAGCGAACGTAGCACAGCGAGGGTTTGATCATCGGACCTCTGGGTTATGGGCCTAGCACGCTTCCACTGTGCCATTCGGCTTCATGCTTGAATGGTTAGTTTCTAGCTCGTATCACTGGTTTCATAGTGTCCCATACCGAACAGAATCCATCCTGGTAGTCGTGGCCGAGTGGTTAAGGCGATGGACTCGAAATCCATTGGGGTCTCCCCGCGCAGGTTCGAATCCTGCCGACTACGTCGGATACACAATGAAGTCGCAGCCTTTTGACAAATCTCCTGACCACTAAACACGTAACTGAAATCGTTCCAAACACCGATCGGACTTCTGCCTTCATTATTTCCTTAAAACCAACAATCGGAAGTTTTCTCTCTTAACGGAGATTGATCAATTCAGACTCAGTCCACGAAACTGTGAAAATGTATTGGCATCCCGGCTCTAAACGACTAAAATCTGGAGACAATTGCCAGACAAAATTCCAAAATCGTTGATCCCAATGGATTTCAAGTCCATCTCCATAACCTCTTCCTTTTAAACGAAGGGAAATGTGGACGGTAGAGAACAACTATCAAATCGAGAGGTGAGTAGTACAAGCTGATCCGAGCGCTTGAAACAGGCCTGTGTATACATTACTTACTCTTTGCATTTGTCAGTTTTAAAAAAGTTCGGCCCCTAAAAGAAACGACAACAACAATTCAACAGGACCTGAGCTCACACACAGATAACCTCAATCTTCAATTAGTACATTCATCTTTTCATCAAGCAGATTCATCGAATAGCTGATTAAAAGTGCATCCGTAGTCGTAGTCGGCAGGATTCGAACCTGCGCGGGGAGACCCCAATGGATTTCTAGTCCATCGCCTTAACCACTCGGCCACGACTACCTCGATGTTCAAGCAGCGTACCCTGGGCAGTTGAAAATAGATTGAATAATAAGCCGCATTATGCATGCGTTTTGATTGGTTCTTCCTTGCGACGCACTGACCTCATCACTTACAACTTTTTCCCTTTGTTTTTTCGAAAATGGTCGAAAGTTTTGAAATTTAAAGGACATCTGACCAGATCGGATGAACGAACACGTAGCAAAAGCTCTTGCCGAGGCAGTGGACAAATTCCATACCCAGGAAATAAACACGTTTCTCATGTAGAAAATGACTTAAACTCGGACAGTCTCAGTCGACCGCCACTAAACGACACACAAAAATGGCTCTTTATAATATAAAACAAATAGATTCCATGTTTCCGTGTGTCTGTTCACTAATAGATCCAGAAGACGTCAAACGGCCGGCTAAGAGCAACAGTGGCACACTCGACTAACGCCTCGTGTGCCACTTCTTTGTTTTCACCGCACTTTGACGTCATCTGTGACCTATTACTGAACAGACCAACGCCAACATGGAATCTATTTGTTGAACAGAAAAATAATGAACGTCTCCAAGAACAGACACAGAGAAAACGACAGCAAAGGTAAAACGAACTTCCTCCTCCTCCCCAACAAGAACACCTGCTCATAGTACTTTTGCGTCAGTTTGTTTTGCCCTGTCTTCGTTTCAGAGCTTTCGCTTGATACGTTACTTTATTTTCATCAGTTGGACTTGCTTACGCTAAAAAAATATTGAAGACAATGACGTTATTAATAATGAAGTATAGCAGAGCGAGGTTTTGATCCTCGGACCTCTGGGTTATGGGCCCAGCACGCTTCCACTGCGCCACTCTGCTTTGCATGTAGAAACAGTGTACCCGAGGACATATCATTTCATTTGTGAAAAACGACTCAAAGTCGTTTTCCTAATATTACGGTTGAATGTTTTATCCGTAAAGCGATATTTTCGCCCACAAACAGAGCTGAAACGTTTCACCGGGCGACAACACCATGAAACTGAAACAACATTAAAATACCGATTAAGGGCTTTTAAAACTGTTTGACTTGGAACGAAATAAATAGAACTGTGAGTAGCAGTAGTCAAAATGTTACAAAAAGTAACTTTTGAGATCTCTCCCATTGAAAACCGTAAGAAGCGTGGCAAACACCCCCTTCTTAAGTCGTTCACTCACGCGTTTTAAAACTGTTTGCAGACTCGCAAGACAGAGTCAAGAACCAAACGCGCGACGACAATCACAATAGCAAAAAACCTTAATAAAAACAGCAAACGATAGCTTAGCAGAGCGAGGTTTTGATCCTCGGACCTCTGGGTTATGGGCCCAGCACGCTTCCACTGCGCCACTCTGCTTACCATGTAGAGACAAGGTATACAATATAATCTCATCGGTGAAAAAGGTCGTAAAGTCGTCTTTGTAGTCCGGCGGCTTATATTTTATGGTTTTACCGGTAAAGCCATTTTCCTCCACAAATAGAGCTAAACTTGACGTTTCGTGGACAAACGATGAGTCTGAAACAAAATAAAAAAGTTTCTTAAGAGCTTTTAAAACCGTTTAACTTGAGACTGAGAAGAAATAAAACTGTTGTAGTAGTGAAAATGTTTTAAAACTGTTTGCAGACTCGCAAGACAAAGAAAAGCACCAAACAGACCACAGCAAATCACAATAGCAAAGAGCTCAAATAACAACAGTAAAACCGAGATAGCTAGCGAACGTAGCACAGCGAGGGTTTGATCATCGGACCTCTGGGTTATGGGCCTAGCACGCTTCCACTGTGCCATTCGGCTTCATGCTTGAATGGTTAGTTTCTAGCTCGTATCACTGGTTTCATAGTGTCCCATACCGAACAGAATCCATCCTGGTAGTCGTGGCCGAGTGGTTAAGGCGATGGACTCGAAATCCATTGGGGTCTCCCCGCGCAGGTTCGAATCCTGCCGACTACGTCGGATACACAATGAAGTCGCAGCCTTTTGACAAATCTCCTGACCACTAAACACGTAACTGAAATCGTTCCAAACACCGATCGGACTTCTGCCTTCATTATTTCCTTAAAACCAACAATCGGAAGTTTTCTCTCTTAACGGAGATTGATCAATTCAGACTCAGTCCACGAAACTGTGAAAATGTATTGGCATCCCGGCTCTAAACGACTAAAATCTGGAGACAATTGCCAGACAAAATTCCAAAATCGTTGATCCCAATGGATTTCAAGTCCATCTCCATAACCTCTTCCTTTTAAACGAAGGGAAATGTGGACGGTAGAGAACAACTATCAAATCGAGAGGTGAGTAGTACAAGCTGATCCGAGCGCTTGAAACAGGCCTGTGTATACATTACTTACTCTTTGCATTTGTCAGTTTTAAAAAAGTTCGGCCCCTAAAAGAAACGACAACAACAATTCAACAGGACCTGAGCTCACACACAGATAACCTCAATCTTCAATTAGTACATTCATCTTTTCATCAAGCAGATTCATCGAATAGCTGATTAAAAGTGCATCCGTAGTCGTAGTCGGCAGGATTCGAACCTGCGCGGGGAGACCCCAATGGATTTCTAGTCCATCGCCTTAACCACTCGGCCACGACTACCTCGATGTTCAAGCAGCGTACCCTGGGCAGTTGAAAATAGATTGAATAATAAGCCGCATTATGCATGCGTTTTGATTGGTTCTTCCTTGCGACGCACTGACCTCATCACTTACAACTTTTTCCCTTTGTTTTTCGAAAATGGTCGAAAGTTTTGAAATTTAAAGGACATCTGACCAGATCGGATGAACGAACACGTAGCAAAAGCTCTTGCCGAGGCAGTGGACAAATTCCATACCCAGGAAATAAACACGTTTCTCATGTAGAAAATGACTTAAACTCGGACAGTCTCAGTCGACCGCCACTAAACGACACACAAAAATGGCTCTTTATAATATAAAACAAATAGATTCCATGTTTCCGTGTGTCTGTTCACTAATAGATCCAGAAGACGTCAAACGGCCGCTAAGAGCAACAGTGGCACACTCGACTAACGCCTCGTGTGCCACTTCTTTGTTTTCACCGCACTTTGACGTCATCTGTGACCTATTACTGAACAGACCAACGCCAACATGGAATCTATTTGTTGAACAGAAAAATAATGAACGTCTCCAAGAACAGACACAGAGAAAACGACAGCAAAGGTAAAACGAACTTCCTCCTCCTCCCCAACAAGAACACCTGCTCATAGTACTTTTGCGTCAGTTTGTTTTGCCCTGTCTTCTTTCAGAGCTTTCGCTTGATACGTTACTTTATTTTCATCAGTTGGACTTGCTTACGCTAAAAAAATATTGAAGACAATGACGTTATTAATAATGAAGTATAGCAGAGCGAGGTTTTGATCCTCGGACCTCTGGGTTATGGGCCCAGCACGCTTCCACTGCGCCACTCTGCTTTGCATGTAGAAACAGTGTACCCGAGGACATATCATTTCATTTGTGAAAAACGACTCAAAGTCGTTTTCCTAATATTACGGTTGAATGTTTTATCCGTAAAGCGATATTTTCGCCCACAAACAGAGCTGAAACGTTTCACCGGGCGACAACACCATGAAACTGAAACAACATTAAAATACCGATTAGGGCTTTTAAAACTGTTTGACTTGGAACGAAATAAATAGAACTGTGAGTAGCAGTAGTCAAAATGTTACAAAAAGTAACTTTTGAGATCTCTCCCATTGAAAACCGTAAGAAGCGTGGCAAACACCCCCTTCTTAAGTCGTTCACTCACGCGTTTTAAAACTGTTTGCAGACTCGCAAGACAGAGTCAAGAACCAAACGCGCGACGACAATCACAATAGCAAAAAACCTTAATAAAAACAGCAAACGATAGCTTAGCAGAGCGAGGTTTTGATCCTCGGACCTCTGGGTTATGGGCCCAGCACGCTTCCACTGCGCCACTCTGCTTACCATGTAGAGACAAGGTATACAATATAATCTCATCGGTGAAAAAGGTCGTAAAGTCGTCTTTGTAGTCCGGCGGCTTATATTTTATGGTTTTACCGGTAAAGCCATTTTCCTCCACAAATAGAGCTAAACTTGACGTTTCGTGGACAAACGATGAGTCTGAAACAAAATAAAAAAGTTTCTTAAGAGCTTTTAAAACCGTTTAACTTGAGACTGAGAAGAAATAAAACTGTTGTAGTAGTGAAAATGTTTTAAAACTGTTTGCAGACTCGCAAGACAAAGAAAAGCACCAAACAGACCACAGCAAATCACAATAGCAAAGAGCTCAAATAACAACAGTAAAACCGAGATAGCTAGCGAACGTAGCACAGCGAGGGTTTGATCATCGGACCTCTGGGTTATGGGCCTAGCACGCTTCCACTGTGCCATTCGGCTTCATGCTTGAATGGTTAGTTTCTAGCTCGTATCACTGGTTTCATAGTGTCCCATACCGAACAGAATCCATCCTGGTAGTCGTGGCCGAGTGGTTAAGGCGATGGACTCGAAATCCATTGGGGTCTCCCCGCGCAGGTTCGAATCCTGCCGACTACGTCGGATACACAATGAAGTCGCAGCCTTTTGACAAATCTCCTGACCACTAAACACGTAACTGAAATCGTTCCAAACACCGATCGGACTTCTGCCTTCATTATTTCCTTAAAACCAACAAT
>OX419341.1:13934804-13942304 GCA_948470475.1 Galaxea fascicularis
CAAGAACAGACACAGAGAAAACGACAGCAAAGGTAAAACGAACTTCCTCCTCCTCCCCAACAAGAACACCTGCTCATAGTACTTTTGCGTCAGTTTGTTTTGCCCTGTCTTCGTTTCAGAGCTTTCGCTTGATACGTTACTTTATTTTCATCAGTTGGACTTGCTTACGCTAAAAAAATATTGAAGACAATGACGTTATTAATAATGAAGTATAGCAGAGCGAGGTTTTGATCCTCGGACCTCTGGGTTATGGGCCCAGCACGCTTCCACTGCGCCACTCTGCTTTGCATGTAGAAACAGTGTACCCGAGGACATATCATTTCATTTGTGAAAAACGACTCAAAGTCGTTTTCCTAATATTACGGTTGAATGTTTTATCCGTAAAGCGATATTTTCGCCCACAAACAGAGCTGAAACGTTTCACCGGGCGACAACACCATGAAACTGAAACAACATTAAAATACCGATTAAGGGCTTTTAAAACTGTTTGACTTGGAACGAAATAAATAGAACTGTGAGTAGCAGTAGTCAAAATGTTACAAAAAGTAACTTTTGAGATCTCTCCCATTGAAAACCGTAAGAAGCGTGGCAAACACCCCCTTCTTAAGTCGTTCACTCACGCGTTTTAAAACTGTTTGCAGACTCGCAAGACAGAGTCAAGAACCAAACGCGCGACGACAATCACAATAGCAAAAAACCTTAATAAAAACAGCAAACGATAGCTTAGCAGAGCGAGGTTTTGATCCTCGGACCTCTGGGTTATGGGCCCAGCACGCTTCCACTGCGCCACTCTGCTTACCATGTAGAGACAAGGTATACAATATAATCTCATCGGTGAAAAAGGTCGTAAAGTCGTCTTTGTAGTCCGGCGGCTTATATTTTATGGTTTTATCGGTAAAGCCATTTTCCTCCACAAATAGAGCTAAACTTGACGTTTCGTGGACAAACGATGAGTCTGAAACAAAATAAAAAAGTTTCTTAAGAGCTTTTAAAACCGTTTAACTTGAGACTGAGAAGAAATAAAACTGTTGTAGTAGTGAAAATGTTTTAAAACTGTTTGCAGACTCGCAAGACAAAGAAAAGCACCAAACAGACCACAGCAAATCACAATAGCAAAGAGCTCAAATAACAACAGCAAAACCGAGATAGCTAGCGAACGTAGCACAGCGAGGGTTTGATCATCGGACCTCTGGGTTATGGGCCTAGCACGCTTCCACTGTGCCATTCGGCTTCACGCTTGAATGGTTAGTTTCTAGCTCGTATCACTGGTTTCATAGTGTCCCATACCGAACAGAATCCATCCTGGTAGTCGTGGCCGAGTGGTTAAGGCGATGGACTCGAAATCCATTGGGGTCTCCCCGCGCAGGTTCGAATCCTGCCGACTACGTCGGATACACAATGAAGTCGCAGCCTTTTGACAAATCTCCTGACCACTAAACACGTAACTGAAATCGTTCCAAACACCGATCGGACTTCTGCCTTCATTATTTCCTTAAAACCAACAATCGGAAGTTTTCTCTCTTAACGGAGATTGATCAATTCAGACTCAGTCCACGAAACTGTGAAAATGTATTGGCATCCCGGCTCTAAACGACTAAAATCTGGAGACAATTGCCAGACAAAATTCCAAAATCGTTGATCCCAATGGATTTCAAGTCCATCTCCATAACCTCTTCCTTTTAAACGAAGGGAAATGTGGACGGTAGAGAACAACTATCAAATCGAGAGGTGAGTAGTACAAGCTGATCCGAGCGCTTGAAACAGGCCTGTGTATACATTACTTACTCTTTGCATTTGTCAGTTTTAAAAAAGTTCGGCCCCTAAAAGAAACGACAACAACAATTCAACAGGACCTGAGCTCACACACAGATAACCTCAATCTTCAATTAGTACATTCATCTTTTCATCAAGCAGATTCATCGAATAGCTGATTAAAAGTGCATCCGTAGTCGTAGTCGGCAGGATTCGAACCTGCGCGGGGAGACCCCAATGGATTTCTAGTCCATCGCCTTAACCACTCGGCCACGACTACCTCGATGTTCAAGCAGCGTACCCTGGGCAGTTGAAAATAGATTGAATAATAAGCCGCATTATGCATGCGTTTTGATTGGTTCTTCCTTGCGACGCACTGACCTCATCACTTACAACTTTTTCCCTTTGTTTTTTCGAAAATGGTCGAAAGTTTTGAAATTTAAAGGACATCTGACCAGATCGGATGAACGAACACGTAGCAAAAGCTCTTGCCGAGGCAGTGGACAAATTCCATACCCAGGAAATAAACACGTTTCTCATGTAGAAAATGACTTAAACTCGGACAGTCTCAGTCGACCGCCACTAAACGACACACAAAAACGGCTCTTTATAATATAAAACAAATAGATTCCATGTTTCCGTGTGTCTGTTCACTAATAGATCCAGAAGACGTCAAACGGCCGGCTAAGAGCAACAGTGGCACACTCGACTAACGCCTCGTGTGCCACTTCTTTGTTTTCACCGCACTTTGACGTCATCTGTGACCTATTACTGAACAGACCAACGCCAACATGGAATCTATTTGTTGAACAGAAAAATAATGAACGTCTCCAAGAACAGACACAGAGAAAACGACAGCAAAGGTAAAACGAACTTCCTCCTCCTCCCCAACAAGAACACCTGCTCATAGTACTTTTGCGTCAGTTTGTTTTGCCCTGTCTTCGTTTCAGAGCTTTCGCTTGATACGTTACTTTATTTTCATCAGTTGGACTTGCTTACGCTAAAAAAATATTGAAGACAATGACATTATTAATAATGAAGTATAGCAGAGCGAGGTTTTGATCCTCGGACCTCTGGGTTATGGGCCCAGCACGCTTCCACTGCGCCACTCTGCTTTGCATGTAGAAACAGTGTACCCGAGGACATATCATTTCATTTGTGAAAAACGACTCAAAGTCGTTTTCCTAATATTACGGTTGAATGTTTTATCCGTAAAGCGATATTTTCGCCCACAAACAGAGCTGAAACGTTTCACAGGGCGACAACACCATGAAACTGAAACAACATTAAAATACCGATTAAGGGCTTTTAAAACTGTTTGACTTGGAACGAAATAAATAGAACTGTGAGTAGCAGTAGTCAAAATGTTACAAAAAGTAACTTTTGAGATCTCTCCCATTGAAAACCGTAAGAAGCGTGGCAAACACCCCCTTCTTAAGTCGTTCACTCACGCGTTTTAAAACTGTTTGCAAACTCGCAAGACAGAGTCAAGAACCAAACGCGCGACGACAATCACAATAGCAAAAAACCTTAATAAAAACAGCAAACGATAGCTTAGCAGAGCGAGGTTTTGATCCTCGGACCTCTGGGTTATGGGCCCAGCACGCTTCCACTGCGCCACTCTGCTTACCATGTAGAGACAAGGTATACAATATAATCTCATCGGTGAAAAAGGTCGTAAAGTCGTCTTTGTAGTCCGGCGGCTTATATTTTATGGTTTTATCGGTAAAGCCATTTTCCTCCACAAATAGAGCTAAACTTGACGTTTCGTGGACAAACGATGAGTCTGAAACAAAATAAAAAAGTTTCTTAAGAGCTTTTAAAACCGTTTAACTTGAGACTGAGAAGAAATAAAACTGTTGTAGTAGTGAAAATGTTTTAAAACTGTTTGCAGACTCGCAAGACAAAGAAAAGCACCAAACAGACCACAGCAAATCACAATAGCAAAGAGCTCAAATAACAACAGCAAAACCGAGATAGCTAGCGAACGTAGCACAGCGAGGGTTTGATCATCGGACCTCTGGGTTATGGGCCTAGCACGCTTCCACTGTGCCATTCGGCTTCACGCTTGAATGGTTAGTTTCTAGCTCGTATCACTGGTTTCATAGTGTCCCATACCGAACAGAATCCATCCTGGTAGTCGTGGCCGAGTGGTTAAGGCGATGGACTCGAAATCCATTGGGGTCTCCCCGCGCAGGTTCGAATCCTGCCGACTACGTCGGATACACAATGAAGTCGCAGCCTTTTGACAAATCTCCTGACCACTAAACACGTAACTGAAATCGTTCCAAACACCGATCGGACTTCTGCCTTCATTATTTCCTTAAAACCAACAATCGGAAGTTTTCTCTCTCAACGGAGATTGATCAATTCAGACTCAGTCCACGAAACTGTGAAAATGTATTGGCATCCCGGCTCTAAACGACTAAAATCTGGAGACAATTGCCAGACAAAATTCCAAAATCGTTGATCCCAGTGGATTTCAAGTCCATCTCCATAACCTCTTCCTTTTAAACGAAGGGAAATGTGGACGGTAGAGAACAACTATCAAATCGAGAGGTGAGTAGTACAAGCTGATCCGAGCGCTTGAAACAGGCCTGTGTATACATTACTTACTCTTTGCATTTGTCAGTTTTAAAAAAGTTCGGCCCCTAAAACAAACGACAACAACAATTCAACAGGACCTGAGCTCACACACAGATAACCTCAATCTTCAATTAGTACATTCATCTTTTCATCAAGCAGATTCATCGAATAGCTGATTAAAAGTGCATCCGTAGTCGTAGTCGGCAGGATTCGAACCTGCGCGGGGAGACCCCAATGGATTTCTAGTCCATCGCCTTAACCACTCGGCCACGACTACCTCGATGTTCAAGCAGCGTACCCTGGGCAGTTGAAAATAGATTGAATAATAAGCCGCATTATGCATGCGTTTTGATTGGTTCTTCCTTGCGACGCACTGACCTCATCACTTACAACTTTTTCCCTTTGTTTTTTCGAAAATGGTCGAAAGTTTTGAAATTTAAAGGACATCTGACCAGATCGGATGAACGAACACGTAGCAAAAGCTCTTGCCGAGGCAGTGGACAAATTCCATACCCAGGAAATAAACACGTTTCTCATGTAGAAAATGACTTAAACTCGGACAGTCTCAGTCGACCGCCACTAAACGACACACAAAAATGGCTCTTTATAATATAAAACAAATAGATTCCATGTTTCCGTGTGTCTGTTCACTAATAGATCCAGAAGACGTCAAACGGCCGGCTAAGAGCAACAGTGGCACACTCGACTAACGCCTCGTGTGCCACTTCTTTGTTTTCACCGCACTTTGACGTCATCTGTGACCTATTACTGAACAGACCAACGCCAACATGGAATCTATTTGTTGAACAGAAAAATAATGAACGTCTCCAAGAACAGACACAGAGAAAACGACAGCAAAGGTAAAACGAACTTCCTCCTCCTCCCCAACAAGAACACCTGCTCATAGTACTTTTGCGTCAGTTTGTTTTGCCCTGTCTTCGTTTCAGAGCTTTCGCTTGATACGTTACTTTATTTTCATCAGTTGGACTTGCTTACGCTAAAAAAATATTGAAGACAATGACATTATTAATAATGAAGTATAGCAGAGCGAGGTTTTGATCCTCGGACCTCTGGGTTATGGGCCCAGCACGCTTCCACTGCGCCACTCTGCTTTGCATGTAGAAACAGTGTACCCGAGGACATATCATTTCATTTGTGAAAAACGACTCAAAGTCGTTTTCCTAATATTACGGTTGAATGTTTTATCCGTAAAGCGATATTTTCGCCCACAAACAGAGCTGAAACGTTTCACAGGGCGACAACACCATGAAACTGAAACAACATTAAAATACCGATTAAGGGCTTTTAAAACTGTTTGACTTGGAACGAAATAAATAGAACTGTGAGTAGCAGTAGTCAAAATGTTACAAAAAGTAACTTTTGAGATCTCTCCCATTGAAAACCGTAAGAAGCGTGGCAAACACCCCCTTCTTAAGTCGTTCACTCACGCGTTTTAAAACTGTTTGCAGACTCGCAAGACAGAGTCAAGAACCAAACGCGCGACGACAATCACAATAGCAAAAAACCTTAATAAAAACAGCAAACGATAGCTTAGCAGAGCGAGGTTTTGATCCTCGGACCTCTGGGTTATGGGCCCAGCACGCTTCCACTGCGCCACTCTGCTTACCATGTAGAGACAAGGTATACAATATAATCTCATCGGTGAAAAAGGTCGTAAAGTCGTCTTTGTAGTCCGGCGGCTTATATTTTATGGTTTTATCGGTAAAGCCATTTTCCTCCACAAATAGAGCTAAACTTGACGTTTCGTGGACAAACGATGAGTCTGAAACAAAATAAAAAAGTTTCTTAAGAGCTTTTAAAACCGTTTAACTTGAGACTGAGAAGAAATAAAACTGTTGTAGTAGTGAAAATGTTTTAAAACTGTTTGCAGACTCGCAAGACAAAGAAAAGCACCAAACAGACCACAGCAAATCACAATAGCAAAGAGCTCAAATAACAACAGCAAAACCGAGATAGCTAGCGAACGTAGCACAGCGAGGGTTTGATCATCGGACCTCTGGGTTATGGGCCTAGCACGCTTCCACTGTGCCATTCGGCTTCACGCTTGAATGGTTAGTTTCTAGCTCGTATCACTGGTTTCATAGTGTCCCATACCGAACAGAATCCATCCTGGTAGTCGTGGCCGAGTGGTTAAGGCGATGGACTCGAAATCCATTGGGGTCTCCCCGCGCAGGTTCGAATCCTGCCGACTACGTCGGATACACAATGAAGTCGCAGCCTTTTGACAAATCTCCTGACCACTAAACACGTAACTGAAATCGTTCCAAACACCGATCGGACTTCTGCCTTCATTATTTCCTTAAAACCAACAATCGGAAGTTTTCTCTCTCAACGGAGATTGATCAATTCAGACTCAGTCCACGAAACTGTGAAAATGTATTGGCATCCCGGCTCTAAACGACTAAAATCTGGAGACAATTGCCAGACAAAATTCCAAAATCGTTGATCCCAGTGGATTTCAAGTCCATCTCCATAACCTCTTCCTTTTAAACGAAGGGAAATGTGGACGGTAGAGAACAACTATCAAATCGAGAGGTGAGTAGTACAAGCTGATCCGAGCGCTTGAAACAGGCCTGTGTATACATTACTTACTCTTTGCATTTGTCAGTTTTAAAAAAGTTCGGCCCCTAAAACAAACGACAACAACAATTCAACAGGACCTGAGCTCACACACAGATAACCTCAATCTTCAATTAGTACATTCATCTTTTCATCAAGCAGATTCATCGAATAGCTGATTAAAAGTGCATCCGTAGTCGTAGTCGGCAGGATTCGAACCTGCGCGGGGAGACCCCAATGGATTTCTAGTCCATCGCCTTAACCACTCGGCCACGACTACCTCGATGTTCAAGCAGCGTACCCTGGGCAGTTGAAAATAGATTGAATAATAAGCCGCATTATGCATGCGTTTTGATTGGTTCTTCCTTGCGACGCACTGACCTCATCACTTACAACTTTTTCCCTTTGTTTTTTCGAAAATGGTCGAAAGTTTTGAAATTTAAAGGACATCTGACCAGATCGGATGAACGAACACGTAGCAAAAGCTCTTGCCGAGGCAGTGGACAAATTCCATACCCAGGAAATAAACACGTTTCTCATGTAGAAAATGACTTAAACTCGGACAGTCTCAGTCGACCGCCA
>OX419341.1:13947304-13982304 GCA_948470475.1 Galaxea fascicularis
TCATCGGTGAAAAAGGTCGTAAAGTCGTCTTTGTAGTCCGGCGGCTTATATTTTATGGTTTTATCGGTAAAGCCATTTTCCTCCACAAATAGAGCTAAACTTGACGTTTCGTGGACAAACGATGAGTCTGAAACAAAATAAAAAAGTTTCTTAAGAGCTTTTAAAACCGTTTAACTTGAGACTGAGAAGAAATAAAACTGTTGTAGTAGTGAAAATGTTTTAAAACTGTTTGCAGACTCGCAAGACAAAGAAAAGCACCAAACAGACCACAGCAAATCACAATAGCAAAGAGCTCAAATAACAACAGCAAAACCGAGATAGCTAGCGAACGTAGCACAGCGAGGGTTTGATCATCGGACCTCTGGGTTATGGGCCTAGCACGCTTCCACTGTGCCATTCGGCTTCACGCTTGAATGGTTAGTTTCTAGCTCGTATCACTGGTTTCATAGTGTCCCATACCGAACAGAATCCATCCTGGTAGTCGTGGCCGAGTGGTTAAGGCGATGGACTCGAAATCCATTGGGGTCTCCCCGCGCAGGTTCGAATCCTGCCGACTACGTCGGATACACAATGAAGTCGCAGCCTTTTGACAAATCTCCTGACCACTAAACACGTAACTGAAATCGTTCCAAACACCGATCGGACTTCTGCCTTCATTATTTCCTTAAAACCAACAATCGGAAGTTTTCTCTCTTAACGGAGATTGATCAATTCAGACTCAGTCCACGAAACTGTGAAAATGTATTGGCATCCCGGCTCTAAACGACTAAAATCTGGAGACAATTGCCAGACAAAATTCCAAAATCGTTGATCCCAATGGATTTCAAGTCCATCTCCATAACCTCTTCCTTTTAAACGAAGGGAAATGTGGACGGTAGAGAACAACTATCAAATCGAGAGGTGAGTAGTACAAGCTGATCCGAGCGCTTGAAACAGGCCTGTGTATACATTACTTACTCTTTGCATTTGTCAGTTTTAAAAAAGTTCGGCCCCTAAAAGAAACGACAACAACAATTCAACAGGACCTGAGCTCACACACAGATAACCTCAATCTTCAATTAGTACATTCATCTTTTCATCAAGCAGATTCATCGAATAGCTGATTAAAAGTGCATCCGTAGTCGTAGTCGGCAGGATTCGAACCTGCGCGGGGAGACCCCAATGGATTTCTAGTCCATCGCCTTAACCACTCGGCCACGACTACCTCGATGTTCAAGCAGCGTACCCTGGGCAGTTGAAAATAGATTGAATAATAAGCCGCATTATGCATGCGTTTTGATTGGTTCTTCCTTGCGACGCACTGACCTCATCACTTACAACTTTTTCCCTTTGTTTTTTCGAAAATGGTCGAAAGTTTTGAAATTTAAAGGACATCTGACCAGATCGGATGAACGAACACGTAGCAAAAGCTCTTGCCGAGGCAGTGGACAAATTCCATACCCAGGAAATAAACACGTTTCTCATGTAGAAAATGACTTAAACTCGGACAGTCTCAGTCGACCGCCACTAAACGACACACAAAAACGGCTCTTTATAATATAAAACAAATAGATTCCATGTTTCCGTGTGTCTGTTCACTAATAGATCCAGAAGACGTCAAACGGCCGGCTAAGAGCAACAGTGGCACACTCGACTAACGCCTCGTGTGCCACTTCTTTGTTTTCACCGCACTTTGACGTCATCTGTGACCTATTACTGAACAGACCAACGCCAACATGGAATCTATTTGTTGAACAGAAAAATAATGAACGTCTCCAAGAACAGACACAGAGAAAACGACAGCAAAGGTAAAACGAACTTCCTCCTCCTCCCCAACAAGAACACCTGCTCATAGTACTTTTGCGTCAGTTTGTTTTGCCCTGTCTTCGTTTCAGAGCTTTCGCTTGATACGTTACTTTATTTTCATCAGTTGGACTTGCTTACGCTAAAAAAATATTGAAGACAATGACATTATTAATAATGAAGTATAGCAGAGCGAGGTTTTGATCCTCGGACCTCTGGGTTATGGGCCCAGCACGCTTCCACTGCGCCACTCTGCTTTGCATGTAGAAACAGTGTACCCGAGGACATATCATTTCATTTGTGAAAAACGACTCAAAGTCGTTTTCCTAATATTACGGTTGAATGTTTTATCCGTAAAGCGATATTTTCGCCCACAAACAGAGCTGAAACGTTTCACAGGGCGACAACACCATGAAACTGAAACAACATTAAAATACCGATTAAGGGCTTTTAAAACTGTTTGACTTGGAACGAAATAAATAGAACTGTGAGTAGCAGTAGTCAAAATGTTACAAAAAGTAACTTTTGAGATCTCTCCCATTGAAAACCGTAAGAAGCGTGGCAAACACCCCCTTCTTAAGTCGTTCACTCACGCGTTTTAAAACTGTTTGCAAACTCGCAAGACAGAGTCAAGAACCAAACGCGCGACGACAATCACAATAGCAAAAAACCTTAATAAAAACAGCAAACGATAGCTTAGCAGAGCGAGGTTTTGATCCTCGGACCTCTGGGTTATGGGCCCAGCACGCTTCCACTGCGCCACTCTGCTTACCATGTAGAGACAAGGTATACAATATAATCTCATCGGTGAAAAAGGTCGTAAAGTCGTCTTTGTAGTCCGGCGGCTTATATTTTATGGTTTTATCGGTAAAGCCATTTTCCTCCACAAATAGAGCTAAACTTGACGTTTCGTGGACAAACGATGAGTCTGAAACAAAATAAAAAAGTTTCTTAAGAGCTTTTAAAACCGTTTAACTTGAGACTGAGAAGAAATAAAACTGTTGTAGTAGTGAAAATGTTTTAAAACTGTTTGCAGACTCGCAAGACAAAGAAAAGCACCAAACAGACCACAGCAAATCACAATAGCAAAGAGCTCAAATAACAACAGCAAAACCGAGATAGCTAGCGAACGTAGCACAGCGAGGGTTTGATCATCGGACCTCTGGGTTATGGGCCTAGCACGCTTCCACTGTGCCATTCGGCTTCACGCTTGAATGGTTAGTTTCTAGCTCGTATCACTGGTTTCATAGTGTCCCATACCGAACAGAATCCATCCTGGTAGTCGTGGCCGAGTGGTTAAGGCGATGGACTCGAAATCCATTGGGGTCTCCCCGCGCAGGTTCGAATCCTGCCGACTACGTCGGATACACAATGAAGTCGCAGCCTTTTGACAAATCTCCTGACCACTAAACACGTAACTGAAATCGTTCCAAACACCGATCGGACTTCTGCCTTCATTATTTCCTTAAAACCAACAATCGGAAGTTTTCTCTCTCAACGGAGATTGATCAATTCAGACTCAGTCCACGAAACTGTGAAAATGTATTGGCATCCCGGCTCTAAACGACTAAAATCTGGAGACAATTGCCAGACAAAATTCCAAAATCGTTGATCCCAGTGGATTTCAAGTCCATCTCCATAACCTCTTCCTTTTAAACGAAGGGAAATGTGGACGGTAGAGAACAACTATCAAATCGAGAGGTGAGTAGTACAAGCTGATCCGAGCGCTTGAAACAGGCCTGTGTATACATTACTTACTCTTTGCATTTGTCAGTTTTAAAAAAGTTCGGCCCCTAAAACAAACGACAACAACAATTCAACAGGACCTGAGCTCACACACAGATAACCTCAATCTTCAATTAGTACATTCATCTTTTCATCAAGCAGATTCATCGAATAGCTGATTAAAAGTGCATCCGTAGTCGTAGTCGGCAGGATTCGAACCTGCGCGGGGAGACCCCAATGGATTTCTAGTCCATCGCCTTAACCACTCGGCCACGACTACCTCGATGTTCAAGCAGCGTACCCTGGGCAGTTGAAAATAGATTGAATAATAAGCCGCATTATGCATGCGTTTTGATTGGTTCTTCCTTGCGACGCACTGACCTCATCACTTACAACTTTTTCCCTTTGTTTTTTCGAAAATGGTCGAAAGTTTTGAAATTTAAAGGACATCTGACCAGATCGGATGAACGAACACGTAGCAAAAGCTCTTGCCGAGGCAGTGGACAAATTCCATACCCAGGAAATAAACACGTTTCTCATGTAGAAAATGACTTAAACTCGGACAGTCTCAGTCGACCGCCACTAAACGACACACAAAAATGGCTCTTTATAATATAAAACAATTAGATTCCATGTTTCCGTGTGTCTGTTCACTAATAGATCCAGAAGACGTCAAACGGCCGGCTAAGAGCAACAGTGGCACACTCGACTAACGCCTCGTGTGCCACTTCTTTGTTTTCACCGCACTTTGACGTCATCTGTGACCTATTACTGAACAGACCAACGCCAACATGGAATCTATTTGTTGAACAGAAAAATAATGAACGTCTCCAAGAACAGACACAGAGAAAACGACAGCAAAGGTAAAACGAACTTCCTCCTCCTCCCCAACAAGAACACCTGCTCATAGTACTTTTGCGTCAGTTTGTTTTGCCCTGTCTTCGTTTCAGAGCTTTCGCTTGATACGTTACTTTATTTTCATCAGTTGGACTTGCTTACGCTAAAAAAATATTGAAGACAATGACATTATTAATAATGAAGTATAGCAGAGCGAGGTTTTGATCCTCGGACCTCTGGGTTATGGGCCCAGCACGCTTCCACTGCGCCACTCTGCTTTGCATGTAGAAACAGTGTACCCGAGGACATATCATTTCATTTGTGAAAAACGACTCAAAGTCGTTTTCCTAATATTACGGTTGAATGTTTTATCCGTAAAGCGATATTTTCGCCCACAAACAGAGCTGAAACGTTTCACAGGGCGACAACACCATGAAACTGAAACAACATTAAAATACCGATTAAGGGCTTTTAAAACTGTTTGACTTGGAACGAAATAAATAGAACTGTGAGTAGCAGTAGTCAAAATGTTACAAAAAGTAACTTTTGAGATCTCTCCCATTGAAAACCGTAAGAAGCGTGGCAAACACCCCCTTCTTAAGTCGTTCACTCACGCGTTTTAAAACTGTTTGCAAACTCGCAAGACAGAGTCAAGAACCAAACGCGCGACGACAATCACAATAGCAAAAAACCTTAATAAAAACAGCAAACGATAGCTTAGCAGAGCGAGGTTTTGATCCTCGGACCTCTGGGTTATGGGCCCAGCACGCTTCCACTGCGCCACTCTGCTTACCATGTAGAGACAAGGTATACAATATAATCTCATCGGTGAAAAAGGTCGTAAAGTCGTCTTTGTAGTCCGGCGGCTTATATTTTATGGTTTTATCGGTAAAGCCATTTTCCTCCACAAATAGAGCTAAACTTGACGTTTCGTGGACAAACGATGAGTCTGAAACAAAATAAAAAAGTTTCTTAAGAGCTTTTAAAACCGTTTAACTTGAGACTGAGAAGAAATAAAACTGTTGTAGTAGTGAAAATGTTTTAAAACTGTTTGCAGACTCGCAAGACAAAGAAAAGCACCAAACAGACCACAGCAAATCACAATAGCAAAGAGCTCAAATAACAACAGCAAAACCGAGATAGCTAGCGAACGTAGCACAGCGAGGGTTTGATCATCGGACCTCTGGGTTATGGGCCTAGCACGCTTCCACTGTGCCATTCGGCTTCACGCTTGAATGGTTAGTTTCTAGCTCGTATCACTGGTTTCATAGTGTCCCATACCGAACAGAATCCATCCTGGTAGTCGTGGCCGAGTGGTTAAGGCGATGGACTCGAAATCCATTGGGGTCTCCCCGCGCAGGTTCGAATCCTGCCGACTACGTCGGATACACAATGAAGTCGCAGCCTTTTGACAAATCTCCTGACCACTAAACACGTAACTGAAATCGTTCCAAACACCGATCGGACTTCTGCCTTCATTATTTCCTTAAAACCAACAATCGGAAGTTTTCTCTCTCAACGGAGATTGATCAATTCAGACTCAGTCCACGAAACTGTGAAAATGTATTGGCATCCCGGCTCTAAACGACTAAAATCTGGAGACAATTGCCAGACAAAATTCCAAAATCGTTGATCCCAGTGGATTTCAAGTCCATCTCCATAACCTCTTCCTTTTAAACGAAGGGAAATGTGGACGGTAGAGAACAACTATCAAATCGAGAGGTGAGTAGTACAAGCTGATCCGAGCGCTTGAAACAGGCCTGTGTATACATTACTTACTCTTTGCATTTGTCAGTTTTAAAAAAGTTCGGCCCCTAAAACAAACGACAACAACAATTCAACAGGACCTGAGCTCACACACAGATAACCTCAATCTTCAATTAGTACATTCATCTTTTCATCAAGCAGATTCATCGAATAGCTGATTAAAAGTGCATCCGTAGTCGTAGTCGGCAGGATTCGAACCTGCGCGGGGAGACCCCAATGGATTTCTAGTCCATCGCCTTAACCACTCGGCCACGACTACCTCGATGTTCAAGCAGCGTACCCTGGGCAGTTGAAAATAGATTGAATAATAAGCCGCATTATGCATGCGTTTTGATTGGTTCTTCCTTGCGACGCACTGACCTCATCACTTACAACTTTTTCCCTTTGTTTTTTCGAAAATGGTCGAAAGTTTTGAAATTTAAAGGACATCTGACCAGATCGGATGAACGAACACGTAGCAAAAGCTCTTGCCGAGGCAGTGGACAAATTCCATACCCAGGAAATAAACACGTTTCTCATGTAGAAAATGACTTAAACTCGGACAGTCTCAGTCGACCGCCACTAAACGACACACAAAAATGGCTCTTTATAATATAAAACAAATAGATTCCATGTTTCCGTGTGTCTGTTCACTAATAGATCCAGAAGACGTCAAACGGCCGGCTAAGAGCAACAGTGGCACACTCGACTAACGCCTCGTGTGCCACTTCTTTGTTTTCACCGCACTTTGACGTCATCTGTGACCTATTACTGAACAGACCAACGCCAACATGGAATCTATTTGTTGAACAGAAAAATAATGAACGTCTCCAAGAACAGACACAGAGAAAACGACAGCAAAGGTAAAACGAACTTCCTCCTCCTCCCCAACAAGAACACCTGCTCATAGTACTTTTGCGTCAGTTTGTTTTGCCCTGTCTTCGTTTCAGAGCTTTCGCTTGATACGTTACTTTATTTTCATCAGTTGGACTTGCTTACGCTAAAAAAATATTGAAGACAATGACATTATTAATAATGAAGTATAGCAGAGCGAGGTTTTGATCCTCGGACCTCTGGGTTATGGGCCCAGCACGCTTCCACTGCGCCACTCTGCTTTGCATGTAGAAACAGTGTACCCGAGGACATATCATTTCATTTGTGAAAAACGACTCAAAGTCGTTTTCCTAATATTACGGTTGAATGTTTTATCCGTAAAGCGATATTTTCGCCCACAAACAGAGCTGAAACGTTTCACCGGGCGACAACACCATGAAACTGAAACAACATTAAAATACCGATTAAGGGCTTTTAAAACTGTTTGACTTGGAACGAAATAAATAGAACTGTGAGTAGCAGTAGTCAAAATGTTACAAAAAGTAACTTTTGAGATCTCTCCCATTGAAAACCGTAAGAAGCGTGGCAAACACCCCCTTCTTAAGTCGTTCACTCACGCGTTTTAAAACTGTTTGCAGACTCGCAAGACAGAGTCAAGAACCAAACGCGCGACGACAATCACAATAGCAAAAAACCTTAATAAAAACAGCAAACGATAGCTTAGCAGAGCGAGGTTTTGATCCTCGGACCTCTGGGTTATGGGCCCAGCACGCTTCCACTGCGCCACTCTGCTTACCATGTAGAGACAAGGTATACAATATAATCTCATCGGTGAAAAAGGTCGTAAAGTCGTCTTTGTAGTCCGGCGGCTTATATTTTATGGTTTTATCGGTAAAGCCATTTTCCTCCACAAATAGAGCTAAACTTGACGTTTCGTGGACAAACGATGAGTCTGAAACAAAATAAAAAAGTTTCTTAAGAGCTTTTAAAACCGTTTAACTTGAGACTGAGAAGAAATAAAACTGTTGTAGTAGTGAAAATGTTTTAAAACTGTTTGCAGACTCGCAAGACAAAGAAAAGCACCAAACAGACCACAGCAAATCACAATAGCAAAGAGCTCAAATAACAACAGCAAAACCGAGATAGCTAGCGAACGTAGCACAGCGAGGGTTTGATCATCGGACCTCTGGGTTATGGGCCTAGCACGCTTCCACTGTGCCATTCGGCTTCACGCTTGAATGGTTAGTTTCTAGCTCGTATCACTGGTTTCATAGTGTCCCATACCGAACAGAATCCATCCTGGTAGTCGTGGCCGAGTGGTTAAGGCGGTGGACTCGAAATCCATTGGGGTCTCCCCGCGCAGGTTCGAATCCTGCCGACTACGTCGGATACACAATGAAGTCGCAGCCTTTTGACAAATCTCCTGACCACTAAACACGTAACTGAAATCGTTCCAAACACCGATCGGACTTCTGCCTTCATTATTTCCTTAAAACCAACAATCGGAAGTTTTCTCTCTTAACGGAGATTGATCAATTCAGACTCAGTCCACGAAACTGTGAAAATGTATTGGCATCCCGGCTCTAAACGACTAAAATCTGGAGACAATTGCCAGACAAAATTCCAAAATCGTTGATCCCAGTGGATTTCAAGTCCATCTCCATAACCTCTTCCTTTTAAACGAAGGGAAATGTGGACGGTAGAGAACAACTATCAAATCGAGAGGTGAGTAGTACAAGCTGATCCGAGCGCTTGAAACAGGCCTGTGTATACATTACTTACTCTTTGCATTTGTCAGTTTTAAAAAAGTTCGGCCCCTAAAAGAAACGACAACAACAATTCAACAGGACCTGAGCTCACACACAGATAACCTCAATCTTCAATTAGTACATTCATCTTTTCATCAAGCAGATTCATCGAATAGCTGATTAAAAGTGCATCCATTCGTAGTCGGCAGGATTCGAACCTGCGCGGGGAGACCCCAATGGATTTCTAGTCCATCGCCTTAACCACTCGGCCACGACTACCTCGATGTTCAAGCAGCGTACCCTGGGCAGTTGAAAATAGATTGAATAATAAGCCGCATTATGCATGCGTTTTGATTGGTTCTTCCTTGCGACGCACTGACCTCATCACTTACAACTTTTTCCCTTTGTTTTTTCGAAAATGGTCGAAAGTTTTGAAATTTAGAGGACATCTGACCAGATCGGATGAACGAACACGTAGCAAAAGCTCTTGCCGAGGCAGTGGACAAATTCCATACCCAGGAAATAAACACGTTTCTCATGTAGAAAATGACTTAAACTCGGACAGTCTCAGTCGACCGCCACTAAACGACACACAAAAATGGCTCTTTATAATATAAAACAAATAGATTCCATGTTTCCGTGTGTCTGTTCACTAATAGATCCAGAAGACGTCAAACGGCCGGCTAAGAGCAACAGTGGCACACTCGACTAACGCCTCGTGTGCCACTTCTTTGTTTTCACCGCACTTTGACGTCATCTGTGACCTATTACTGAACAGACCAACGCCAACATGGAATCTATTTGTTGAACAGAAAAATAATGAACGTCTCCAAGAACAGACACAGAGAAAACGACAGCAAAGGTAAAACGAACTTCCTCCTCCTCCCCAACAAGAACACCTGCTCATAGTAATTTTGCGTCAGTTTGTTTTGCCCTGTCTTCGTTTCAGAGCTTTCGCTTGATACGTTACTTTATTTTCATCAGTTGGACTTGCTTACGCTAAAAAAATATTGAAGACAATGACATTATTAATAATGAAGTATAGCAGAGCGAGGTTTTGATCCTCGGACCTCTGGGTTATGGGCCCAGCACGCTTCCACTGCGCCACTCTGCTTTGCATGTAGAAACGGTGTACCCGAGGACATATCATTTCATTTGTGAAAAACGACTCAAAGTCGTTTTCCTAATATTACGGTTGAATGTTTTATCCGTAAAGCGATATTTTCGCCCACAAACAGAGCTGAAACGTTTTACCGGGCGACAACACCATGAAACTGAAACAACATTAAAATACCGATTAAGGGCTTTTAAAACTGTTTGACTTGGAACGAAATAAATAGAACTGTGAGTAGCAGTAGTCAAAATGTTACAAAAAGTAACTTTTGAGATCTCTCCCATTGAAAACCGTAAGAAGCGTGGCAAACACCCCCTTCTTAAGTCGTTCACTCACGCGTTTTAAAACTGTTTGCAGACTCGCAAGACAGAGTCAAGAACCAAACGCGCGACGACAATCACAATAGCAAAAAACCTTAATAAAAACAGCAAACGATAGCTTAGCAGAGCGAGGTTTTGATCCTCGGACCTCTGGGTTATGGGCCCAGCACGCTTCCACTGCGCCACTCTGCTTACCATGTAGAGACAAGGTATACAATATAATCTCATCGGTGAAAAAGGTCGTAAAGTCGTCTTTGTAGTCCGGCGGCTTATATTTTATGGTTTTATCGGTAAAGCCATTTTCCTCCACAAATAGAGCTAAACTTGACGTTTCGTGGACAAACAATGAGTCTGAAACAAAATAAAAAAGTTTCTTAAGAGCTTTTAAAACCGTTTAACTTGAGACTGAGAAGAAATAAAACTGTTGTAGTAGTGAAAATGTTTTAAAACTGTTTGCAGACTCGCAAGACAAAGAAAAGCACCAAACAGACCACAGCAAATCACAATAGCAAAGAGCTCAAATAACAACAGCAAAACCGAGATAGCTAGCGAACGTAGCACAGCGAGGGTTTGATCAGCGGACCTCTGGGTTATGGGCCTAGCACGCTTCCACTGTGCCATTCGGCTTCACGCTTGAATGGTTAGTTTCTAGCTCGTATCACTGGTTTCATAGTGTCCCATACCGAACAGAATCCATCCTGGTAGTCGTGGCCGAGTGGTTAAGGCGATGGACTCGAAATCCATTGGGGTCTCCCCGCGCAGGTTCGAATCCTGCCGACTACGTCGGATACACAATGAAGTCGCAGCCTTTTGACAAATCTCCTGACCACTAAACACGTAACTGAAATCGTTCCAAACACCGATCGGACTTCTGCCTTCATTATTTCCTTAAAACCAACAATCGGAAGTTTTCTCTCTTAACGGAGAATGATCAATTCAGACTCAGTCCACGAAACTGTGAAAATGTATTGGCATCCCGGCTCTAAACGACTAAAATCTGGAGACAATTGCCAGACAAAATTCCAAAATCGTTGATCCCAGTGGATTTCAAGTCCATCTCCATAACCTCTTCCTTTTAAACGAAGGGAAATGTGGACGGTAGAGAACAACTATCAAATCGAGAGGTGAGTAGTACAAGCTGATCCGAGCGCTTGAAACAGGCCTGTGTATACATTACTTACTCTTTGCATTTGTCAGTTTTAAAAAAAGTTCGGCCCCTAAAAGAAACGACAACAACAATTCAACAGGACCTGAGCTCACACACAGATAACCTCAATCTTCAATTAGTACATTCATCTTTTCATCAAGCAGATTCATCGAATAGCTGATTAAAAGTGCATCCGTAGTCGTAGTCGGCAGGATTCGAACCTGCGCGGGGAGACCCCAATGGATTTCTAGTCCATCGCCTTAACCACTCGGCCACGACTACCTCGATGTTCAAGCAGCGTACCCTGGGCAGTTGAAAATAGATTGAATAATAAGCCGCATTATGCATGCGTTTTGATTGGTTCTTCCTTGCGACGCACTGACCTCATCACTTACAACTTTTTCCCTTTGTTTTTTCGAAAATGGTCGAAAGTTTTGAAATTTAGAGGACATCTGACCAGATCGGATGAACGAACACGTAGCAAAAGCTCTTGCCGAGGCAGTGGACAAATTCCATACCCAGGAAATAAACACGTTTCTCATGTAGAAAATGACTTAAACTCGGACAGTCTCAGTCGACCGCCACTAAACGACACACAAAAATGGCTCTTTATAATATAAAACAAATAGATTCCATGTTTCCGTGTGTCTGTTCACTAATAGATCCAGAAGACGTCAAACGGCCGGCTAAGAGCAACAGTGGCACACTCGACTAACGCCTCGTGTGCCACTTCTTTGTTTTCACCGCACTTTGACGTCATCTGTGACCTATTACTGAACAGACCAACGCCAACATGGAATCTATTTGTTGAACAGAAAAATAATGAACGTCTCCAAGAACAGACACAGAGAAAACGACAGCAAAGGTAAAACGAACTTCCTCCTCCTCCCCAACAAGAACACCTGCTCATAGTAATTTTGCGTCAGTTTGTTTTGCCCTGTCTTCGTTTCAGAGCTTTCGCTTGATACGTTACTTTATTTTCATCAGTTGGACTTGCTTACGCTAAAAAAATATTGAAGACAATGACGTTATTAATAATGAAGTATAGCAGAGCGAGGTTTTGATCCTCGGACCTCTGGGTTATGGGCCCAGCACGCTTCCACTGCGCCACTCTGCTTTGCATGTAGAAACAGTGTACCCGAGGACATATCATTTCATTTGTGAAAAACGACTCAAAGTCGTTTTCCTAATATTACGGTTGAATGTTTTATCCGTAAAGCGATATTTTCGCCCACAAACAGAGCTGAAACGTTTCACCGGGCGACAACACCATGAAACTGAAACAACATTAAAATACCGATTAAGGGCTTTTAAAACTGTTTGACTTGGAACGAAATAAATAGAACTGTGAGTAGCAGTAGTCAAAATGTTACAAAAAGTAACTTTTGAGATCTCTCCCATTGAAAACCGTAAGAAGCGAGGCAAACACCCCCTTCTTAAGTCGTTCACTCACGCGTTTTAAAACTGTTTGCAGACTCGCAAGACAGAGTCAAGAACCAAACGCGCGACGACAATCACAATAGCAAAAAACCTTAATAAAAACAGCAAACGATAGCTTAGCAGAGCGAGGTTTTGATCCTCGGACCTCTGGGTTATGGGCCCAGCACGCTTCCACTGCGTCCACCATGTAGAGACAAGGTATACAATATAATCTCATCGGTGAAAAAGGTCGTAAAGTCGTCTTTGTAGTCCGGCGGCTTATATTTTATGGTTTTATCGGTAAAGCCATTTTCCTCCACAAATAGAGCTAAACTTGACGTTTCGTGGACAAACGATGAGTCTGAAACAAAATAAAAAAGTTTCTTAAGAGCTTTTAAAACCGTTTAACTTGAGACTGAGAAGAAATAAAACTGTTGTAGTAGTGAAAATGTTTTAAAACTGTTTGCAGACTCGCAAGACAAAGAAAAGCACCAAACAGACCACAGCAAATCACAATAGCAAAGAGCTCAAATAACAACAGCAAAACCGAGATAGCTAGCGAACGTAGCACAGCGAGGGTTTGATCATCGGACCTCTGGGTTATGGGCCTAGCACGCTTCCACTGTGCCATTCGGCTTCACGCTTGAATGGTTAGTTTCTAGCTCGTATCACTGGTTTCATAGTGTCCCATACCGAACAGAATCCATCCTGGTAGTCGTGGCCGAGTGGTTAAGGTGATGGACTCGAAATCCATTGGGGTCTCCCCGCGCAGGTTCGAATCCTGCCGACTACGTCGGATACACAATGAAGTCGCAGCCTTTTGACAAATCTCCTGACCACTAAACACGTAACTGAAATCGTTCCAAACACCGATCGGACTTCTGCCTTCATTATTTCCTTAAAACCAACAATCGGAAGTTTTCTCTCTTAACGGAGAATGATCAATTCAGACTCAGTCCACGAAACTGTGAAAATGTATTGGCATCCCGGCTCTAAACGACTAAAATCTGGAGACAATTGCCAGATAAAATTCCAAAATCGTTGATCCCAGTGGATTTCAAGTCCATCTCCATAACCTCTTCCTTTTAAACGAAGGGAAATGTGGACGGTAGAGAACAACTATCAAATCGAGAGGTGAGTAGTACAAGCTGATCCGAGCGCTTGAAACAGGCCTGTGTATACATTACTTACTCTTTGCATTTGTCAGTTTTAAAAAAAGTTCGGCCCCTAAAAGAAACGACAACAACAATTCAACAGGACCTGAGCTCACACACAGATAACCTCAATCTTCAATTAGTACATTCATCTTTTCATCAAGCAGATTCATCGAATAGCTGATTAAAAGTGCATCCGTAGTCGTAGTCGGCAGGATTCGAACCTGCGCGGGGAGACCCCAATGGATTTCTAGTCCATCGCCTTAACCACTCGGCCACGACTACCTCGATGTTCAAGCAGCGTACCCTGGGCAGTTGAAAATAGATTGAATAATAAGCCGCATTATGCATGCGTTTTGATTGGTTCTTCCTTGCGACGCACTGACCTCATCACTTACAACTTTTTCCCTTTGTTTTTTCGAAAATGGTCGAAAGTTTTGAAATTTAGAGGACATCTGACCAGATCGGATGAACGAACACGTAGCAAAAGCTCTTGCCGAGGCAGTGGACAAATTCCATACCCAGGAAATAAACACGTTTCTCATGTAGAAAATGACTTAAACTCGGACAGTCTCAGTCGACCGCCACTAAACGACACACAAAAATGGCTCTTTATAATATAAAACAAATAGATTCCATGTTTCCGTGTGTCTGTTCACTAATAGATCCAGAAGACGTCAAACGGCCGGCTAAGAGCAACAGTGGCACACTCGACTAACGCCTCGTGTGCCACTTCTTTGTTTTCACCGCACTTTGACGTCATCTGTGACCTATTACTGAACAGACCAACGCCAACATGGAATCTATTTGTTGAACAGAAAAATAATGAACGTCTCCAAGAACAGACACAGAGAAAACGACAGCAAAGGTAAAACGAACTTCCTCCTCCTCCCCAACAAGAACACCTGCTCATAGTAATTTTGCGTCAGTTTGTTTTGCCCTGTCTTCGTTTCAGAGCTTTCGCTTGATACGTTACTTTATTTTCATCAGTTGGACTTGCTTACGCTAAAAAAATATTGAAGACAATGACGTTATTAATAATGAAGTATAGCAGAGCGAGGTTTTGATCCTCGGACCTCTGGGTTATGGGCCCAGCACGCTTCCACTGCGCCACTCTGCTTTGCATGTAGAAACAGTGTACCCGAGGACATATCATTTCATTTCTGGTATGCACTTCTAGGTATCGAAAATGGTGCTAAAGGTTAACGATCGCCAAGGTGCAAATTTGTACTTATTGATGTTTTTTTTTTTAATTTGCGTTACTGTTAGATATATGACGTCATTAGCACTCGTATTTATACCATTTCGTCATTATCATTACAGCTATGTACGTTAAGAACAATTGCTTACGTATGCTTGTAAAGACGGCTGGAATATCTCCGATTGGGGAAAAAAATCGGAACTACACATAGTTTTTTCCAAGTTTTAGGGATTTTTTTGTTGCGGTTTGGGCCTGAGGCAAGGTGTGCGTGCGCAATGACAGTTTATAAATTTTAGATGTTCACCTTCGCACGTTTCACCAATATAGTGGCAAAAACACCGAAAAACAGTGTTTCAGAAATACAATTCGTGAAAGTCCCTTGGCAACAACGCTAAGTCTGCAGTTAATTTGGTCTCCCCTTTAGGGCTTTCATAACCGTTTAAAGGGACACTGTCACGGGTTGACATGCGCAGTATTTCTCATGCGGAGAGATTTTTCCGGGAGCGTTGAAATATTGTTTTTCTTTAGAAGTTTTCATTGAATATTTCATTGAAGTTTTCATTTTTTGAGGCTAAATGAATGTATAGTTACCTGTAAACGAATATTTGGGGTTCAAGAAATGGGAACTAATGACATGTTTGTTAATTGGAAGTTGAGTTCAGTGAAGTAGGACAGAAAACACTGTCGGCCGAACAAGCGCTCACCTCTCACATAAATATATATTTTTCTCCAACATACCTCAACATATTGCCGATCTTAACATGCACTTTTAAAGCTGACAGAGAGTAAATTTATTTGCGAGAAACGACCTTGAAGTCAAATGACGGTCAGCAGGGAAAAAATTGTGCCGTGTTCTTAATACTCACCGCTCGGTTTAATTTCACACATGTAAACACGGCCAGCACAGTGCTTCTCAACTACAAATACATATACGAAGATAGCAAACGCAAGATACGAAGATAGCAAACGTTTATCAGCAAACGATGATGTGATGGCTTCTGACATTCCAGCGACTACAAATCAGTCGCGAAGATGGACTTCACCGCCTGATACACTTCGATCGAACACACTGCTTTGTACTATAATTTCTCCTGAATTCAAGCCTTGAAAACGTTTTTCCTCTCTGTAGATCCGTTGATGCATTTTGAACTCCCTTTACTTTGCTCTCTTGAGGAGACCAATGACCATTTTTGCGCTGAGTGTTCTAACACGGCTTTCAAAGGTCGACGCCATTTTGAATGCAGCTCTCTGAACTTGAAAACATCAGGCTGATGTTTTCAAGTTTCGACTTCAAAAGCTAGCGCATGCGCGACGATGTCAGCGTCCCTTTAACTTGAGACTGAAAAGAAATATTGCTGTTCTGGCAGTGAAAATGGTAGTAAAATTATGTTTTGTACTCATGTTTTAGACTCTTTGCAAACTCTCAAGACAGCAATCACAATATCAAATAAGCTTAGCATTAACGGGAAAAGATAGTATATTGGCGAACGTAGCAGAGCCTCGGACTTCTAGATTATGGGCCTAGCACGCTTCCACTTTGCCACTCTACTTCAATGTAGTCTACCGAGAGATCGATTTCATAATGAAACGAGTGGTTGTTCTTCGTTTACACGATACCGTTGCGAGATTTCCAACCGCCTCGGTACAGCAACCGGGGTGAACTCGCGCTGGTATGACTTGTTCCGGTACGACATTTTCTGGTGGTATCATGTAAACCAATACAGAGCCACAAGAGGGAACCGGAGTGAACTCGCTCCGATAAACACGCTCTTAAAGAACATCACTGGCACAAGGTCGACAACATTGCGAAAATTTAATATCCGATTCTGTTATAGACTTTGCTTCAAACAGTCCAAGGACGGTGGTATAAAACGTTTTGTCTCTTGGTGTGATGTCCGGGCTCTAACATTACAGCAGTTAATATTTGACAGAACTGTTAAACAATATTTCAATTTCTTGTACAGTCTTCTTGTCCCACAATTTGGATGTTTTTGCGGAGTACCGCCGTACACTTATTATTGTTTTTCGCAACTTTCCTCACTGTAAAGAAGACAACATGCGAAGATTTGGTCGCATTTGTCTGTGACACAAATGTAAGGTAGGTGTCAAATGCGAGACAGATGTCATTCACTTTTGACTTTGAATTTGCACAGAAAACGTCCGCCTTGAGGCTGCAAACAATGGTTTCTTATGTGACTGAAGACAACAGTGACGGGAAGGAAATTTTTGAAGGTAAAGCCTACATAATTCGTTGAGCTAAAAATACCTATTTTCCAACAAGAAACTTTCTTTCCAATGTGGTCGGTCAGAATTTCCGAGTCCGAAATCAGTTCAACCTAGTCACTAAAAAACATGTGTCGACCTTAAGGTAGGAAACGCATAATTAAAACAACATTTGCATATGAAAGTGAATGGCAGGCAGACTATTTACCTTCATAATTGTACCTTGAGAGCGATTGAAATCAAGAAATCTTCACTTTAATTCAGCAGCCAGTTGACTAATGTGACAGGCAAACAAAAGAAATTTTACCTTAAGTTTTCAATTTCGTGCCATTTACCTTAAAATGCATCCTTAACTTTTTGGTGATCAGTCGCTAACTAATTAAGCAAAGAAACCGGCTGCGCTTGCAAGTACAAAGGTAGGTTTGACGATAAGCACTGAAAACATTTTGTAACCAAGTCTCTAAACCGTGTTTCAAGCTAAAGAACAGCTGAAGTTACAAGTAGATTTTTCCTTCTTCATTTGCTCTTCCTCAGATCTTGTTGACAGAAAGCATAACTACGCTCTTCCTTTCCGCAAAAATAAGCAAATTTCGACATGGAGAACAAGAACATACCGTGCAAATTTACACAACTATTTTGGCCTAAACTTAGACTTTCCACAATCCAGTCGACAGTTCATTTTCCCCCTGGTCGTAAGAACCTTTTTGGCGGCGTTTTGCAATGTTCGGTGATCATGAATTATTTCAGTCAAGATTATTCGAGATACAGCAGCGTAACACAAATGAGAGAAACCCTTGGATGGGAGACACTTGAGTGCAGGAGACATCTGGCTGCTGTAACTACCTTCTACAAGTCAATCAACAACCTCACCCTATACCTCCCAATTCCTGTTTCCGTCCGGCCCGCAGATCCTCGGACACGGTCAAAACACCCCTATAAGTTCCGACACATTGCCACCAACGCAAATGCATACAAGTTCTCCTTCTTCCCTTGCACAATTCCTCTATGGAACAGTCTGCCTACTACAACCGTTACTGCTACCAGTCCTGAGGCCTTGCAAGCATATGCCTTGCCTACATTTAGAACCTTTTGCCATTCTAACTAACCAACTGACCCATGGAACCTTATTTTAACATTTACATTATATTTATTTTTGTATTTCTAGTATCTTTTAAATGTTTTTCTTCTTTTTTTTAGCATCCTGTATAGTCGTAAGACTACGAGGATTAAAATATAAGTAAGTAAGTAAGTAAGTACATCGCTTTCAACAGCGAGGTTCACATCTTTACCTACTAGTGAATCACTGATGTGTTCACTTATCATGTTTTGGTATCTTTTTTTTTACTTTTTTCTGTGCGGTTTTATGACAACAATGTGCTCCAACGTCAACTGAGTAATCTTTTGAGATTTTTGTTCTTTGCTATGATATTTTAAATCCTAAATATATCTTCTGTGGAGGGATTCTAAGAGAAAATTTGGACGCCATTTTGAATAGTAAGAGAAAAAGATCAAAATCGTTCAATTTCTTCTCACCCGGTGCGTCCGCCATGCGCGTATGTTGCAGTCTTCTCAAAAAATAGCTAAATTCGTTCAAAATATCGTAAAAGTTATGTAATTCTTCTCGTTTCCGTGCCCAAATTATTAAGACACTTTAATTTATCTGGTCTAGATCTCTCTTAAATTATTACCTGTTACTGAAAGTTTTAGTCCGGGGGGTTTAAATCCTGGCCGTCCCAGAATCATCCAAATTAGCAAAGTGTCACTTCAAGTGTCACTTCAGTCTGCAAAATGTTGTCCGGTAATATAATGCCTAATAGCATGTCAAACTAGTAGAAAGGCGAGCCAAACATTAATTAAAGGCGTATCACCAAATGTAAAGCAAAGAATCGATCTAACTGTACTTTAAATAGAAAAAAAACATGAATATCATGCGTGATATTGCTGTTAAAAATAGGCAGTATTTTAATAATCAGTTCACTGAAAAAAACGCAATTTCATTATTATTTTTTTTAAAAAATGGAGTTTTCTTCAGTAATCTTGAGTTAGACTTGGAATCGCGAAAAGAATGCGAGCGACCTGGAGAGCGTTTTTCGAAACTCCCGAAACTTTTCGGGCCAATTTCGGGTGCTATGATTTCCTACTTATCTTAAAACGAAGACGTTTCCAGTGATGAAAAGTGGTTTCATCAAAGGCGAAGCAATGAGATTGCTTAGGACTAACTCTTCGAAAACAACATTGAAGAGAACCTTATGAAATTCAAACAACGCCTTGAGAGCACGCGGCTATCCAAAAACAATCATAGTAAGGTCTCTGTCAAGGGTCAACTCTGCCTCTAGACCATCGGCTCTCACACAAAAGAAACAAACTAACGCGAGGCTTTTTCCTTTTGTCACTACGTACCACCCAGCAGTTAAAAGTGTTAAACACCAAGGCCTTATACAAAATCGGCCATTGTTAAAAATGATTTATTTGAAACCTCCGATAATGTCATACAAAAGAGGAGAATCTCTTAAAGACATGCTTGTTAAGGCAAAAATATAATTTACTGCTGTAATGCGAGGCGACAACAAAAACCGCATGACGAGTCCAAGCAGGCTTGTCACTTATTTCCTCTGGATTTTGCAACAAATTTCCCCTTTCGTATCTTGAAATCATAGTCAAAGGGACAAAGGCCAGCGTTTTAGAATAAGCGGATCGCAGTTTCAGAAATGGTCATTCGCGGGCCCGGAAAAGTTTTCGGACTATCGAGAAACGGGCCCCTGGACGCAAAGTCCGTCTCATCGCAAATCGATCACGTGACGAAGTTCTTTTTGCTTCTGCAGGAAATATTTGTTTTACGAATATCAAATTTTTGCTAGGGTAGCTACCATTCAATAGTCCCTCGGGGTCAAGTCCTGCTGTTGAAAAAGCGTCTACGCTGCAGGCGTAACTGATGAATTTTCAACCAAAAAAAGTTGACAAATTTCAGACTTAAAATTGATTATTGCAAATAATATTGAAGTCCCAACAACCGAAGAAATAATTTCTAGTCATGCGGGCCAAATGTTTCAGTTTGTTTAAATAACTATTAGTTTTCTGAGACTTTTGAGTGTCTCAGTACTGCTACAGCTGGCCCGATTGTTCTCAAGTTATTACCTTAAAACTATCCATGGTTTGTTGACCCTTAGAGACAATCGCGTACTATTTTCTTCCCAGCTTTCCAGAAGACCTTTTTGACTGGTAGGTAAGAAAGCAAATTAAAGCACTTATTATGTACTTTGTGAAGATGGGAATCAAAGCCGTTGTTGTTGGTTTTTTAATAGTTTGTTCGTCTTTTTTTTTTCTATTTTCTGAAGACCAACCACCCTGGATGTTGACGGGTATGTAGATATCCGCTAAAAATTAGTATATATTTAAGCGAAAATGATTCTTCGTTTCTTTGGATAATTAACATTAAGGGGATGTAGGGTGTCAGGGTCGCTCCCGGATATTTACCCTCTCCATCTCGTAAACTCCATAAAGTGCTTTATTTTTATAATAAATTCGTCAAGACCTACCACTGAGCTCACTAATCTAAGATAGGACAGTTTCCAATGCCGGCAATATTTTTATCTCTCCTTGAGAAAAAACGCAAAGGATGAATAATACTCAGTTAGTATTTAAACAATAATCAGTGCATTCAAACACTGAATTTAGTGCGAGTTTGGGAGCTTTCAAAGATGAAAGTATATAGTCTTCTAACAGGCTGAATTTCATTTCACCAGGGAGTCTGCAGATTGATGCACTATTGTCTTCTAAAAACTGAAGAAATATGCAAATAAAAAATGTTACCATTCCAGAAGATGCCCAAAGAAAATCACGAAGAGGTTGAGAGGAATTCAAGAAAAACTAGCTCCCTGAGTATACTCTAAGGAAAAGGTATGTTTTGACATAGCGATTTAGTGTGGAATTGTGTTGCTAGCGATGCTATATTAATTTTAAGTAAAGTTTCTAAGTAACATCGAAACACTTTTGACAGATTTTTGTCCGTACAGACCTTGTGACCTCACAGTATTGGTGATAGCTACAACATTTTGCCCAAGTGCGAAATAAATCTACACAATTTTAATTGGAAATTTTTCCATAATAGTTTTCCACTAAGTGTACATCTTAAGTTTAAGACAACGAGTTCATCTCTTTTAAGTTTCGCCTTTCGTTCTGAGCGATAGAAAATATAAATCACATTTCGCCCACTTCACTTCATGTTTCTAAACATACATATCAAGTCATGGCTGCTTATTTATCAGGTCAATATATTTCTTCTAAGATCAGTGTTGTTTTAAACACGGCGCACAGGGGGAAGAAACTTAATTAATTCTTACGATTTATCTTTCCACCTGCCGTTAACCCAAAATTGCCCTTCTTCTAGTCCACTTGCAATAAAACCATACCATTGTCATCCAAAATGATCAACATCAGTTGAGGATATACATCCAAAACAAAATAACCTTAAACTGCCACTAGAACAGAAAATTTTCATTCCGTCGGGGTGTGTTGTTTTATAACTCGAGTACCACTATAATACCAAATTCACGGCATAATTATATAATCTATGGTATGGCCTCAGCTGTTCCTTAATATTCAGGGTACTTCTAGCCTGTTATCGAAGTGTTGATGCATTTACTTTTCTTCCCACCTGATAAAACGTCTTCCGCACACATCGTAGTGGTCGATCTAGGCTCAACCCATTAAAAAAAAACATCACATTGTTTGTAAGGTTTGTCTGGACTCAAGCTGTTTCAAAAATTCATTACAAAAAAAAATTAAACAACAACATGCTCTGATTACTATACAATTTCCAAGGACTGTTCTTAAAGTTATCGTATGAAACACATACTTTCTACTTTTGCGTTTTACAGCTAACTTAATTCATTTTGAGCAAATCCAGGAGGAATTATCGTAACCTCTGCTGATGTGCACCAGGCGGTCTAGTAAAATGATCAGTGTCATGTTACACCACGCTTTTTGACAAAAACATATATTATTTGCAAACTTTGATTTTAATCTCAGCTTCAGAGGCCGATTAAATGGCAAGTTTCGGCCCGGGCTAAAATTTCAATGCAATAGGAACGTGGATTCGGCAGCCTATTTGCTGAACTCAATTCACTGATTTATTATATATTAGTTATGGCGACTCATAGCGTGACTGATGTTCTTAACACGTTTTGGCGTCCTCCATTCGTTATCAGAGTGCTTATGAAATAGCTGTTACTTGGAAAATAACCCTGACGCTTTTCGTTTCAAGGTAAACTAAGAAGTCGATTATCGTCTTCGCGAGGTCAAAAGGCGACAATAAGCTCTTCAGTTCTACGTCAATGCGGCTCGTTACCTTGATGAAATCCAGCCAAGTGTTCTATTTTTGTCGAAAATAGAGAAAACGGCCTAAATTGATCGCTTTTAGTCTCCTCTTACCACTAACTCTATCGTGTAATTACGTGCCAGATACAAATACTAAAAAAATGGTTGGGAACTTCCTAACGAATCCTTTGCAGGGCTGTGAAGAAAAATGCTCCGGTACACAGCATCTTGTTAGTGATTTTTTTTTTTTGGTGGCTCAGGCATTCAGTTCTTCTAAATACGAATAAGCCTGTAGAACAAACAGTATTCAGTTGCGATGTCCATAAGACCCGTTTATGATTACACAAATGACTTACGGTTCAATTATTCACGGTTTTCAGTCTTGATGAACATGTTTACCATGTTTTCTACAACAACTGTGAAATAATCGATTTTGAAAATTACAAATGGTTGCAGCTAGGTTTGTTTTCCAGAAGCTTAGCTCAGTTCTACATAAAGAACTTGAAGTCCACCATTTTTTGAGAGCCTTTATACCCTTACAGCTGGGTCCGGTTGTTCGAAAGCCGATTAATTTAATGTTGCATCAGTTTAAACTTTGTTTCAGTTTTTTAACATTTAAGTGAAAGTTTTTCTGCCTTTTGTTTTTCGGGATTGCTTTCCTCTAATCAAAACTTTTACAGAATATCACTGTTGAATAACGTCTGGGGTTAATTTTTAATCTTGGGTTAAAGTTAATCGGCTTTGGAACAACTGGCCACAAGGAACTGCATGCACTCATTGTAAAAAAAGCTCCACTCATTATGTACTGTGCGAATTGTCTCGAGTATAAATACTGCACTTCATGATTATGGCTCCACAATATAGTTGAAATATTGAATTTTGACAATAAGGGTGCGGTTTTGGGAATGATTACAACGAAGGGAATTTGACACAATAAATAAACGGCTATTCTGAAAGCGGAATGAAAAGACTGAAGTTAAGTAAAAATATGAGGAAGTGCTTGTTCATTCTGTTCATTATACACCATGCAGCAGAATAACCGGAATGGATTCTAAGGATTCCGGAATTAGAATAGGCAATAAAAAAACTCGCCAAAAATACATCCCAACTATTCTCATTCCAGGATGGCTCCAAAAAAGCGCTCTAAATCTTGCGTTGTACAATGATTCTCGGCCTCTACTTTATTCAGAAATATTGAATTGCGCTGGATGGATTTTCTATGGACATTAGTCTTGCTCTGTAGCTCTAACGCTCTACTCTAAATAAATAACAGTGCTGGTACATGATCCAAAAACCCAGGAAATTGAAAATGGACAGCATTCAACGTCGCCGAGACAAAGACTGAACGAGGAAAAGTTGAATCCGCAAAGGATTCCTTGTTGTGACTCATGGTCGCTAGGGCGACAAGTAATAACTAGTTTTGTGAGAATGAGATTCACATAATAAATAAAAGAAAATTAATAATTTTATCTACGAATATAATGAAAAGTTATTTGAGTAGTGATTAGATGGGAAGATGTAATTTTTCCTGCCATTTTCATGGCCCCTCTCATGTAAATTTCTATTGAAAAGATTATGTTCCGATGTTTTATCTTTTCATCGGAATGCACCTACAAATCCCCTGAATTCAACGTACCGTTTTCGGCAAAAATTGAAAAAGTTAAAAGTCTTAAATTTTTATTAGATCTGGGTAGTCTAATATTATTTAAATGAAATATAAATTCGTTAATGTTTGTCATGGGCGAAAAGTACCTAGTGATTCTGCCAACTTTTAAACTTTTAATTTGCCTTTCTGATTGTATAGATAGCAGCTTTTGACTTGCTTAATTAAATGCAATATTTAACGTTTAATCTTTGTGGCGAATGCAAAATGTATTACAGGAATATTTATTTTGATTTAGGGCACAAGAACCAACCGTTTATCATCCTTGACCAGTCTCTATAAAAAATAAGTTTTGAAATTAATCATATTAAATTTCTTTTCGCCGATGTATAGTTTACCCTGCAAGGAACTGTACGGCCAAAAGAAGCTAAAATATAATTTTATATACCGAGTTTGCGCTTCCTTACACCTTGGCACTTTTCCAGAGATTTTCATTGCTGGGGTGTTTATCAAATTGGTCATAGCAGGTTAAAATATGCGCCGGAAAGCAATTTTCAAACTGACTGCGCGAGAAAAGCTTAAGTAGTTTTCCTTAGATGATAAAAAATTTAATTCCTTACAACTTCCCCTTCCATTCTCTCATGGCTAATTCATTATTCAAATCCTTCAAAGTTGAATTAATTTTTAGAAGAAAACGAAAACAAAAAGAAACAGCCTTTTGTTGAAATTTGCATAATGACTTCTATTTTATTAGGTGGTATTTGCGACACTAGTGCCACCGTCACGCCGCCCTGAGCTCCATTCAACTAGCGACTTCTTTTCCTCAGATAATGGCAGAATCTCAGGTAAGACAGTATTAACAGAACAATTTAGCAGAATAGCAATACTTTAAACAATTAAAAAGTATATACGGAATGAAATAGAAGCGCCTCACACTCGCGCCTGGCTTTGTCAAGAAGACAATAATGCAGAAAATGATACGTTTGGCACTGAAGACTGCGAATATTTTGATTCATATTGCTTTGCTCCAAGATACCGGTATCGGCAATGCGTTTCTTACTCACAGAAGACATCGATGACAAATTATCAAGACCAAATACGAATTACAGAGCGATGACCGTGGAAATAAATAAATAATAAGGCCTACAATCTATTGTATGCCCAGGTAATGCGCAGAGCGAAACGGTAAACTCCTTTTTACCTTTTATTTTGGATTGGCGATCACGCAAAGCTATAAGTTGACGTTTTTGTTTACAGTATTGCTTGAACCGAGTTCTGACAATGGCAAAGGAGAATATGCCCATTAAAAACTGGTACCAAAAGCTTCTCACTTCCAGTGTTAGTATCATTTCCAGTATCGTGATGTTTGTCGCTAGATTAATCCATGCATCGGTTTTAGGAGACATCGAGTCAAATATTTAGAAATCGGTCGTCAGGTTTTTCAGTGTTTTCTTTACCATCGTTATTTTATTATTTGATTTTTCTATTATTTTTGTATTTTATGCTTTGGCGAACATGCGAGTAACTATTTGAGAAGACTATTCAGTAATTCAGACCAAGTACCAAGAAGATGGGGAAAGACAATTTCTATGGCAACTTATGACATCTTACTTTACAGAAAATAATTTTCGTCTGGTTAAGCAGTTTTGAAATAATTGGCATCATTTATTAAACAAAATACTTTTTCAGACCCAGACACATGCACTTTTACATCGCTTTTTAAAACCAAATGACCAAAGGCACTTTGTTCTTATTTGAAGCATCTAGTCAAGCTTTATTGCTTTTCAGGTTTTATTAAACTTGCCTCCGGCCAATCGCCCGCGCGCATCTCTTTTACTTCCTTTGCTTTCTCTGCCTGATAGTATCGTCAGTCATCCAATAATGCTGACGTAAAAATAGGAGTTTTTGTTTATTCGTTTTCCTTCCGTTATTGTGACAGTTTCACTTTGTGAATTATAGATGTGCAGTTTTGGTGCTAACTTTCCATCATTCAGGTTCAGTTGCCCAGTTGCTATTTATCTTCCGACATGTTTTTACAAGGTAACCGACGAAACAAATGCAATAGAAAGCAGTGAGCCCATATTTTATTGTAATCGTCTTAGTGTTAATGTAGTGTTTTGTGTAAATATAAAGGTGGATCTTGGAAGTACATTTTTACAAGTACAAGTACAAGTTTTACCTGTAAGTAACATTTTCGATGACCTACCTCACAGATGCTAATACAGAATAATGCTGTTTATATAAACCAATGCTACACTGAAAACTATGCGCTGTAAAGCAAGGTGAATTGGCTTGCCTTAGGTCATGAAAGGTTGCATCCCCTTTCTTTATTACAAACGTTCTAGGGCCTGAGATCATGATACAAGTCTGCCTTGGTACTAGACACAAGAAACATGTCCATATTCACTGTGACGACTTGCTGGTGTAACAGCTGCAGCCCTTTACAAGGTTTGAGAGCAAATCCACAAATGGCTTTTTGCATCTGACTGAAATTTGCGATATGTCAAGTCCAAATTCGTCGCAGATACTACGTAACATGCATGGAAACTGAAAAGGAGCTTAGTTTGGAATTCAGCATTAAATCACATATATTGTAAGAGTCATCGATAATGGGATGAGAATGCTGAATGCTGACTTAAGAGCAAACCTTCTCACTGAGCACGCTCTAAAGGTCTTCTCCTGTAGTCTCGTCCTCGCTAACGGGCTGGTCTACCTCGACTCTCCGCTTGGAAGCAAGACGAGAGAAATAACTACTAATTTGTTGACTGGCCAGAAAATGTTCACAACCGATCAGCCTCTCCCCGTTGCTATCCTTCGCAGTCCTCATCGCCTTAGAGATGTCGGTTGGGTCAGCTTTCCTACCGGTCCTCTCTCCAATCAGAAACTTTGTTTGTCGCCAAATTTTGAGCGACGTGGCTGTGTTGATTCTAGTGCCCAACCCATGGTAAGAGTAGGTGTACTTGTTTCTGATGATGTGTTTCCTTGTATGACTGTTGCTACTTTACCCAAGCCACAGTCCAGTTTAGTCGCGTATTCTATAATAGCCCTGTCACAGAGCGTTTCGTGCTCTAACGCAACCTTGTGCTTCCCGCAGAATAAGTGTTTTACATGAACGTCTTGGCACATCCCTCTTCTGGGCACGTAAATAACCTGGTATTGGTGGCAGTGGACATGGTATTGCTTGACTGATCGCCACTGTTGGAGCTGTCCTATGCCTCTGTCACTGTGGATTGACCACACCTTTGTCTAGGTCTCACCGGAACAAAGTTAGCACTAAGCTTGCTGGTTGAGGGCCTGAATTCCAGCGTCGGCACTTCCAATTGATCAGGGACATCGAACAATGACCATAAGACACATTTCCCAGGACCAATGCCATATGCTCTCCATGTTTTTATCCCCTCATCACTGTAAGAAAAGTTGTTGACAAAGCTCACCTTCTCCCACTTGATGCTCTTGTTGGATAGACCGTTGGGGGGACTGCACGCTTTCACGCTCACGCCGAGCACACCTCAGAAGACTCGATAGCTTCCTTCATCTGTTCAGCAGTCTCCACATCGTGTCCAGAATTTAAATATGCCGCCATGTGCGACTTAATCGTAGCTGCCTTACCATCACACGCGCCTTTACCACCTTGTGTCTCGGAACTATCAATTCGGGAAATTTGAAGGCCATGGCGTTTGGCAATGTGTGGAGCCGATATCAGGGTCTGCGCGCAATGATAACATCCAGCATTGTCACTTCCAATACTGATAGTCTGTAGTTCTGGCGTAATGGTCTTCAGCCGCCTGAGGACATCGTCCAGTATGGCTAACACGGCTACGTCTTCGGCTGTAGTACTCTCAAACACATGGACAAATGTCATTATCTCTATTTCACCGCTGTTTCGTCTAATTGCCACCGCTATATGCCAAGGTATACCCCGTATTCCGAACCAATCAGATTGGCTTTCACGGAACTTGCGAGGTATAAATTTCATGGCCCACTCAAGCACTAACAGTATGGACGGGGTGCTGAGGTCACTCAAGATGTCCAGTCTACATTCATCCTGATTTGTAAATCACAAAATATGGGCTTTCCAGGCTTCAATACTCTGTTTGGCCTGGGAGATAACGAGCATCAACTCCTCTTTTTCATTGTCCAAGGATTCAGCCCTTTCTAAACTTTCCTCGATTTCTGTCACCACAGACAAAAGAAGCAAACAGCGGTCACAGCTGTCGCCATGTGTGTGGTCACAATTCGCTGTGTGGTCTAGGTCCCCAGAGTCACTCAAAGCCTGCGCTCTACAGTGGTCAGGGACAGTGGAACTTTTGGAAACATGAACCTGAAAGTGAAAGCCAAAGAAAGCAACGTTTTATTCTTACTTTTTCTGCGTTTTAGTCTCTCCATGCAACTACAAAGTATCTTTTAATATCATGTTATAACCACACCAGAGAAATCAGATCAAAGAAACAACAAAAGTATTGGTTGCTGCGATTCGTTTACGATGTCCAGTAAGTGTTCAGCGCCTTTAGTAACTCATATAATTTCCAGCCCCTGCATACATCCATAAAAAATTTTGCAATTCCTATTGCAAAGCAGATTACCTTAAAATCTCCTTTGAGGTACCACTTAGCTACTCTTAACTGCTGTTTTATTTCTTTGGCCCAAGACAGATCCAAACCGAAGTTATAAGCTAGTCTTTCAGTCGCCGGTTCCAGTTCTTCGAATGCTTTAGCCCCCTGGGCGCTAATGGGTCCTAATGTAGTCTAATCTTGGTAACGATTTCCTGACAGAGGCTGAGTAGACTTGCAGGACCTGTGTAGTTGGCATAACGGCTCCACGATCGTGGAGAAGCTGGTGGTGTCTAGCTATGCTGAATCTATGGCGAGTTAGGCGGGGATCCATTTCTTTAGCACCTTGAAACTAATTTGTCATCTAAAATAGAAACATTTTGCCGGCGTGTAGCCCAGTGTTCGGCATTATTGTAGCACTCACTAAGGTCCTCGATAAGTGTTGTGTCAGTTTAGTGTTCTCTGGGAACTGACGTGCCATACCTCTTGATGTCATCAAGGCCTCTCACAGGCTATGTGTATCCTTTAGTGCAATTTCAACAACGACGGCATGGACGGCTTGGTGCGACTTAACTTAAATACCATGCTGTATTCAGATTAGATCTAATGGGACTGATATCCCTGCTTGATGAAATTCGTTGAGCTTTTCTCAACTGGTACCCAAGGGTGGAGCCTCATAATCAGATTCGTCTGAGCTCTCCAATGGCTTGTTACGTACTGCGTGGTGTTTCTGGCACAAAAGTATAAAGAGGTGTTGAAGAAGGCATTTCGTTATCTGGGCCCACCTTAAGTCAAAAAATGTTGGTGAGTAAAGACGGGCACCAGTTCTACCAGTTGACTAACAAATTTCAGATAACAACAACAATAACCACATTTAAAGACGCTCGCACTAATTTTTCATGTGCATCCCTACTGCGCACGAATTTCATGTCGCAAGATAATGCTACGTCACCCATTGAGCCCGCGCGACCAAGAAGAAAGCTTAAGAATTAAAAAGGGATGCGTTCGCTTCGCCTTCACGTTTCTCTTTAAATAGTTGGTGACCGCTTCTTTTCTTCTCCATAGGTTACTTTCTTTCCCAATATTCCACAGACAATGTGGGAAGTTTAAAAAATGTCCATTTTCTACCCACGCGGTGTCGAATGCTGCCAACTTGCGGCTGTCAGGCCTATGCAAATGCGGTCGTTAAATAATAAGCTGTACTTTAAGGAAAGTTAAGAGCTGCATTACGTTGGGTTATATAAAATGCGAGAGAGAAGGTCGCATGTCAGGGATTCATTTGCAATAGTTTTAGACTAAAAGACATTTAAGACATTTTTAGTGACGAACCTCTATTTTCCAAAATTAGGGTGGTGTTTCAGCTATATTTTCTGTGAAAGAATTCGGCCGGTGACACCCAATTTTTTGGCAGTACCTAACTGCAGCAAAAGCTCTACAATAAATCAACGTAAGGTGATTTTCGCGCGAGCGACCTTATTTAGTAAATAACTGTATACGTTACATACGGATGACACTAAAACTCAAAGCGGGGACAAGATCACCATCATGTTGAATGATAACTACAGTTATCAACAGATTATTGTCCGTACCAAGGTAACATTGCCGAATGTGCGCGAGACTGACTCCATTTCTTTCAAGGGCGTAGCACAGGCTGCTTCCTCCATCACGGAAGTGCTTCCAGCACTAGCAGCACCGGGCACTGGGTTCTGGAAGAAACTCTTTCTGTAGTCTTGACAAATGCCTAATAGCGCAAACAGAACGAATGTCACCTTTTTGCAAAATTCACCTCCAAAAGTGAAAACTAATCATGTATGTCTAACGTGGTGTTTGTATTAATAGTTGTTAATGCTTTAAGTGCCGTTAATTTCAGTAAAAACTAACTTGTGTCTTAATTAAGATGGACGTTAATTTCTGCGCCCTAAATTTCTGTTACTTTTTCCCCAAATTTTCGATACACTTCAGTCATTCTTGACAGACCAAGGAAACAATGAGTATTTTTCGTGCAATGCATTTGGCATCAGCCTTTCATAAAGTTACAAGATTTCTGCTTCATTGGTCGAGGTCACAATGGAGAAAGTTAACCATGGTAAACTCAATTATACCATGGTTAACGGCACCGCGAGTGTGACCCCCAGTTTTCAGTTTACCATGGTAAACCTAACTCTGGTAAGTTGCCCTGACAACTGCGGCAAGGACAAAATTGACTTGACCCCAGATAATAATCTATTAACCCAAAAAAAGAGGTGGGTACATCTCTTGTCTATCTAAACCATGCTTATTTTGTTGTCAGTTTGTCATCTTTTTGGACAAACCCAGTAATTACAATACATTTGTGGATTCATATTTTATAAACATGAAATTTATTTTCCCGCTCATTCGCGCGTGTGTTTAAGCGAACATGGATTTCAACAGCGCTAATTCTTCGTCCTTCACAAGTTTAAGGTAAGTGCGGATTTACTTTTTCTTGGCCATCCAGTACACATGAAAATTTTCTTCAACATAGTCTCAAGGCTTTGTGGGTTGAACATTTTCTTTTTGTAAATTTAGCGCGGGAATAGCTTTTTTGACACGGGTGTCTTCTTTCTGTAAATCCCTTTCAACGAGCTAGGAAATAAAGTCGAAATTTCCCGTATTACCCTAAAATGGTCTTTCCAAAGGGCTCGAAGGAGCCGGTTATGATACATTTCCTCAAACCGTCCCTGTGGTCGAGTGTAAACCCAGGCTTGCCTGCGCGCTCTTCTTTGTTTGTGTCTTTGCCGTCTACGGTTAAATAACGAAACCGCTGCACTTTCTTTGGTCCCAAGATCTAAATAGTTGTATGTAAGAAGGAAGCGAATTCTACGTGGTCGTCTCAGCAGCAGAATTAAAAGCAAAATGGGAACAATTGAAAATACAACTCTCTCTTGTTGATCCATAATTTTATTACAGTTCAGTAACTTACAGCAGATATGAACTCAGGCGACATGTCAACATTTAGTGTACTCGTCACGTATAAGTTTACTGATCATGCGAAAGAGTGCACATGGAAAGCGTCAAATCTATTTTGAAAGCTTTGCTATGGTAAATAGGTGTGTAATTTACCTTGGTAAAGCAATTTTTACCATGGTAAAGCCTCTAGTGTGACCTCAGCCACTGTCATTGTCAGAAGAATAGTTCTCAATGTCTGCATCTTGGACTGACCTTTCCGAAATAGATTTCGAGTCGTCAACATAGTTTCTCTCGCTGGTTTACAATCTTGTGCCTTTGTACAAATTGGGTTACTTTGCCTAATTTTAGCACCTCTTTCGCCTTAAATTCCTTTATTCGGACTAGTAATGTTTTTTTTCCAATTCGTGTTAATTTAAGTTGTGTTAACTTCCTACATTAAGGTATGAGCTGTGTTTTGCTAATGCGGCCGCCTTTTTCATCCGTTTAATCTGCGTGGCGGTCAAAAGGAGCTCGTCACCGTTCCCGAGCTGTTTTCGGCGGAGGATTACAGCCGTTTTTGGGGCGTGAGCTTCTTGAAGGCTTTGCTTCTGTCCGTCAGTCTCTTACATTCGAAAAAACAATTTCGGCGACCGGCTGTTTCAACCCACAACCAGTTCGTTGCCGACCTGTTTGATTACAATCTCTTCCTCGTTCAGGACAGCGGCGAAGACTGCGCAATTCTGAGCGTTGACGCCTTCATTCAGCCAGTAATGCAAGACCAACTTCTTCGGGTCGCCTAAATATTCCACCAAGTTTTTGATGAATATCACCTTGTTGACGCCGCTGGCTTCATAAACTTTATTCCCCGCAGACTTCAAAGTCATGTTTTTGATCCGAGAGAAAGAGCTGTTGATAGGGGCCGACTCTGTGTTAGCAGCAACATTAATCCGTCTTCTCGAGATAGCGCGGTGACCGAAACATAATTACCGCCAGCAGATCGGTATATTCAGGAAAAAATATTCAAAGTCGGTTGGCCAGAATCCGGCTCAACTTCAACATTACTTCAGATGGGGGCAAACTTACTTTTTGGGAGCGTCGTTTCCGCAATAGTTGTTGTTTTCTCGGCCCCCCTCAGTCGCCTGTGCCGCGACTTTTTCGCGGCCGCTTTGGCGGGTTTTTTCGCGACCTGAGTCGCGCCTTGGGTAAAGACTTTTCTGATAGCCATGAACGTGTCGCGGACCACGCCCGAGCCTTTGGGTTTGTAGAGATAGCGGCCGGCGCGCTCGTCGAAAAACGTCATCCACTCGCTCGCGTGATTCATGCTCCCCTATATTTTTTGAAAAATTACTTTTCATTTTTCTTCTTCGATTATGATACTCAAAGCCACAGGGAGACCGTTGAGGTCGAGAGGGTTTTTTCGCCCGTCTGTTACCCGAATCCCCACGGAATTGATGGTGAACTTGTTGACAGGGTGGTACTCCAAACGGTGAGGTTAAGTTCTTCCCGAAAAGGATAGCTGACATTACGACCGACAAGTTGGTCGACAAGCTGTACAAAACATTGCTCTCCACATCAGCCGTCCGCCTCGTGATCAAATCGCAATGGAGAAGGACCCAGTCAACGCCTCTTGTGATTCTGGGAATCATATCTTCCAAGAAGGTCTTTCCGTCTTTCAGGATTTTCTTTTTGAAGCCCACCAAACGAGCGAACTCCCCGCCGGAGAGATCAAGCTCGTAATTTTCAACCATCGTTATCACGACCCGGGAAATTCTGAACTCAAAACGCAAATGGAAGATGGGCGTTTTCTTCTCGGCCGACGGGTCAACGAACCCCGTCTCTGCCTGCAGATATCCGTTGATTTTTTGGTAATCGTACATCCCGTTAGGAAAAACCAAGTGTCGGTCGCTTTTCGCTACTTCAGTTGGTTGTTGTTGAAAGCGGCCGTAATGTTGTACCACGAGTCACGGGTCATGGTTATCAGTCTGTTCATTGCCGCTCGGTAATCTTTGGCCGGGCCCAACTCGATCGGTGAGTCAAGGACCATGCGAAAGTCGTGAGACTTTTGGTCGCCCTGTCCTTTCAGGTTCGCGAGCTGGGAGTCAAGCAACAAGCTGATCGTCATCGTATATAATCCTTGACAATTTTGCGCCGCTAGAAATCGTTGATGACACCCTGTTGGACAGGCCGGGCAAGCAGTGAAAAGACATCCTCCCGGAGCTTTGACGAAGTGTTGCCCGCTTTGATTGAGCCGAGCCTCACGTACAGCAAGTCGATCAAGTTTTCAGCAACATCTTCTCCGAAGCTGCTGCCCTCAATTCCCAATCTTGCTCGTCGAACTCTTCGGGGTCCTCGTCGTCGTCCCCGGCTATTGCGGGCCTTCGGGATAACATGTTTTTGACAACTTCATCCAGGGCCTTCTCTTGGGGCGTTCTTTTCGTTTGTTTTCGACGCCCGGGAGGAGCCCTTCTGAAGCTGCTGCGGTGTCGGCTCGAAACGGGCTGTAATATTTTCGAGCTCCGCCTGATTCATGCCGGAAGAGAAGTCGGATCTTTCACCGAGGTGTAGTCGGGTTTCTTTATTATTTTGGTGATGGCTGTTATGGCCACTCGCAAGAGATCCCCTCGAGTCTTGTAACGAGTAAATTGCTCGCCAAGATCGTCTGTTTGAAGCAGGTAGGCTCCCGCTTTCTCCACTCGTTCACCCGGCACCTCTTCTTCCTAGATCGGCGGCGATGGAAACTCTTCTTCCTTTTCCTCTTCCTCTTCCTCTTCCTCTTCCTCTTCCTCTTCCTCTTCCTCGTGCGGAAACAACCGTAAGCCTTCACGTACTTTTCGTAACTGGTGCCCGGCTCCAGGTAGTTGATGATGTCCAGGAAGCGGAAGCTTTTTTGTGAGTACGAACATGATTTTGTTCGCGATTTTTTGCGGTCGTCGAACAGACCACTGATGTCGGACAGAGTGGAAGTCCGGTTTCTCGGAGGAGGTACGGGACCAAACAGCCGCCAAACTTCGCGGTACCGATGCGGTGGCAGCGGTTCGGGCAGTTGTGCCACGGAGAGAGGCTCATCCATCAAGTTCAGCGATTGTGGATCGAGTTCCTCCGCCAACAACGCGAGCGCAAACTCACGTTCATCGTCCTCTGTAAGGCCGATTTCGGGCGCCCTATATTTCACGTTTGAATTCGAGAGAGGTGGAACTCGGAAGGATATACTTCAGCGCGAACTTTTTTCTGCCACCATCGTTGTTGGATACCACCCTCTGTTCAATAGGGTGCCACCATCCGTGCTGGATACCACTATACTTGAGGCGATCGACAAGAGAAAGCTAACAGCTGTCGCTTATCTGGACATGAGTAAAGCTTTTGAAAGCATCATT
>OX419341.1:13987304-14007304 GCA_948470475.1 Galaxea fascicularis
TATCATGTTGCATTATATATGTATATATTTAAAAATAGATTCCTCTTGCTTTTGATACCTTCATTTCTGAAGTGAGTTAGGAGTTAGGACGAATTATGGTAAATTTAACATAAGATTTCGAGCGCCTATGTTCTGGAATTCAATTAAAGAACAGATTAAAACTGCCTCTTTTTCAAAATTTAAATAAGTCTTAAGGAACAATTATCTTACATTATATTGGTGATACTCTTTGTAAATAATATTCTCTGTGGCTGCTTTTAACTTTTCAAGATTATTTTACACATTGTAGATGTTATGTTGGTGTGCATCTTAGTGTTACATTTGTGTGTATGATAGTGTGTATGTACTCCCCATATTGTACCTCTGCTACTAACATTTAATGCAATTTATTTGATCCAGCGCCCTGACATTTTTAACTTTTAGTTATTTCGAGGTGCTGGTACCCTTTAGTTATCACATTTACATTTAATTGTTTTTGTAATTTACTTTATTTAAATCTTTGGGGTACAATAAACATCTTTTGCCTTTTTGTCTTTTGTCTATCGTTGCTCATATACAAACGGCAACACATGCAATCTTCACATTTCAACGCCGGATACAACTTTTAACAATTTTTTTGCCGACAATTTTACTTTGGCGTCCACTTTAGTTGCCAATTGTTTCAGAATTTTATAACCACAACGCTTAGTTATTAAAAATGTAACTGCTGTGATAACCTAGATTCAATGCATATCGAATAAAAAGCGGCTTCAACCTGATACCGCTCTTAAGGTCTTTGTAAACTTTGTATACCCCGAAATCAAAACGTGGCTTATTTGTACTTCAAGGATAGTTTTAACACCGACAAGGCCTCCATCAGATAATGGATTTCTTGCGATAACAATGGGAAACTTAAGCATGCAGTGGTGTAATGACAAATCAGTTTAAAGTACAACTCGGACAAATATTCATCACGTGAAATAACAAATCCATGTAATAACATAATTGTAGGGAAAACATTTATAATAATATATGATAATAACTAATAATATAGATGATTTTGTATTCCCGTGAATTGTTTATCAACCTCTTAATCTCTTTCATGTAAGTTTGTATTATTTTCTCTTGCTAAAGAAGCAATGTCACGAGCTGTTGCTATCACTTTGGAAAGGTGAAAAAGATACTGGAATAAAACAAAAATTCAGTTTTGCTCAAAAAATCACCATGACATACCCCCTTTAAACAGATGGTCATACTATTTTTTTTTTCTAACAGAATAGGGTGATGGTATTGTCAGCCCAGCTTATGATTCACTGATAGTTTCGATATTAAGGAGGGAAATGGTCAATTCAAAGAACCCTGGAGGAGAGAGAGAAACATTCCTCCTTATTTAAAGCCGCATCAGATGCAATGAATAACTCTGCTAAAACACTCGCTCCAAACCAGAGTTCAACCTACAACACCGGATGGCTGGACATTCTCCAGTTCACGTTGTTTGCCATTATATTTCTGGTCAGCGCTACAGGCAACATTCTGGTTTGTTTGGTGGTGGCACTAACAGGACGCATGCGTACCACGCGCAATTATCTGCTTGTCAACCTTGCAGTGTCAGATCTGACGGTAGCGCTGTTATGCATCCCGTTTGACGTTGTGAGTATAATAACGTCTCCTGGATGGCCCCTTGGAGATGTGATGTGCAAGTTGCTGTGGCCATCAATGACACTTGTCACCAACTCCTCTGCAGCAACACTTGCTGCAATAAGCTACGACAGGTTGGATTATCATTTTATTTACGGCATCACTGATATCATTATTATAGCTGTTTGTTGTTTCTTTTACACTAGAGTTTCGTCAAACCTGAGGTTTTAAGCACAGATGCCTTTGACGTTATTACCAGACTCTGATAATGCCTTCCATACAAGTTTTCTAATAGGAATAACTATAGTGTAAATTCGGCTTAAGAATGGCAATTACACTGATATTCAATTTTGTAGGCTGATTTCAAAATAAGTAACTGGCTGATTTATGTTACTGTGCTCTCAATTAGAAATTTATTGGGGTTTTTTTTCAGATATCGAGCAGTGGTCAGACCCATGAAATCTCGTTTCTCTACTTATCAAACTGGAGTTATCATAGCAGCAATCTGGATTGTTTCCTTGGTGCTCGTGCTACCTTACGTGCTGGTTTTGAGGGTAACCAACAATAAATGTTATGAAGTCTGGCCAAGTGACACCATCAGGAAAATCTACACGGTTGGGCTATTTGTATTCCAATACGCTCTGCCGCTTACAATAATCGCGATAGCCTATACCAGGGTGGTGCTTAAGCTTCGCACACAGGCTGCACGCATGACAAAAAATTTTGAAATAATGATGCAGCCACCAGTGCCAACACATGTACAAGAAAATTGGATTTACAAGAATCACTTGGTAACGGAACACTGCGATAATGCTTCGTTGGTCGTTCCTGTCCAAGAGAGAGAGTTATCACTAAATGGAAGCAAAATCACAGACAAGTGTGATGATACTTTGTTGAACTCCTCACATCCTGAAAACAATACAATTCTGAGTGGAAACAGAGACGTGGGTCATTATGCAGAACGTAATTATCTTACACCGCAAATGGTTGATAAGCAGTCTTTCGCTTCCCCTCTTCCACCAAGAAAGGTACCTACCTCAGGTGGGAGCAAACGGAAAAAGCGTTATTTCCATTTTAATAGCAGTAAAAGGCATCAGGAGGCTAGAAGATTAGAACACAACACTAAGATCGTTAAAATGCTTCTATCAGTGGTTCTTTTGTACGCAATTTGCTTACTGCCGAACCAAGTCGTTTGGCTATGGTATGAGTTTGGTGCTGGCCAAACTTGGCCTCACATCAACGAGTTGCTCGTATTTGGAAGTCTCATGGTTTATATTAACAGTTCAGTAAATCCTTTACTATATGCTGGAATGAACACAGAATTTAGAAAAGGATTTGCTCGAATTCTACGATGTCAGTGCAAAGAGCGTAAGCCAGAACATCTCTAACTAAACAGACATACAGTCATTGATTGAATGTGATGCATGCTTCCCCATGCATCTCGTTTAAGTATTTCATACAGATGCTGCCAAGTGGGATTTTCTTCTGCTCATGATCAAGACAAGTTTAGAAAACAGCATCTTTTGTTGCTCATTTCAAATAAGTTTAGCTTGCTTCTGAGGTAAAAAAATATTATAAAACTATGTAGATGTTGCAGTCCACGTTGACGCTGAAGACGTTTTGCATATTGTCTCAAAAGTTATTCAAATTATATGTGATGAAAACACCATGTAGTTAAAAATGTTTAAGGGCTCCAGCAAAACCTGCCGGCCAGCATTGGTGGCCAACGAAGCGAGTTTGAATGTAAACATCGTGTCGGGTACTGTTTGGATTGTTAGCATTTACTTACAACAATAACAGCAACATGTTGGACCCAGCAATGTTGATGTTATTGATGTTATTGTTATGTTATTGTTATTACAATGTTGGAAACTTTTGCACAGGCCTTAAAACGTCGCTCAGAGAAGAGATAAACGGAAGGGGGGTCATAAAGATTCGCTCGAAAGAAGCCAGCTAAATAAATGTCAGCAAGTTATCTCTCATTGTATTGTAAACCCAAACAACATTCATAGGAATTTACTAGTCAGAGGTATCAGTAGGAGGTACAGGCATCTGTGATTTAAATATGTTTTGCGCTTATTAATACTCTTTGTGGAGTAAGAGAGCTAATGTTCATCCAGGCGGTTCCACCCAATTTGTAATCCATGTGCTAGGTGTCTCATCTGTCTGTTAGCCGGATAGGTAAAAGAGGCTGATGATGAAATATAGAAAAATGTTTAGAGCAGTCAAATTCTTGGTTTTCACATCACGCAAACAAAAAATGAAATCGCTTTTCTTTCAATAACTAAAGTCAGGAAATTGAGATGTTTTAGAAAATGAGTAAATAACCTGTCAAAGTCTCAGGCTTGTGCGTATCCCATTCGGCAAAATCGGTATCACGCAATATTACAGGATTTAGTATGGAGCGGCCATTGGTGCCCCTCTGACGGGCACAAAACCATTGGAAACATCTGGAGCTTGCTTTGGCTATTTTAAAACCTTTTGTCTCTCTGCTGAACTACCAAGCATTCGCATATATAAACATTTCTCTTTTCAGACCTCAAAAACATAAGGTGAATCGACTTTTCATGTACGTCATGTTTCTCAGCAACAATCTTTATATCACGCATTGCGAAAAAAATCTGAAATTCAAACTGCTCTATTTTCAAACAGAGCGCGTCACAGAGCTGAAAACGTGCAAAGCGACAAATTTTTTAATTGTCTTTTACCTGATGAAGATAAAAACTGAAAATTATCTTTACTTTTAATGACGTCACGTGAAAACCTAGAATTAAGGCCCAATTTCTAGTCATTTTACATAGACATTTGAGTTCCAAAGTAACCTAAAGTTTATGTGTATGTTTCCTTATAAAGTACGCCTTCAACAGAGCGTTCGACAAAGTCAAAATCAATAAGCTCCTTACTAAGTTGTTAAAAATTCACTGCAGCACAATGGCGTCTCGACTGCGAACTTTATGTGCACCAGGGAAAAAGTGATCCAACAGCAATATATCATGCTTCCTTTATCATTTTATTTTTAACTTGCTTTGGTCTATCAGTTACAGTTTCCACATTATAATAGTCTCTTGTGAACATCTTTGTAAAAACCTCGGCCTTCATTGCGATCGTCAGAGACACTCATCTCCAGTCCTTCACATCCAAGGTCCCTGGCCATTCGACAAACACTTCTGATGCGAGTCTTCTCAACCTGTTTGAAACAAATATTTTCTAATCAATGCCCCTACTAACGAGTTCGAATTCCCTGTTTGACGTGCCTTACTGAACATGTTCAAGCGCCGGAAACTCAGCACACAGTTCATGTTTAACGACGATGGGGTCTGTTAACCGGACTGTAGAGTGCAAAAATATTTTTAGATCAGTAGCAAAATACTTGTTTTCAGCTTCCTTGTTAATTTCTTAGTTTCTAATTTTGATATTTCTAAGTCAGTTGGCTTGGGAAAAGTCCTCAGCAAATCCCGAGCAACTTTGATTTTCCTGAGGGCGGACCATCAGATTGTTTGCGCATTTCGCATCCGGCTGGAGTTGCGCAAAAGGTAAATTCAGTTAAATGGAGGGAGTTTTACCCAATGTACCGTCTAAACTCTCTTTTCCGAACTTGAATCTAATTTTTAGTGAGGCAGTCATCCTCGTCAACCAAAGTAGCAGCAGCAAAGTAGCAAACCAAGCGAGAATAAGTAAAAAAAGACCTTGGTCCTCATTCTGCAGCTCAACTGAAACAAAGGGCAATGTCCTTCGCTTTCGCCTTTTTTCTTCAAGATCCAAGACTAAAAGAACCTTTCAGCCGGGGTCATCTACACGGATGACTCAAGCATAATCTCCAGTGTACTCATCGGCAAAGAATGCACCTTCTCGGATTGAGACGATAAATTCCCCTCCACCCTATACCCCCACTTTCAGGTTGTCTATATCAGGCAACGCGAACGATCGTAATTCTACGCATTCGTCAAGTCGACTGAGGTGAGAAACTGTCTTGGCTTGCCGGAGTAAGCTGTTAAAAATTGGAGCTAGAGCTGACATAATAAGGAAAGGTCAAAGCTATTTTTTCATAATCATGATCAGTATAGTTGTTGCGTCGCAGTTGATAAATATCCATAAAATAAGTATTTGTGTCCAAATGTATTGAGCCATTAGCATACATCTGTAATGTAATGTAATGTAATGTAATGAAAAACTTTATTTAGACACGGAGAATCATCAGCTAAGCTAAACGTTTTAAAAGAACTAAAACTCATTACAACTGTTTTACATCATTGCCGTGTGGGAATCCGATATCTCAGATATCTTCTTAATGCCCCGTTTAAAACTGCCCAATAAAACCAACGCTTTTTCAATCTTGGGACAAGTTTTAAGTAATTAGTATTTGGCTTGAACAGCGAAAGTTTTCCTTCAAGATTTCTTAAAGTTATAATCATTAATATGGCGTTGAGTAAAAAGACATTGAAGATATTCTGGGGCAAGTTCATTCAGTGTTTTATACATAATTAAAACTATCTGTTTTTTACGACGGAGAGACAGCTTCTCCGGCCACTTAAACATCGCTAGGAGGAGGTTGGAGCTCGATCAAAAGGCGATCTCACTAGCTTAAGGCACTGAGTACAATTTAAGGACTTTCAAAATCACAAATCATGAACATATGAGAGCCAAATACGCTTAGATGAAATTTCTTCATTCCTCACCTTTCGTTTCAACCCCTCCCATCCATGCCAGCAGTCACCGATGGTAACCAACGTTGAGATAAAGAAACAAGCAATAAGTACAGAGATAGCCTTGGTTTTCATTCTGCAGTTAACAACAATGATGGACAACTCTGAACTTCCGCAAACGCCTGTAGTTAATGTTCAGTTCTACTCTTGTTTTTATATCATTCATAGCGCTAAAACGACCCAACAATCTCCGCTTACTTCAAAAGCGCCGACTCCAAAATGAATCATCACACTTTGCGTGGACATTTCAAACATTGTATAGGGAAACTTGATGCTAGCTTTCTTTTAAAAGGTGCTAAAATCTAACAGAGATAACTTTTTAACATAACTCCAAAACGTTTGACGCAAGGCTCAGCCTATTGGAAGTCAAGGGATTGAAAACATAAAGTGCTTTTTTTTTAATCTAAACTTTACAAAACGAACAGAACCAATAACTTCATACTCAGTCAATTAACTGTTTGTTGCTATCATTAAGCTTATTTCGTCGTTCATAGCGCTAAAAACATGACATCCAATCCTCTGTCTCTTTAAAAGGGTTGATCCATTAAGAACCTTAACAGGTTTGAACCTTAATTTTGCTAAAATTTCACGAAAATCCACTTTTCATCCCTAAACAGTGAAGTGCAATTTTGGTTAATGTTGTCATGTGCAACTCAAAAGCTGTCCTGACCTTCCCATGGGCGTTATTTTTGGTAATATTTATTGGACCATGCAATACACTCTTTTTTTTTTCTTAAACCCTGCACACTTTCCCTTTATTGTTCCTCTCTGTTCCCACAACTTAGAATTGAGCAAAAACGTCATTTACAAATGATTTATTAGTAGAGAAATTCGTCTTAAAAACAGAATTCTTAAAAATGTGTTTCAATTTTACTCATTCAAGCGGTTTTCTTCTGAACTGGATTATGATAGCAACACAAGTGCTCCCACCAAGAATCACGTTGAAAGGCTAAGTATAATATGGTGAAATAGATTCTCTATTACTTAATATCCGCCTTTTCATTAAAACCTTCTTCTCGTTTTAAAAGGTTGGAAACAACTAATGACCAATATCCTTTACAAAATCTTTAAACGTGTGTTGATGGCATATATCACTATGGTCTCCAGCGAGAGTTTGTTTCAGTAAATATTGTTACAGAGGTTGTTGATTAGATTACAGAAACTACGCAGTAGAAAACTAGAAAAATTTACTTTTGACTCAGACATTTTCAGGAACGTTTTTATGCCATTTCACAAATGAAATGAAAGATATTTCAAATCTTTTAGAAATTGAAAGAAAACCTCATAAAAATGCAAATCGACGGCCATGTCCCCTTGTCTGATCGTTGATTGTTCTTTAGAATCTTTAAACGGCAAATATCATTAATAATAATAATAATAATTCCTATCAGGCATAATAATGTTATCGATTTGATAATAAAAATTACGGGTAGAATCATATTTGACAACGTTTCGGTGTCCTCATGACACCATCATCAGGTCAAAATAACATATTTAACAGATAACAAGAATATTAATGTTCAAGTTCAAGTTCAAGTTCTTAGTCCCTAGAGGCTAGGTGAAACGTTTTGCTTTTATCGAGTCACTTTGAATATTTAGACACGGTTTGTGCTCGCGAATAAGGAACATTTCAATCAAATTTGCTAGAGCATTTCCTACGGGCCCGATTACATGGCGAATTTCAGCCCGGGCTGAAATTTCATCCCGGCTTCTGAAACAAATCCTCTGAAAATCAAATTGTCGATTACATGGAGATTTTTTTCAGCCCGGGGCGAAATTCAGCCCGGGCTGAAAATCCTAGCCCGGTTTGACCAAACCTGGCTAGGATTTTCAGCCCGGGCTGAATTTCGCCCCGGGCTGAAAAAATCTCATGTAATCGAAAAGAAATTCCAGCCCGGGCTGAAAAGCAGGAAATAACATGGCTGCCTGATTTTCCCGAGACTCTTCGCGCCAAATTTCACATTTGGTGCCGAGACTAATATTTCAGCCCGGGCTGAAGTTCATCATGTAATCGCAACAAAATTTCAGCCCGGTTAACCGGGCCCTAAGAATGTGAAACATACTAGATGTTATTGTTTTTGATGGATGTTGACTTTGGCTGTGATTGAATATTGATCCAGATCTTTTGTGCTCTTCGATTCGTTGGTAGAGATGCCGACGCGTGTAACCAACATAGCTGGCATCACACCAGCCACATTCAAATTTGTAAACTACTGATTGTTCGTTGATCAACGCGGGCTTGATTTCTTTATGTTTGAGATCTTCTCCAACTTTTCGAGAAATGAAGACTGGACGTAAGTCGATGTTTAACAGCTTACCAAGATCCTTCAACTGTTTGCGCACAGACTCAGCTGATTTTTGTTCCTTGAATGGTAGAACAATTCGTACTGATTGTAGGTCAGGTGTGGATTCGCGTGGAGGTGCTGGTGTTTGTTTGGATGTAATAAAATTGGAGATCGTAGAGCGAATAAGGTGTTCAGGATATGCCAACTGTAGAAATAAGGTCTTGAGACGGATACACGGATAGCTTTTTTCACACTTCTTTTGTACTCAATTTTTTTCTCACCCTTTTTCGTATATATTTCCATTCCGCGTTTACATTTTTCATTCGTCAAAGGCTATAGACTGAAAGCCGAAAGCTTATGCTTTAATCTTTCAACCAGAGAACGTTTTTTACCACATTTTTGAAAATCAATCAGTTGTTCACTGAAGTGTTTCTCCCATACAAAATTGTCGAAATCAAGTTCCTCTTCTACATATCTTCCGTTGGTCTTACGTAGCATCCCATTGATGAGATTTGCTTTTTCGTTTGGCCGTTTTCATGATCGTAATTTTGGTTACACAGTTGGTTGCCTATATGCGGTCAGTAGATGTACCAAATGTCAGCAATCGAAGGAGCGAATGGAGTAAAATCAGCCTCACACGGCCTTTTCCGAATTAAAATTATCCTTCAACAAAGAACAAGAAATTCGCCGAATTTTGAAGCGGCCGTTTTGGCCATTTGGACCGACTTTATGCTTAGAATGGAGTTCAAGTCGATCGTGATTTAATTTTAAGTAGACACTTCTGTCCAAGACACTTTTAGTAGCGTGATGCGTGACGATTAACCTGTTACGTAATTTGGCCACCGTCTTACAAATAAACTAAATCATTAAGGAGGGCCTGATTTAGCCAAATTCACCTTGGATAGGTTCGATTCATTTTTCTTCGGTTTAATTTATGAAAGAATTGCTTTACGGTTCGGTGTCTGTCCATTTCATCTGTGAACTCTAGGAAAAAGTCCTATCTTTTCTGAACAAGTGCGTGAGCAGAATGGTTATAAACAGTAATTTTCACGTCATTACATATTTATAGAGGGCTTGGCTGAAAGGTAGGTCCTACCGATCAGGAAGCCCCGGGTTCAATACCTGGCATCGGCAATCTCCTTTGGTTCTTCTTTTTTCTTTTTCTTTTTGTTCTGCGTTTTTTTTAAAGTATTAGTTTGAGTAATCGTTGAGCTTAAGAGCGATTTTTCAATTATACATGGAGATTCAATGGGTATTTAGTAAAAACAAACAGCCGAAACACCAAATGACCGGCCTTTCGATTTCTTTGATAAGTCGGTGAAATCGGCGATTTAATCACATCCAGGTTATGATGTTTTCATCAAGATGTGTTGGATAGGTTCGATAGATTTTTCTTCGGTTTAATTTATGAAAGAATTGCTTTACGGTTCGGTGTCTGTCCATTTCATCTGTGAACTCTAGGAAAAAGTCCTATCTTTTCTGAACAAGTGCGTGAGCAGAATGGTTATAAACAGTAATTTTCACCTCATTACTTATTCATAGCGGGCTTGGCCGAGAGGTACGTCTATCCCCTACCGATCAGGAAGTCCCGGGTTCAACTCCTAGCAACGGCAACCCTCTTTGGTTTTTCTTTTTTCTTTTTCTTTTTGTTCTGCTGTTTTTTTAAAGTATTAGTTTGACTAATCGTTGAGCTTAAGAGCGATTTTTCAATTTTACATGGAGATTCAATGGGTATTTAGTAGAAACAAACTGCCGAAACACCAAATGACCGGCCTTTCGATTTCTTTGATAAGTCGGGGAAATCGGCGATTTAATCACATCCAGGTTATGATGTTTTCATCAAGATGTGTTGAACGATGCTCTAGACGTTTATATTTTTCTTAAAATCAAGCTGCATTTTAAGCAGGCCATACGACGCGCTCTGTGGCTGTCGGCTTTGCGTGACTATCAACTTGTTACGTGACACGAATATTGCACCATCATTTCAGATCATTTCAAGTACTCGGTTCGGGTGTAATTCTCGAAGAGGATTTGACCGTTGTGTTACAGATCAACTACATGACAATCACAAAGGCCCGATATAATTCATTTTAAGTCCGTGGATAGGTTCCATAGATTTTTTTTTTGATGTGAAAGAATTACTTTGCGGTTCGGTGTTTGCCCAGACCTCTGAGGAATTCCCCGCTAACCAAAGATTGCATCATCATTTCAAGTGCGTGGTTCGTGTTGTTTACAGCTGAAGTTGAAAGGCAACAAAGGTCTTGGGAATCGTTCAGCATATCCTTATGATAATATCGTAGTTTAGATCAGATAAATCGTTCGATTTTCTGGAATTTGTCAATCCCCTTTCTCGAGTAAACACAAAGGATATTTGTTTGCGTGAGAAACCGGATGCGTGACTGCCATGCCTTATGTACTGTAAAATTAACATGTTCACTTGACCGATGTCTGAGTGGCGCAAGTGATAAGCGCACGCGGTGATCTTTTGATCAGAGATCCCGAGGTCGCGCGATCAAATCTCAGTGCAGGCGGAAAAAAATTCTTGCAGCTCCAGCCGAGAGGGACCCGGGCCTCACGACGGACACGACAAATAAAAAAAACAAGAAATTCTCAGAATTTTCAAGCGGCCGTTTTTGCCATTTGGACCGCCTTTATCCTTAGGATGTAGTTTAGGTCGGTTGGAATTTAAAATTTTGAGTAAACAGTTCTGTCCAAGACACTTTTAGTAGCGTGATGCGCGACGATTAACTTCTTACGCAATTCGGCCAATGTCAATGTCCAAGGCCTGATATAATCAGTTTCACCTTAGATCGGCTCGATAGATCTGTCTTCGATTTAATTTATGAAAGAATTGCTTTACGGTTCGGTGTCTGTCCATTTCATTTCTGATCTCTGGGCAAAAGTCCTACTTTTTCTGAACCAGTGCGTGAGCAGAATGGTTATAAAAATTAAATTTTCACCTCATTACTTATTCATAGAGAGCTTGGCCGTAAGGTACGTCTATCCCCTACCGATCAGGAAGTCCCGGGTTCAACTCCTAGCAACGGCAACCCTCTTTGGTTTTTCTTTTTTCTTTTTCTGTTTCTTCTGCTTTTTTTTTAAGTATTAGTTTGACTAATCATTGAGCTTAAGAGCGATTTTTCAATTTTACATGGAGATTCAATGGGTATTTAGTAGAAACAAACTGCCGAAACACCTAATGACCGGCCGTTCGATTTGTTCGATAAGTCGGGAAAATCGACGATTTAATCACATCCAGGTTATGATCTTTTTATCAAGATGTGTTGAACGATGCTGTAGACGTTTATATTTTTCTTAAAATAAAGCTGCATTTTACGCAGGCCATACGACGCGCTCTGTGGCTGTCGGCTTTGCGTGACTATCAACTTGTTACGTCACACGAATATTGCACCATCATTTCTGAACCACTTGGTAAGCAGAATGGTTATAAAATTTAAATTTTCACACCGTTATTTATTCATAGAGGGCTTGGCCGAATGGTACGTCTATCCCCCACCGATCAGGATGTCCCGGGTTCAACTCCTAGCAACGGCAACCCTCTTTGGTTTTTCTTTTTTCTTTTTTCTTTTTCTTTTTGTTCTTTTTTTTTTTAAAGTATTAGTTTGACTAATCGTTGAGCTTTAGAGCGATTTTTCAATTTTACATGGAGATTCAATGGGTATTTAGTAGAAACAAACTGCCGAAACACCAAATGACCGGCCTTTCGATTTCTTTGATAAGTCGGGGAAATCGACGATTTAATCACAACCAGGTTATGATGTTTTCATCAAGATGTGTTGAACGATTCCCTAGACGTTTGTAATTTTCTTAAAATCAAGCATACGACGCGCTCTGTGTCTGTCGGCTTTGCGTGACTATCAACTTGTTACGTGACACGAATATTGCACCATCATTTCAGATCATTTCAAGTACTCGGTTCGGGTGTAATTTTCGAAGAGGATTTGGCCGTTGTGTTACAGATCAACTACATGACAGTCACAAAGGCCTGATATAATTCATTTTAAGTCCGTGGATAGGTTCCATAGACCTTTTTTTTTTTTTTTTTGATATGAAAGAATTACTATGCGGTTCGGTGTTTGCCCAAACAGGTCATATCTGGTCTCTGGGGAATTTCCCCGCTTACCAGATTCAAAGATAAACATTGCACCATCATTTCAAGTCCGTGGTTCGTATTGTTTACAGCTGAAGTTGAAAGGCGACAAAGGTCTTGGGAATCGCTTACCATATCCTAATGATAATATCGTAGTTTAGATCCTAATGTAATACCGTCGTTTAGATCTGATAAATTCTTCGATTTCTAGAGTAAACACAAAGGATATTTGTTTGCGTGAGAAACCGGATGCGTGACTGCCATGCCTTATGTACTGTAAAATTAACATGTTCACTTGACCGATGTCTGAGTGGCGCAAGTGATAAGCGTACACGGTGAACTTTTGATTTGAGATTCCAAGGTCGCGGGTTCGAATCTCAGTGGAGGTAGTCAAAAAAAAAATATCTTGCAGCTCTAGCCGAGCGGGGCACGGGCCTCACGACGGACACGACAAATAAAAAAAAAAAAAAAATGGGTATTACTAGAAGCGGCACGTCGCTAAGCGACGGCCGCTTAAAAAGGTCATGCTTCCTTTACCATTTTATTTTTAACTTCCTTTGATCTATTAGTTACAGTTGTCACATTATAATCAGACTTAGTTAATATCAGCTAATATCGTCATTGTTCGTCCGAAATTCGTCCTTGTTCACATCGTCTGTTGATCTTGATTGCGATCGTCAGAGACACACTGCTCCAATCTTCCGCATCTAATTTCTCTGGCCATTTGGCAAACACTCCTGATGGTAGCCCTGTCAACCTGTTTCAGACAAAAATGTTTCTGAAAACCTTGTATTGTTTAATCAATGTCCCATTAACGAGTTTCATTAAACATGCGCCGGAAACACCAGGCAGATAATGATGGCGAAGTCTGGAGTCAGAAATGTGGATTGACTGATATAAAAAGCCCTCAAACGGCTCAATGCTAGGTTCTATCGGCAGTTCAAATTGCCTAGGAAAAAGTCCTAGTCAGCCGATTGATTCACGAAGATTTGGTTTTATCAACTGAATTGATAATGTAATTTTGGCACCGTAAATGGATTCAAAAAGATGTCCGACTTTTCAAATAGCTGCAATCAATTGGAAGGCAGGAATATTTTACCCAATGTTCCGTCCCAACTCTCTTAGGAATCTAATTGCTATTATGGTACTCACTACTCTTTTTCTGTAGCTGTTGTGTGTGTGCGTGTCGTCACACAACGCTCCCTCCCCCAAAACGGCTGCTTACATTCGACCAAAATTCCAATCCTCCACTTTAGCCAATCACCATCATCCGGGTTATATATTTCGAGAACTGTGCGAGCCAATGTAATCTAGCGAACAGTAATCATGTTGTTCGTTTCATGTGCGCGCCAATGTAATCATCAGACGAACAGTAATTACATACGTTAAGTAGGCACTTCTGCCCAAATGTGTTGGGACCATTAGCTTACAGATAGAAAGGACAAAGGAAAGGTATAGTTTAATGCTTTTGTTTTCATAATCAGTATAGTTGTTGGCTCTTTCGAGAAATAAGCGCAAAATGGTCCTAATGTATTTAATGAGTTCGGATCATTGGTTTACGACATCACAAGGCAGGCTTAATGAGATATTGCCGGTAAAAGCCCTTAGGTGAGTAAAATTTAAAGACTTTCAAATCCCAAATCGTGAACGTATGAGAGCCAAATAGTTAAATGATATGCTTACACGAGATTTCTTTCCTAACCTTTCGTCTCAACAGTCCCGGTACACGTATTTGGCCTGCAAGGCAGTTACTGTCGGTAACCAAACTTTCGATAACCAAGCTTTCATCACTCAGCTGATATCGTGCATACGGCTAGAATGACGAAAATTAATCTCTGCTCACTTCAAAAGTGCCTACCGTGCGCCAAAATGATCATTGTATAGTGAAATGCAATCAGTATAACTTGATACCAGCTTTCTTTTAAAAGGTGCTGAAATTTAACCTAGATAACTTTATAACCGACATAACCATAACCCTGAAAAACTTTCAACAAAGGACTCAACCCGTGTGGGAAGCCACCATTGCGATCAAAGGGAATAGCATTGAAAAGAGAAAGAACCGGTTTATTTAATCTAAACTTAACAAATTGACTACAACCATCAATTCCATACTACGACAAAACTAAGTGTATTATATTTGCTTAATCCATCCCGCTCTTGTCAACATCATCTGGTCAACATTATCTAACGTACTTAAGTACTCAAAGTAAGCGTAACTTCTCGTTTTTACTCTAAATATTGTTAACTGGCTACGTATCTTCCTCTTATCGTAAATCTCGTCTCTTTAACAGTACTACTACCACTAATAATAATAATAATAACGTTTTAATGGTGACATTTCTACAGAGTAGGTCGACATTCATCATAAACTAACTAAAAATGAAAATACATATAAATATATCGGTATAATTTTCAGGTAATGAACTATGTGAAAACACTTACAAATTGAATATAAATTGAATATAAATTGAAATCAATGTAATCTAAGCTCGGCCTTAGTTTTCAAAAACTTAAAAGTTTTCCTCGCAAATGTACTAACACATCCAGTCCTAGTTCTTTGTCATTGTACTTTCGTTTCTCTTGTTTTACCTGTTACTTTATTGTAAGTTACTTTTTTCGCTCTGTAAGGTTGAATTGTTGTAAATTCACTGCTCGCCTCGAATGGCCGTAGCTAACTGCGAGCAGTGCTTATCTTACTCTGTACGATACATTTTTAAAGTCTTATTGGATTGGAAAAGCCTGAGTTGGCGCAACAAACTTGAACTTGACAATTAATTGTTTGTTGGAACCATCAAGTACATTTTGTCGTTCATAGCGTTAAAAGCATGACATCCAATCCTCTGTTTCTTTAAAAGAGCTGAGCCATTAAGAACCCTACAAGGCATATTTTCATTCTCAACAAGTTACGTAAAATTTCGGTTAATGTGTTCTTGTGCACCTCAAAAGCTATCCTGCCCCTCCTTTGAAAATCATTTTTGGCGATTTTTGCTGGACCCTGCAATAAAACTTGTTTTTTCCTGAACTAGTTTTCTTATTTTTCTTTACCTTTTTTGGAGGCGGCCGAAGGGGTTGGCTTTGTAGAGCGAACTTCGTCTTCTCTCTGGCCAAACTTTGCAGCTTGTAATTGAAACAAAGAAGCAAAAACGTTTTGTCAGAAACAAATAATCTACTAGAAGTAGGCATCTGTCTCTTTAAAAGTGCCAATCAATTAAGAACCTTGAAACTTTCATTTTGCTGACATATATGCTACAACAATTTACATTTCTATCTCCAAAAGTTAAGATTATTTAATTGCATGTGCGCGTGCTTCTTTTCCCTTGGAAGTCAACTTTGGTAATTTTTACTGAACCATGCAAACGACGCTTTTTTTTTTAAGTTTTCCCTGCACACTTTCCCTGTTTTTTTTCCTTTTTATTTAGTCCTTGTTTTGAAAAAGGGAAAGGGAAGTGACACGTCTTCTCTGTTGTCAAATTTTGCAGCTTAGATTTAAGAGAAAGGAAGAAAACTTAATGTCAGATACGTCAAGTCTACGTATTCAAGCTACTTCCTTGCCTAGTGGGATAATTCTCAAAAACGCGTGGCTTCACAAAAATTGGAGGATCACAGGTTGCAAGAAAAAGAAATTTGGCAGACCTCTTTAAAAGGATAAGGCTAATATGGTTAAATGAATACCACTGTACTGCCTAATAATAAAGGTTCCCTTCGTGTTAACAAGGAAACAGCTAATGGCAACTATCTTTATCAAAGCTTTGTTTAACGTTTGTTGATAACAAATCAGTTACCACTGAATTTGGCATGTGCGGAGTGTCTGCTTAAAAATGGCATAACCTTTTTTGAAAAAGGACGATTGATTCACACAGAAATGATGTGACGCGGGTCACCAAAACAAAATAGGGAAATTAAAATGAATACTACACAAGCACTCCTTCCCACAAACGCACAACACACGGCCATGAAATTTTTAAAACAAATGATTTAATTTAAAAGAGAAGGGAAAAAAAGTAACTCCTAATATTACAGTAAAACAGTAGTTCCTAACTTGCTAAAATACAGTTTAATTTGGGTATTAAACTAACCTTACTTAAACGATAACACTAAATTTACTAATTACTTACCTCCAATATTTACAGACAAACATTTCAGTTCCTTTCAATTCGAGTTCCTCTGAGTGTCTTGCGCAATAAACCAAGCCACCACACACGTGCTTCACCAACGTTACTCCCGTTTTCCCAAGATTCCTCCCTTGTCACCTTTTCAGCCGCCAATGTCGCTTTTACTTTCCAACTGTTTCTTTGCTTTTACAGCTAGGTCCACAGTCAACGCGACTCGTCGTTTCTCTCCGTAAAACTACTCAACTTCTTCTTCCTTCTGTCCTCAGGCCCACGAACACCGCCAATGACAAATGGGTTTTCTCCTTGAACCTTGGTCGGCGTCTACTAATGTCTTTTAGCAAGGAAAGGCCGTTCAGCTCCTCTTCTCAATTCTTTCGTCAACTTTCAACAACTTTCCAACAACCGACTGTTCGCCACTTCGACACCAACCACCACATCACGAAACTTACACATTTAAACATATGCATAATTAGTTTACCAATTAACACTTTACATACATACTTATTGTAAAACGCGTACCTTACAGTCTTATGTTACTATTTTCTCCTATGTTGCTTACAATCCTATGTCCTAAACACGATACCTTGCACTCCTATGATAACAATAAACCTACAAGCTTTTAATGACAGACTAAGTTACAATACATCTCTAATTACAAACCACCTCATTACTTATTCATAGCGGGCTTGGCCGAGAGGTACGTCTATCCCCTACCGATCAGGAAGTCCCGGGTTCAACTCCTAGCAACGGCAACCCTCTTTGGTTTTTCTTTTTTCTTTTTCTTTTTGTTCTGCTGTTTTTTTAAAGTATTAGTTTGACTAATCGTTGAGCTTAAGAGCGATTTTTCAATTTTACATGGAGATTCAATGGGTATTTAGTAGAAACAAACTGCCGAAACACCAAATGACCGGCCTTTCGATTTCTTTGATAAGTCGGGGAAATCGGCGATTTAATCACATCCAGGTTATGATGTTTTCATCAAGATGTGTTGAACGATGCTCTAGACGTTTATATTTTTCTTAAAATCAAGCTGCATTTTAAGCAGGCCATACGACGCGCTCTGTGGCTGTCGGCTTTGCGTGACTATCAACTTGTTACGTGACACGAATATTGCACCATCATTTCAGATCATTTCAAGTACTCGGTTCGGGTGTAATTCTCGAAGAGGATTTGGCCGTTGTGTTACAGATCAACTACATGACAATCACAAAGGCCCGATATAATTCATTTTAAGTCCGTGGATAGGTTCCATAGATTTTTTTTTTGATGTGAAAGAATTACTTTGCGGTTCGGTGTTTGCCCAGACCTCTGAGGAATTCCCCGCTAACCAAAGATTGCATCATCATTTCAAGTGCGTGGTTCGTGTTGTTTACAGCTGAAGTTGAAAGGCAACAAAGGTCTTGGGAATCGTTCAGCATATCCTTATGATAATATCGTAGTTTAGATCAGATAAATCGTTCGATTTTCTGGAATTTGTCAATCCCCTTTCTCGAGTAAACACAAAGGATATTTGTTTGCGTGAGAAACCGGATGCGTGACTGCCATGCCTTATGTACTGTAAAATTAACATGTTCACTTGACCGATGTCTGAGTGGCGCAAGTGATAAGCGCACGCGGTGATCTTTTGATCAGAGATCCCGAGGTCGCGCGATCAAATCTCAGTGCAGGCGGAAAAAAATTCTTGCAGCTCCAGCCGAGAGGGACCCGGGCCTCACGACGGACACGACAAATAAAAAAAACAAGAAATTCTCAGAATTTTCAAGCGGCCGTTTTTGCCATTTGGACCGCCTTTATCCTTAGGATGTAGTTTAGGTCGGTTGGAATTTAAAATTTTGAGTAAACAGTTCTGTCCAAGACACTTTTAGTAGCGTGATGCGCGACGATTAACTTCTTACGCAATTCGGCCAATGTCTTACAAATAGACTAAATCACAATCAGTAAGGCCTGATATAATCAGTTTCACCTTAGATCGGCTCGATAGATCTGTCTTCGATTTAATTTATGAAAGAATTGCTTTACGGTTCGGTGTCTGTCCATTTCATTTCTGATCTCTGGGCAAAAGTCCTACTTTTTCTGAACCAGTGCGTGAGCAGAATGGTTATAAAAATTAAATTTTCACCTCATTACTTATTCATAGAGAGCTTGGCCGTAAGGTACGTCTATCCCCTACCGATCAGGAAGTCCCGGGTTCAACTCCTAGCAACGGCAACCCTCTTTGGTTTTTCTTTTTTCTTTTTCTGTTTCTTCTGCTTTTTTTTTAAGTATTAGTTTGACTAATCATTGAGCTTAAGAGCGATTTTTCAATTTTACATGGAGATTCAATGGGTATTTAGTAGAAACAAACTGCCGAAACACCTAATGACCGGCCGTTCGATTTGTTCGATAAGTCGGGAAAATCGACGATTTAATCACATCCAGGTTATGATCTTTTTATCAAGATGTGTTGAACGATGCTGTAGACGTTTATATTTTTCTTAAAATAAAGCTGCATTTTACGCAGGCCATACGACGCGCTCTGTGGCTGTCGGCTTTGCGTGACTATCAACTTGTTACGTCACACGAATATTGCACCATCATTTCTGAACCACTTGGTAAGCAGAATGGTTATAAAATTTAAATTTTCACACCGTTATTTATTCATAGAGGGCTTGGCCGAATGGTACGTCTATCCCCCACCGATCAGGATGTCCCGGGTTCAACTCCTAGCAACGGCAACCCTCTTTGGTTTTTCTTTTTTCTTTTTTCTTTTTCTTTTTGTTCTTTTTTTTTTTAAAGTATTAGTTTGACTAATCGTTGAGCTTTAGAGCGATTTTTCAATTTTACATGGAGATTCAATGGGTATTTAGTAGAAACAAACTGCCGAAACACCAAATGACCGGCCTTTCGATTTCTTTGATAAGTCGGGGAAATCGACGATTTAATCACAACCAGGTTATGATGTTTTCATCAAGATGTGTTGAACGATTCCCTAGACGTTTGTATTTTTCTTAAAATCAAGCATACGACGCGCTCTGTGTCTGTCGGCTTTGCGTGACTATCAACTTGTTACGTGACACGAATATTGCACCATCATTTCAGATCATTTCAAGTACTCGGTTCGGGTGTAATTTTCGAAGAGGATTTGGCCGTTGTGTTACAGATCAACTACATGACAGTCACAAAGGCCTGATAT
>OX419341.1:14012304-14017304 GCA_948470475.1 Galaxea fascicularis
TTAAAGATAAGAATGTTACCTGATTACCAGGCACTACAAAATATGTTATCTTGGGTAGTTTCAACGTTTTTTTTTTTTTAAACAGCTGCAAAGTTATGGCTCATTCAAATTTAAGAAATTTGTATGGGAGATGATAACCTAGCCGAACTAGCCTCGCTTTCATGTTTTAGCCAGAATTCAAATGTTTATAACTTCTTGTCAAATGAGAATGTGACCTTGAAACTACACACAAGGACTCATTTTGACAAGTTCTTTCCTACTTCTTTTGTAAGTTGCAGACATTTTAAAATTTTCAAAATTACTAGGCAGCCATTTATGCATAGGGTCTATAGCACTTCAAAATTAAACAAAACCACAAACAAAAAGGAACCGAGGTCATTTTGTTTATTTATCTTCGTGTGATCATCGTTGTTGTTTATGTAACTGTTTTGTTTTTTTCTTGTACGATACTGAATTTGATTGTTCAATTTTCTTTACTGTGGTGATAAGTGGATAGCAATGCGTGCACTTCAACTCCGTTAACTGAACTCCCTTGTCCAGTGAGACAAGAAAAGAATTTGAAATTTCTTCCAGAGTGACTAAGAACAGACAGGAACAAAATGAGACCCACGTTGCTTCTGTTCGTTTATTGCGCACTCGAGTTACTTGGGATTTTCGTATTCCATCGCGCAGCGGCCGACCTTAGTGATTCCGCGACCTCTGATCATGAGCCAGAGACGAACGGCCCGTGCAAGACATCAAATGGTAGCGAAGATAGTGATCCACACGGCGACACAGAAGACCAAGATGATAACACAGAGGGTACAACCGACGAAAGTTCAACAGACGAAAGTATGACAACCTCCGGGTAGACACACGATCCGGATACACATATGACACCTGCCGCCAAAAATTGCACAACTAAAAAATCGTCTAACAGAGATGGAAGGCAAGAGGTTTTTACCACAGAAATTGTGGTAGGGATGATTGTAGGTATTACTTGCGCCAATCTTTTAATCGCATTTCTTACGTAAGTTCTTCTCTAAGTTTATTACTTATAGCCGCAAAGAAAGGGAGGAACGTTCACCTGAATGGGTGCCAGTCAGATCGTCTAGACGGCTTTTCATTCTTAACTGTATTGTAAATAGAGCGTGTATGGTTAAGGCATGAAGCGGTAGAAGTAATAACATTAAGCTATGCCATCGAGTTTTTATATTTCATGTGGTTTCATAATTGTTCACCAACTCGCAAAGCGAATATTAGTGTAAGTTTTGAACAGTGTTTTAAGCATCTCAAATCATAACAGTTTCCAAATGTTATCAGAAAAACTACTGATTGTTAATGTGATGATTACTTCTCTGTATGAATATTTGGTATACAATTCAGAATAAGTGAATGGAGCATATTATACATGTATTCTATTTTCTTTAATCAAAACGAATTTTTTTGTCACCATATGAGCAGATTGTACTTTCTGTCCGACAGATAATTTTCATTAGATTCACAAAATATACTGACAAGGTGGCCCGACATCTTGAGAAGTTGCGACGGCAATTGGCCGTTCCGAAATTCAAGAGGGAACTGGGGCGAGTTTCAAATTTTGAAGTAATCGATAAATTGACACCATCACATGAAAGATAGCATTGAGATTGGTCGTTTGACCAAGTTTGACTCTTTTAGGTTGAACAGAGACCAAGTTATGGACCTTGAAACATAGCTCAAAATCCATACAAACGTCTCTAATTTTGAGGCTGCGTCCCCCAAAACCCTGGTTTTGGGGGACGCTATCACAACATTAGAGACATTTGTATGGATTTTGAGCTATTTTTCAAGGTCCATAACTTGGTCTCTGTTCAACCTAAAAGAGTCAAACTTGGTCAAACGACCAATTTCAATGTTATCTTTCATGTGATGGTGTCAATTTATCGATTACTTCAAAATTTGAAACTCGCTCCAGTTCCCTTTTGAATTTCGGAACGGCCAATAGGCCCTTTGCAGTTTACGGGATCACATGGTACAAAAAACACCTTGCTGGTAAGCAAGTTACCCACTGGGACAACCGAAACAAAAGAATATTAAGTTAAGTTGCTTTGTTTTGGATGTCCCAGTTTGTAATTGGCTCACCAGCAAGGTGTTTTTTGTACCATGTGATCGTAAACTGCAAAGGGCCTATTAAGGAGCTTCAGATCGAGGACGCGACGGCTTTTAGAACGTGGTGACCGAGTTAAAACTTAGAGCGAGAACGGCCTTGTAAGCGAGGGAAAGATGCCTGCATCACAGATGTACACCAACCTCAGTTAGTAACGTCTGCGAAGCAGCGTCTATTTCCATGTTCTGTGTACCAGAATTTGAGTACACGCTATGATTGGCTCGCCAACAAAAGGTTATTGTTGACAAGCCAATCACAGCGCATAGCGCGTACTCAAATTCTGGTACACAGAACAATGAATTTGACGCTGCTTCGCAGACGTTACTAACGGAGTTAGTTTACGCTTCCGACGCAGGCTAAAGTTTTGCGGCCTAATCGAGTGCCAAATTATGAAGATGCAATTCAAGTGCACGACTCATTTACCCGGCTGCAAAGTTCTGTCACGATCCCTTGAAGCGCGGACCTTGGTTATATGTGTATTCTTAAGTTCTTGAGTTTACAGTCAAGCCATGCCCAACGTTCTTTTCAACGCCGGGAACAGGAGTTATGTTAACGTCGCCAATTTTAATTGTTTTATACGTAGACTTTTGATAATTGTTGCGTGATGACGAACAGAGTTGGTTCCGTTTTGTCGATCGGCATTCAACATAACCTTATTGCTAAATACATTAAATCAATCAATCAATCAATCAATCAATGATATTTACCCAGGAAGTTCCACTCACCGCGAAGTGGTTTTCAGGGAGGTCCTGCATCCGGATCGAATTGGAATTTGGAAGAGTTGGTTTTAGGGGAGAGGGGAAAACCGGTGTACCCGGAGAAAAACCTCTTGGAGCAGAGTAGAGAACCAACAACAAACTCAGCCCGCATATGACGTCGGTGGGAGGCGAGTGCTCTCACCACTGCGCCAACCCTGCTCCCCAAACGTCTTATCAGTAACACCAATACAGCGCTCCCTAGCAGCAAGGACACGAGGTCGATAAGTCATCTGGTGGAAAATCAAATGAAATGTTAAGGTAAGTATCAGCAGCGTATTGGTCAAGACCATACGAAGGTGAAAATCAGATATTTCGAAAAGTATACTGTGTAAATTCTAGTAAGTTAAGAGTAATAATTTTTTGCTGTTGTGATTGCTGTCGTCTGTTTGGTGCTTTTCTTTGTCTTACGAGTCTGCAAACAGTTTTAAAACATTTTCACTACTACAACAGTTTTATTTCTTCTCAGTCTCAAGTTAAACGGTTTTAAAAGCTCTTAAGCAGCTTTTTTATGTTGTTTCAGACTCATCGTTTGTCCACGAAACGTCAATTTTAGTTCTATTTGTAGGCAAAAATGGTTTCACCGATAAAACAATAAACTGCCTGACTACAAAAACGACTTTAAGACGTTTTTCACCGATGAGATTGTATTGTGTACCTTCTCTCTACATGGTAAGCAGGATGACGCAGTGGGAGCGTGCTGGGCCCATAACCCAGAGGTCCGAGGATTAATGATGTTATTCTCTTCAGTATTTTCGTAGCTTAAGCAAGTCCAACTGATGAAAATAAAGTAACATATCAAGCGAAACCTCTGAAACGAAGACAGGGCAAAACAAACTGACCCATAAGTACTATGAGCAGGTTTTCTTGTTGGGGAGGAAGACAAAGTTCAATTTACACCGGTTTGGAAACGTTCATTGTTTTTCTGCTCAACAAATAGATTCCATGTTGGCGTTCGTCTGTTCAGTAATAGGGGTGTCTACAAACCGAAGACCGAAGACCGAAGACCAAAGACCAAAGACCAAAGACCGAAGACCGAAGAACGATGACCGAAAAGTGCTAAAACGCTTTATTTCACTCTAAAACATTGAAATGGATGGGGTCTTCGTTTTGTAGTTTTACCCGCCTCCAACTACAAAACGAAGACCCCCGCTAACGCGTTTTAATTGACCTTAAAACATTGAAATCGATGGGGTCTTCGTTTTGTAGTTTTACCCGCCTCAAACTACAAAACCAAGACCCTCGCTAAGACTCTCTAATATGTCGGTGTCCATTTTGTAGAAATTTCCGCCTCAAACTGACATTAAAAAATTCTAATCTGACTGTTGTTTTAGCGTAAAATCTCTCAGTATTAAACCCCACTTCTCTTCTAACAACCCCCCCCCCCCCCTTCCCTCCATCAAGCCCCCCGTTTGGAAGTTGATTTTTGGTAAAAGCCCCCCTCCCTCCCCCGTCACCCCGTTTGGAAATCCACTTCATGCAGCCCAGTTGGTTTGTTTTGAAACAAATACACATTCAAATACATAATAATGTTAGTTGTTTCTATGAAATAACTCGTCCTATTTAAAGTTTCACACAGAGAGATGAAAACAGTGCTGACAGACCAAATACAATTCCCACTACTCGCGATGGTGTTGTACCTTGATCCTTAGAGTTTTGCTCTCTCAAGTATATCTTTTAAGGATTTCCCCTTTCTATAGGAGATGAAAGGGGTTTCCTTGTATATTTCCCTGAGTTAGGGTTGCAAGGTTCTCTATCCAATGCCATTTTCCCGTAAATATTCGCTTTAGATAAGGCACTGATGGGTGATATTGCGTGACAAAGGGCAGTGGCTTGTCTTGCGTCTTTCGTCTCTGTTGTAAAGCCGACTCTCTTTCTGTGAATTTTACTTCGGAGAGGATATGATCAACCAGATACCAGGGATAGCCTCCCATACGCAAACGGACTCTGAAATTGCGAATGTTTTCCTCAAATGTCGTTTTTGAGGAATTTCTCCTGAGTAGTCTCCGGGAGTGGTCTCAGAGCTTCGCCTTTGATAAATCCTTTACCCGGGGGGGGGGTACTTGGGTCAATTTTTGCTGGGTATGTGCCGCTGGCCTCTCAGAACCCCTACCCCA
>OX419341.1:14024804-14027304 GCA_948470475.1 Galaxea fascicularis
GCGCGGGGAGACCCCAATGGATTTCGAGTCCATCGCCTTAACCACTCGGCCACGACTACCTGGATGGACTCTGTTCGGTATGGGACACTATCAAACCAGTGATACGAGCTAGAAACAAACCATTCAAACGTGAAGCAGAATGGCACAGTGGAAGCGTGCTAGGCCCATAACCCAGATGTCCGAGGATCAAACCCTCGCTGTGCTACGTTCGCTAGCTATCTCGGTTTTGCTGTTGTTATTTGAGCTCTTTGCTATTGTGATTGCTGTGGTCTGTTTGGTGCTTTTCTTTGTCTCGCGAGTCTGCAAACAGTTTTAAAACATTTTCACTACTACAACAGTTTTATTTCTTCTCAGTCTCAAGTTAAAAAGGCTTTAAAAGCTCTTAAGCAACTTTTTTATTTTGTTTCAGACTCATCGTTTGTCCACGAAACGTCAAGAAGTTTAGTTCTATTTGTGGAGGAAAATGGCTTTACCGATAAAACGATCAACCGCCGGACTACAAAGACGACTTTACGACCTTTTTCACCGATGAGATTATATTGTATACCTTCTCTCTACATGGTAAGCAGAGTGGCGCAGTGGAAGCGTGCTGGGCCCATAACCCAGAGGTCCGAGGATCAAAACCTCGCTCTGCTAAGCTCTCTCTGTTGGTTTTAAGAAAATAATGAAAACAGAAGTCCGATCGGTGTTTCGAACGATTTCAGTTACTAGTTGGTCAGGAGATTTGTAAAAAAGCTGCGACTTCACTGTGTATCCGACGTAGTCGGCAGGATTCGAACCTACGCGGGGCCGGGAGACCCAAATGGATTTCGAGTCCATCGCCTTACCCACTCGGCCACGACTACCTGGATGGATTCCGTTCGGTATGGGACACTATCATACCAGTGATACGAGAAACTAAAAATTCGAACGTGAAGCAGAATGGCACAGTGGAAGCGTGCTAGGCCCATAAGCGAGAAGTCCGAGGATCAGACCTTCGCTCTACTACGTTCACTAGCTGTCTTGGTTTTGCTGTTGTTGTTTGTTTAAGCTACTATAGGCCACGAGCATGACCTCCGCATGACCTTCGGATATGCAGATACGTTTTTATTGTGGACTTGCTACCAAAAGATTTAAACATTGGAAAAGGAAACAGTCGCGGACGGTCTTGGCAAGCAAATGATAAATCAAACTTGGCTCAGTGACGATAGCGACACGGATTTGAATTTGTGCGGGAATTGTACCTTTGTGAATTCAAAGTTTCCCCGTCTCCACCCGATTCATACATACACACAATACATATATGTTTCATTTGATGAAGCAGGTTAGGATCAAAAGCAGCAAACGCTGATGTGGACCTGCTAACTACTAACATGTACGTTATAAGCATGAATACAAATGACAAAACAAAAAGAATGAGATATAAGAAACTATTTACAAACTATGTACTATGACATTACGATGTTTGGCAGCCGCAGAAAAAAATTAACGTATGAACCGCAAGGTCAAGGGACTGACCTAGTGTGGAACGAAATTTAAAAATCATGGGGCATGGGGATAGGCTCTGCTTGTTAGTGCCAGTCTCCCAGCAAGTGGTTGGGGGTCATCCGGGACTTAGATAATCCAATACCTAAGCGGATGAGGCCAGGTTACTGTCCTCTTTTCCACAACTCGAGCTCTCCGAACAGTTCGCCATCTCCCACCCACCCACCCTCAGTATAGTAGCGGTTAGTTCAAATATTTGTGTTTGCCAGGTACTCCCCCACCTTTGCTGGGAATGATTTCTATTGTTCTAGGTTTTTTCGGAGTAAAAAGTTAATTGTTATAAAAATAAACGGCCACCTCGGTGGCCAAAAATGGCAGATCATGTTTTGTCTATTCTTCCCATCAAACTTTGCGCAGCCACTGCATTGTGTAGTAAATTAATTTTAAGATTTTACAATAACGAAGAGCATAAATATGCATTTTACCTTGTACTTTACTAACTTTGGTCGGTTTTTAATGAGACGATAAAATGAATTATTTACGTTTGTTTTAACTGGGTACATGTAGTCGCGTGAAGTGGTACTGGTCACTGGTACCTTACAGAATCTCTGTTTATGTTGTATCAGATTTGGTGGGTTGATCAATCCCTTCAGCAGCACCAATACTACAGAATCTAAAAGGACACAAATAACCCAGCAGTCGGCATTTTAATTCGATTTTTCATTTTGTACTTCACTGCATTACTATACTCTACAGATTCGAATCTAATAACCTAGGCCTGTGAAGCAAATTCATTTTTCTTGTTAAATGACTAGTTTTACAGGTTAATCGTTTCTAATGAAAGCTGGCAGTAGTTTTGTCGGTCGGCTGGTCAATTTTTGTTCATCAGGTGCAGGTGATCAGCAAGCATTCTGGCACGTTGCTAGTTCCGGGGTACAATTCGTGCTTACACAGTCAGCGGACTGTGCCTCATGTGAACAGTGATCCAAGCAATCGTAATAGTCATAGTTACAGTCCGCCAAACATGCATGATTGA
>OX419341.1:14032304-14062304 GCA_948470475.1 Galaxea fascicularis
AGCAAAAAGGCCGTATCGAAGCAAAATAATTTTTTTTTCTGTGTCGTGTTAAGCCTTGTTTCTTTCCACTTCCATCTCCCGACATTAACTGTTGTTGTTATTGTTGTTGCAACCATGGTCGCTTTCTGAGATTAGGGGACTCGGTTACTACTTTTTGCTTTTAATATTTGTTGAGTTAAACCATGCAGATAGTTATTACGCGTTGCTATCACATTTAGCGTTGATTGCGACCTGAAAAGCCAAACTGAGTAATAACTTAAATTACTGGCAATCAGCAGTTTATGACCTCTTAACAAGATTGCTCGGCTACAGCGATCTGTATGATTTAAAACTTTAGTGTATTCTCGTACATCTATGGATAACGTTTTGTCGGATGGTCTGGGAAATTTTAAAGCACTTTAATACGTTCTGTAACTTCGCCATAATTCCGCCAGAATAGATCAACTCTTAGGTAATATAACTTTTACTTCCAATGTTTCCCAAGTTTAAGGCAACAGCAGAAGTAAAGGCGCCTTTTCAGAAGCGAATGAATGGGGAATGGTTTTAAGACTTTTTAAACTTCCCTATACAACTCCCTTTTTCGTTTTTTTTTTCTCAAGAAACGCTCCTTCGGAGCCACTTCAGATTTCAATAACAATGGAACACTTCAGAACAAAGGTTCGGTCGAAAAAAGAATGCATTTTACTTCTATCAGACGTGTCAATGAGATATTGTATCTTAATTTAAATCTTGTTTAATTTCAAGAAGAGCGGAGAATGTTGTAAACAAAGAAGGAAGCTCATAAAAGATATTTATGAGATTTCTTGCCGCTACGTTTCCTTTCGATACACCAGCTGTTATTTGAATTAGCTTCCTGAAAACTGCCGCTTCTTGTGAAAAAAGAAAACCACGCTTCCCTTACATCTTGTTTTTTGGTTTTTTTTTTTAATGAACAGGCATAAAAATAGAAACATACATAAATTCAAAGCTCTCACATTTTTCTTTTAGAAATGTTCTTGCAATAAATAATGAATGGCTTTTCGCGGCACTGAGACCAGATGGATGAGAGAATATGAGTTACCAAGACTTGAGCGGTTAAGCGTTAAGCGTTTAAAGAGTTACTAAAACAAGCACGTGGAAAAGTTCCCTATTCTCATATTGTTGTGAACTTATTTTGCTTGCTGAAGTATTCGTCCTAAACGATAACGAGAAAATAATTAAAACAGCGTAAAAGATCGACATCTTCTGTATTTCACAAAGAATGAATTATCCAATTTTATGTGACCCTGACAGTTTCCTATCATCCCTCAGAGGAAATTGTAATAAAACACGGGGCTAAAGACAACAAAACATTTAACACAAGAAGCTAAACTACAAGAGAAGAATTCAGAGCATACGAAAGCCTTCTGCTGTTTCTTTACTTTATTCAATTCCAAGTTTTTCTGTTTACATCGTATTAGTGTCTCTAAGTTTCCTCCGACGACAAATTCATTCAGGATATGTGTCAAAAAAGGCAAATCATGACCTGGCGGCATACTACCAACTGAAGGCGAAAGGCCTTTTATGATATGGTGGGTTTAATTAATTTTAGGATTTCGTTTATTACTACGCAAGGACCGTTACGTTCGAATCAAGTTTCAAAAGCGTTTTACTGTCTCTCCATTTTGGCCAGTGGGCACTTGGGTACGTGCACTTCATTTCCATGTGAGGACGGAAAAATTGCACTTTAGCGTGACACAAATTGCGCTACTGTCAATTTAGCCCGGCTAAGAACATGGTCCAGAAAGTTGTTGTACTAAACTCAACTCACAGAAATGAACTCGCTACCCTCTCGATGAGTTTAAAGTAGCTATTTTATGTAATCGCATCCTGAATTAAAATTTTCCTTTTAATCCTAGTGTTTTGTGGTTGTTGTTAGTGCTAGTGCAAACACTACCCTCCGAGCAGAGGTCTCTTCGATCTTCCTAGATAAGTCGGGAAGAGGAAGAGACCTCTGCCAACCGCGTCGACTTTTCTTGTTGAGCATGTGTGAAATGAAATGTAACCAAGCCTTTATTAGCCTCGCTTTTATATAAATTTCAAACTCGCATGCTTCCTTTAACCGATCGAGGCTCTCTGAGTCCACTTTACACGCTTTAATTCCCAGCTTTTCACATGAGCCTATCTGATCAGCGATCAGCGAAATTAGCGGAGAGATTACAACTACTATTGGGTCAGTCGGGAACTGTTCCAGACCAGAAGAAGAAAGTTCTTTCACAACAACAGGGCAAAGCTGATAGATCATTGATTTGCCATGGCCGGTAGGCAAGCAAACAAACAGAAAATTACCCAGAAAATTATTCAAGGCCTTAAACTGGTGTTCTGTGAGCTTAACTATTCCAGTGTTCACTTTTCCCAGTGCGCTGTTCACTGCTTTGTCAAAGACTTTCTTTGAAAGAGATACGCCAGCCGAGGCATCCGCCATTTTGTGAATTGACTTGCGTAAACAATATACCGCGGGCATCTATTAAGTCAGCAATTCCATCAAGGAGTATGCGCACCGCGGTAAAACTTTAAAAACCGGTTTTAAACTGGACTGACTCATCCATTTCGGTGGATGAGCGGCAAATCAAAGAAAGTCGAGGCGGTTGGCAGAGCTCTCTTCCTCTTCCCGACTTATCTAGGAAGATCGAAGAGACCTCTGCTCGCAGGGTAGTGCAAACACGTTCTGAAAGTTTGTAATCCCTAGAATCACTGGTAGCCCTTTTCCACAAAAAATCAAGTTGTAACAGCTTATCAACACGGCGTCTAAACAGGCGTCTAACTGAACAAAGGTGAGTGTTTTTGCTTGAAGACCATTTTTCTTCAAACGTGGAAGTCAGAACAACAGATTTAGTTTGAGAAAATTATTTAGTTCGTCGAGTTCTTTCCACCTTTTCGTGAATTTATCGAGGAAAATCGATTTCAATAGTCCAGCAAACGATTGATTCTGTAGGAGAAAAACGTTTCACCGGGGGATGAATAAAAATCAATTTAAAATGCTAATTGGTGCTAGCTACCCTCGAAAAGTTTTAAGTTAAATTTTTTACCTTGCCGATTTAAACAAGAGACTGGGGTACTAAAGCGAAGCTTCCACATTCACTTCAGTTTAAAAAAATGCTATTCTTTAGATTTCTGATGAAAAAACTTTAACATTGCCGCAAAAATTAAGGCGTTACATTCTAATCTTCTAAATAGAAGTTAAGCACGAAAGTCAAAGTCAATGATAACGGTCGAAAGAATCACATTCCTGCCATTGTTTGCCATTTGCTTGGCAGGCCTGGCTTCTTCCTTTTTCAACTCAGTGGTGACATCAGTTTTCGTGGTGTAATTGTCCATGAGTGCGTTGACCACTAGACAGAGTGTCAACCAAAACAGCACCTATGGGTATGCTTTACATTGGACCCTTTAAACCAGTTTAAATTTATAATCGATACATTTAGGTACTGTCCAACAAATTCAAATGAAATTGAAATGGAGGATCAAATTTGTTTTCCGTGCAACTTTGCTATAATTAAATACTCAGTCTTTTTCGAGAGTTGTAATTGCAGGCAAATAGGTTCACTTCAGCCGTGACAAGCCTTCTTGATAGAGCCCATCTTTAAAGGAGATTTCTAGTGGGGCCCGGCTTCGAAATAATTGCCTGTAAATCTAAAAACTATAAATTAAGGCTTTTTTATTCCTTGATTCGCCTTTGTCATCATTATAAAGATACAATATCCGATCTCAACCACTCCGGACTATGATCGTGTGAACTAACGATGAATACGCAACAAGTACAAATTACAAAGTTGGGTAATAAAGCTGAGAAAGGCTACCTTAATCAGGGGAAAAATGGCGGTCATTTTTTTTTTATTTCATTTCGTGATTAGATGACAATCCAGTTAGAATTAAAGTGTAAATGTGACGTTCTGTTCAGAGTAACTGTGTTTTGCCGCATCGCGCTCAGTATTCAAATTAGACCGGCTTGACTGGCTTAACAAAATCAAAAGCTTCACTATTATTTGTTCATTCTTTTGCCCTAAATTAATCTGTCTAAATCCCTGCTTTCTTCTAACTTTTTATAAATTTGTCTTCGGCACTTAATAAGATGCTGTGTACACGAAGTCATAAACACAACCAAGTTTCGTAGAATTTTTTTTTAATAATAATAATAATAATAACAAGAAGAAGAAGAAGTATGGTCAATTCTTGATGTGTTACTTTTAAATTAGTCTTTTTTACCGGTATGTTATAAGCGCTTAGCCTCTTCACCTCTTGGTCTTCAGTATATAACCTTCCTGTGCCCTAGTCACATGCACGACTTTTCCCAACGGAATTGCTGTACATCTTGCGAGTCGAGTTAGCGTTACATCATGTAAGGCAAGAAACAAAATAAACTAAAAAAATGTAAACTGACTTTGCTTTTTTCCTTCAAATAGTGTCCATTGCTGAAATTTTACAAGAGGTAAAGAAACTAAGACGGCTCTCCTGTTTCATGTATTGTGTTTGTATGACACTTCGCCAGCCGTAAAGCGCAACTCACGTGCAAAGGAGTGTGTGTATGAATAATCGAGCATAAAACCTTACATAACTGAAAGATGCCTTTATATTACGTAACCTCCCGATCAGTTAGTTTATAACCTCCATAATCTGGCGGTAGTCTAGCAGCTCCCGTAAGCTCTAAATTTCATTTGCAGGGATAGTGTTGCACCTAGACTGCGGGCATTACATTTTTATCATGGATCTCCAGACGCAAGAAACTGAAAAAGCTCTTTTCTGCCCGGTAGCGAGTCTCTACTCTCTTTCCACACATGCAACCTGGGACGAACACAGAAAGATGATTTCAGAGTGTTTTCGTTTCAACAATGAGGTAGGGCCAGGCTGGATTCTCTACGATCCTAACAAGATCACAATCATCACCTCTAACGACATGTTCAGACCGATGGAGAAACCTCGGGACAATGTAAATTTGAAGAAACAACTGATCAAGATCCAGACATATGATGACCTCTCGGAACTTGAGAAAAACACCTTAGAAAAGCCTGTCCTACTGTGTGTCACCCGGAGACAACATTTTGGCACCCCAGTGGACGTCTCTCCGCTGGACACAGAATTTAGCAGCAGGCGTAACGTTACCGCCTTTGATATCGACTTTGCAGTCATTTTTCCTCCTCCCATCTTAAGGCAAAAGCTCAAGGACGTATTGGCACACATCCGTATTTACCTGGCCATGAAGCGCAAATTTTGCTTCATGGTCAGTCTTAAAGAGATGCTAAAGGACTTGGATCCCGATGAAATGAGGGATAGCAACTCTCTCGAGTATGTGTCCTGGCATAACACAAATTTTTGGCTCACAAACCACTGCAAGCCACATCACTCGCTCAAATACGTCAACAACTTTCTCTTCTGGACCGCTCTTTTCCCTTACGCGTTTTTCGCCGCTCTACCGTACCGCGCCGTCCGCGGTGTTCTATGCAAGGATAAACATGTAGCCTTACATACGCCAATGCAGTTCAGAACTGGTGATGAGCATGATCGTGTTGTAGTGTGTTTGTGGTCAAATGAAGCGCCACCGCCCGGTGCATACGAGCAACACTTTGATCAGCTCACTGTAACTGCAGCTCAAAAGGAATGGCTAGGGCCATTCTTGCGAGACTCTAACATGATAACATTTGGCTTCGAAAAGGGAGACGATTATTCTGTAGATTCGTCAAAATCGCATTATTCAGACGCACACTAGACTATCTCTCGGTAGTGCGAAACAAGAACACTCGCCTTTCAACGATTAGTTGTCTTGTATTATTTATTATAATTTACTATATTTAGACTTTTTTATTTTATTTTATTGTCAAGTAGTTTCTCCGTTTTCTTTTTTTTCTTGATGTGTGGTTATGCATTAGATATTTCTTTTTTATTTTATTTTCTTTTAGCTTGGAGAGCAGTTTTTATATGGGAATTCAGTTTCCCCATATTGCTTTCCTTTACCTTCTGTACCTATTTATAGTTTTTTTTCTTTTATTATGTATTAGTTTATTATCTTTGTACAGTGGTTAAAAGCATTATTAAACTTAAACTAAACTTATATCCACCTACGTTTTGCCAACGTACCAGCTAAGGTTGAATGTAGTGCACTCTGATAGTTTCTTTTGGTGTAGGTTTGATGTACAGTATTAATGTATTGGTGGATCAATTTGCATATGTAATTTCTAACTTCCCTTGTACATACGATTTCTCATTAAAATTAGCTAATAATTTGTTGACTGGGTTATTAATGCATTGTTGTCTGTTGTGTTCTCTGCCCCTTGCTAATTCGGTCAAACTGTAGAGGTGTTTACAGTGAACGCTGAATTTGGAGAGCTTCGAGCGCAAAAGTGAATTTCACAACAGTAAACAAAAGAACAACAACTTAATGCCCCAGCGGTCCCAAAACAATCAAACCGTGTTAATACTCATATAATTTCAGTTGGAAAGACGTTGCACATGTGCTTAAGAAACAATGCAGACATCTTAGTTCCATGAATATTGTTTCCCGCCAAATTGAGGAGCGCGACTCTCGCAATCAAAATTTCGGTGAACTAAGTGAGGAGGACTGGGGCCAGGGAAGGGATTGTACGCGACAGTGAGCTGGAAAAATCTCGAAAGGGCTAATGGGGGGGGGGGGGCAATCTCGTACTTCCACAAATAAACGAGGGCCCATCTCACACTATCAAAGGCTGCAACAAAAGTGACACGCCCATGTATTTTTCGTTATGCCATTTCTATCACTCTGGGTGCAAGAGGTTTAGTTCGCATTCCTTTCGTGGAGCGGCCGTTCCTCAATGAGGTAAGTCTGGCTACTAAGTAAGGAAGTTAGTGAAAAACCCAGAAAAATTATTACTGTAAGTCTTATTTAATATTTGTGGACATTTTACCAAGATTCTATTACTATGCCTTCCAGTTTAGTACTCGCGACCTTGATTACTATTGTTTAATCCTCAGTTTGAAGAACGTAAAAATATATTCTCGTTTAAATAGGCCATATTCGTATTCTCGGTATTGAACTGGATCTAGCATGAAGTGGAGGCTCTTGCGGGGGAATCTTTTCATATGTAAATGTATCCCCCCGCAAGAGCCTCCACTTCATGCTTGATCCAGTTCAATACCGAGAATACGAATATGGCCTATTTGTGGAACGAAACAACAAAAATATGAATAACGAGATTTCAGCGGAAAATTAAAATGCGTGTGGGCTCTACTGGAATGCGCTTGATGGTCATTCTAAAAAGATTGCGAACATTTTGCTCGTATTTCAGGTAAAAAGAATGGTGAAATCTGGCACAAATAAAGGTTGCATACAGCAAAGGCGAAGATTTGCAATTGTGTTATGTCGCCCAACGTAAAACCTGCGCCAAAAATTCAATTCGCGATCAGGCTGAATTTCCTTTGTTTAGTCACTGTTAAAAACATCATTAATGCTGTTCTATCATATTGCATATAACAAACGAATTACATGTAAAGACACTTCATAAAACAAGTCAAAGTATCAGAAGACTGAGGATCTTTCGAGGATCTTTTCAGATCGGAAACATTTTAATTTGTATTCTAGTGAGAAGTTGGAACGAATTAGGCCTTGATTTTTAAAGTGAATAAAGTTCGAACGGCGGTATCTTTCTGGGACTAAGTACTTTCCTTGGACTTTAAATATTTTCGATATAAGACACTCACCTTGCTGTAGGGTCAGTTAAATTTGATCTCTGATATTCGAGCTTAGAGGAACTTGTTTTCTCTTTCTAAATCTCCGCAGAACTGAACGCAGGGAATAACCAGATAACTAAATATAAATACCTTTTGCTGCCAAATATTCACACTTGCCGGAGATTTACTTTTCAAATCAACTGTCGCCCGAAAACCAATCGCTCATTAATACCAATTGATACTAATTAATTAATACTAATTGACGAGATTGTAATTTTAAGCTTTTCTTCTTGAGGTGCCGAAACAAGAATCAAAATAATGAACGTAGTAAAGTTATCTTCAATATTTCAAGGTGTTATTTCGTGGCCAACATTTCGTAGGCCTGCATCTATTGGTTTGTGTCGTGTGTTACAATATTTGTTTTACTGAGTTTTTTATATTTGCAATAGATTTGAAGGCCTGCCAGTGGTTCTAACTAGTCTAAACTTGTGTCAGTTTTTGTTAGAGACGAGGAAATTAAGGTAAAAAGCTGTCAAATGTATTCGTGCTTTAAATCTGCGACAAATTAAGGCAAAGAACAGTTGTAATACCAACTTCATGAAGGTTTTGAAATCATTTTCTTTCTGGAATGTGTCCTCAACGGGATTATCCCTCTCTGACGTTCGGAGGATCGCAAAAAATCGCATCAACTTACTTACCAGTTAACAGGTTTTGCCAACATTTTCGCTTCCTAAGAATTCTTCGCGATTAAATTGATTAGTTTTGAGATGACAATCGATGTTTCGGCAATTGACTTCCAACAAATCACTACCCCAGACTGGAATGGACCATAATTTCAGAGTTAAGACGGAAAAGATTAACGTGACATTGAAAGAAAGTTCCGAACCCAGTATCGTGAAAATTTAAAAAGGTATTCTATACTCTAATTAAAATCTTTCGGTAATCTTTAGTAGAGATTGCTTACAATTGAATTACAGATTCCCATTAAATTACTGTAAATTGATGACATCGAGTCTTAAACAATCCTAGAAAATTAAAACTTTGTCCTCGTAAAAAAGAATTAATTCAAATCCACGCAGTCGCAGGAATTAGCACTGTTTGTTTGTTCTTGAAAAAAGAATCGAAACCTTTTAAAGGTCTATTCTACTCTTTCATACAAGAAAATTTTGTCTTTCCAGATTGACTGAACATAATAAACTATAACTTAGTATATAAGCCTGCCTTTCGTGTTTGCAGAATAGCAGAAATTTTCAAAAACAATTGCAATCCTTTTACATATCCCACATAAATTTCCGAAATCTCCAATTTTACAACCAAGAAAATTAATTGCAACAGCTTCTTTCAGTAATTATTGCAGAAACTTTATCTTTTTACCAGGAAGGGCAATATAGTTATTAAAGGTAACCTTAATCAGAGGAAGGAACTGCCAGCAATACGTTTCATTTTATAATTAGATGACAGCCCAATAAAGATGAAAATCGCAATTCTTACGATTCTGTCGAAAAACGCGCAGGAAAGGATTGTTTAAACTATGGGCGTATTCAAATCAGACTTCAATTTTAATGAAATCAAGTACAATTGAAGTTTTCTTAGTACCTGTGTGGTCTGCTATGTACTGTCATCGCAGATATCGAGCCAAACAGATTTATTTTCATCCGGAGAAAATTGGCTGACAGGACCGTCAGGCCAATTGACAGGCATTTCCAATTACGATTACGACAACCACCTCTAAGAATCGAAATTTCTGATTTCTCCTGGAAAAATTGTACAAAATGTACGATTAGCAATGAAACAATATTGTCCACGGAAACAATTAGTTTAGATCGGTATTTTTAAGGGAAAAAATCGATTAAACTTTTAACCAGCGCAGCTTGCAATTATATTGCTTGGTTTGCCGTACTCTTAAAAACATCATAGTTCCATATAGCTTTTATTAATTATCATTACTAGCATCGTTTTTTCTGATGAAACCTTCATTCAATAATTTCTGTAAAAATTCAGTGTAACGATCATTGAGTGAAAAAACATAACGTTCGGTAAGTTTGCTTTGACAAATGTACTCGTAAAGCGACGTTCCTATAAAGCGCATCTGAATATCTGCGCTCAATAAATATGATAATTATTATTTAAAAAATTTTGGATTCGAAAACATAATATTTGTAAATTGCAATGAACGCGTTCCTGACTAACAGGCCTTCACTGGAGAGATATTGAGCACTCCTATGAACATGTGAATAAAGCTATCTCATTACCTTAATCCACATCTATGTCCATATACTCCTGAACACACCGTACTATACGAAGAAGCACTTACCGATATGAATTATCACAGCTAGGGTCCAAAACATGGGCCAAATGATGAAACTCTCTTTAAATAGATATAACGATCATTTTAAAGAAATTGGCTGAGGTAATAAGAGCCCAAAGAAAATGCGCATTATGTCCAAGGACGATCCTCCTTTAGCCTGAACATATCCCCCCTGCCCCCTTCGGGTAAAGTTTAAGCCTCTTTTATACATAAACCGTTTCTGAATGAAACACACTCATGGGCTTTTCTTCCTTCGTTTCGTGGCTCTCTTGAGCGCCTCTTCCATCGTTTATATTACATTCAAGTTTGTAAGTAAAAATTTAAATCGGAAAATGATGTTCCTTTACACCCAATGGCACACGCAGCAACGATTTCACAATACCAGGACTCTATTTTTGACATTCACAGGAAAATTCCTCCATCCAAGATTTACAGATGATCCCTTAGACTGTCAAGAGAGACATCTTATCCTGCACATTTTTGCTGTTGTGACCCCTAACATCCATGAGGATGAATTGACTATGGATGATAAAAATGTAATAGAGGTCTTTAAGGGGAATTTAGCTCCGCAGCTGAGTGAGAGGTACCCTGTCACCTTCCCGGGTATCTATCACCCCAGTTTACAACAAGTGGACCTGATCTTCGTTCAGAAACATGTATTTATTGTACATCTTGAATCTTTTCGTTTCACGAGAACTCAAACCTCTTATTGACGATAATGTGTAAAAATGTAAAATTCATCTCCAACTCGTTGATGTGAGAATTAATTTATGCCATGAGTGAGACATCTCACTCATGGCTGTAACAATGACGCCCCGATGGCCGTGTAATAAACCAGATTCAACTACATAAAAAGAACTACACTTTATTCGGCCGCCATGACACCCGGAAAGCATGGCCCACACAAATATCCATGATCCTTTGCACGTTTACAGTAACCGAGAACTTCCGCTAACACAACTTCCGGTAGACAATACTATCGATACATTACATCCCTTCCTTTCTTTAGAAACAGACAGACTACGAGAAAAAGTCAACCAGGCACTTAACAGCGAAAAATAAATCTGTATGAAAACTGTTCGCTCGCATTGAATTGTCTCAATAAGACTGTTCAATAAAATCTAATAACATGAAACCAAATCTAACAGACCTCAACATAAGTCCAACGTGTCAACAGAGTTCAGTTCATAAAGTACATAGTCCTTGTACTTCTCCGGCAGTCTGACCGTCCGCCTTGGTCTGGATGTCGCTATACTCTCCTCCAGTGGAAGACTATTGGGTGGTTCTTGAGAAGCGGCCTCTGTGGCTTCCGCGGATTCCTTTGGTGGGTTGTACCGCTTAACAAATGAACTGTTCCGCCTGTATTCCGTACCCTCCTTTGACCTAACAGTCACTTCACTGCCTTCCTTAGTCTGTACTGTGTATGGCTCACTCTCGAAATTTGCATCTAGCTTGCCTGACGTTTTCGTGTTCTTCAGTAAAACCAGATCTCCAGGCACTACAAGGCTTTCGGCTGCACCCCGCTTGTTGTCAGCATGTTCCTTGTGGGTGAACTTGTGATTCCAATCGCGATCTCTGACCCCCTCGTCAAACAGGTTACCAGCGCGCCTCAACTCTGGAAGTTTGGTTTTCAACTCTCTGCCAAACATAAGGAAAGCAGGAGTAACACCAGTGCTTGTTTGCGGTGTGGTTCTATATGCTAGCAGAAACTTCTGCAGTTCTTCACGCCAGTTTTTCCCCTCAACGTGAGCAACTTTCAAAGTCTTAAGCAGAGTTCTGTTCTGTCTTTCAACATGTCCATTGGCCTGCGGCCAGAGCGGTGGGGAAGTCAAGTGTTCAATTCCGTGATCAGAGAGAAACTTCTCAAACTCCGTACAGCAAAACTGAGGACCATTGTCAGACTTTAGTGTAAATGGAAATCCATATCTGGAGAATATCTGTGTCAGCACATCCACCACTCTCTTAGCTGCTGTTGAGCACATGATCGCTACCTCGTAGAATCTACTGTAATAGTCTACGACTACGAGCAAACTTTCTCCAGTGGGAAGGGGGCCCATTAGGTCGACGGCTATGTCTTGCCAGGGTCCAGTAGGCGGCTTCACTCTCTGCATGGGCTCCGGAACCTGGAATCCACCTACGACTTGGCAACCATGACAAGACTTACACACCTGCTCTGCGTCTGAGTCAATCTTTGGCCACCAAACCTTTGTCCTTAAACGTGCCTTCATTTTTACGATCCCCTGATGTCCCTCGTGGGCAAGACGCAAGACTTCTCCCCGTAAAGCCTTCGGAACAACAATTCTTGTACCGCGCAAAACAAGTTTGCCTAACACACACAATTCATCCTTGACACACACATAAGCTGTCATCCTACATTGAGACCAGTCCCCACTTAAAATGTACTGTCTCAGGCTAGCAATTTCTGGGTCACTATCAGAAACCAATTCGACTTGTTTCGCTGTCAGGGCAACGGGTAAGCTTTCCTCAGCGATTGTCTTGACAAAGTCAAATTCCTCCCCACTTGCGTCTTTAGGGTTACATTGATTGAGTCTTGAGAGAGAGTCTGCGATATTCGCTTTGCCAGGCCGATAAACAACTCTGTAGTCATACCCCTGCAACCTCAGAACCCAACGTTCGATACGTGCTGATGGTTTCGAAAGTCTGCCAGAAATACACTCGAGTGGCTTGTGATCAGTTTCAAGTTCAAATTTGCGCCCGTACACATAAATGTTGAACCTCTCACAAGCCCATACTAGGGCAAGGGCCTCTTTCTCGGTCTGGCTGTACCTCCGCTCCACTTCAGTGAGGTTTCTGGACGCGTACGAGATTGCTCGCCACTCGCCGTCTTGAAGTTAAGTCAGCACTGCACCTAAACCCTGTGGACCTGCATCGGCGATAATGCGCGTGTTACAGTCTCCTCTGAAATATGCAAGCGTAGTGGCCTCTGCAACTAGCTGTTTCAACTTCTGAAATGACCTTTCCTGTGCTTCACCCCAGATGAAAGGCTCATTCTTCCTCAGGAGACTCCTAAGTGGTTCTGCTTCTTGCGAGAAGTTGGGAAGGAACTTTGCAGAATATTGTACAAGCTGAACAAATGATCTGACCTGTGAAGCATCTTGTGGGGGGCTTGCATTCAAGATGACGGCTACTTTCTCTTCACTGGGCGCAACACCTTGCCTGCTCATATCATGACCGAAGAATGTAAGCTTGGGAAGACGAAACTGGCATTTGTCCCCATTCAAGGTTAGTCCTTTCTCTTTCAATCGGGTCAGTACAGCATGCAAATTCCTGTCGTGTTCCTTTATGCCACAACCATGCACAATCAAATCATCTGCCATATTAGCCACTCCCTCGCAACCATGCAAAACATCCGCCACAATTTTCTGGTACTTTTTAGGCGCCGATGTTACCCCGAACATCAAACGTTTGTACCTGTACAAACCACGGTGTGTAACAAACGTCGTGATCTCGCGCGATTTTTCATCCAATTCCACCTGGTGGAAGCCCCACTTGCGATCGAGTTTTGAGAAGACAGTTGAGCCATTAAGGTCATACAAGGCTTCCTCAATTGTAGGGATGGGGTGTCTTTCCCTCTCTATTGCAACCAACGGCGACACCCACTCAGTTGGGTTGTGTGACACCTCCTCGATGATGTCTTTGGCTAACAGCTCATCCAACTTCTCGTCAACCTTGGCCCTTAACCCAAATGGCAGTCTCCGTACGGGTTGTGCAACCGGCGTGACATCGTCTTTTATATGTAATTTCAGCTGAAAATCCTTCAGCTTCCCAACCCCTGTAAAAACTTCTCTGTACTTCTCACGGATGTCGGCATCACTTCCTTCAACAGTTAATGAACACACATCTGGACCGACCCTTAACACGCCCAACCTCTCTGCAGTGTTCTTTCCGAGTAGAGATCTTCCTGGACCTTTAACCACTGTGAATTCGTCCACACAACTGTTGCCACTGATCCCGCACACAATCTCAGACATAAATGTCCCAATCACCTCAATAGGATCTTTCTGTCCATAAACAAACAACTTTTTGCTTGATTCCTTTGACTCACACTGAACACTCTTCTTCTTCAAAACTTCCCAGGTTGCTTGATCAATCACATTGCACGACGCTCCAGAATCAATAAGTACCCCTGGTAACGTCACTCCTCCAACTTTCAAATCAACTTCACTACCACTTGTAGGCTGACTGACTCCAACTGTAAATGCATAATAATCTTGTTGTCCAGTGGCTGAATCCTCTGATAGTCGATAGGCTCTACCCCGTGTATTATTCCTTCCCTCGTCATCCCTTGTAGGACGTTTGCATTCCTTTGTTTTGCAACAGACTGCAAAATGTCCAATCACACCACATGCATTACATTTCTTGCTACGGGCAGGACAATTCGGGTCACGTGCCATATGGTCAGTGTAATTACAGCGAAAACAGCCTCTTACTTTTGTCTCCTGAGAACCACCCGACGGTTTACCAGGCTTATTTCCTCGGTTTCTACCCTGCGCTGTCCCTTTTCCTTTTCCTTTGCTGTGAGGTTTGCCGGAAACAGCATTCACGTGACCGGATGACTGATCCATAGCCTTGACCTGCATGTTCACCGCTTCCTGCACACGAGCCAAATCTTGTAAATCCTTCAGAGTAGCATTTGTTTTCTCAAGGAACTTACGGCGAAGTCTGGGATCCCGGCATCTCTCAATAAGCTGATCCCTTATTGCCTCATCAACATTTTCAAACTCGCAGAAGATCGCTTTCTGCCTCAACCGACAAACAAACTGATCCACCGACTCTCCTGACGCTTGCTCCATTTGTCTAAACTGATGCCTTTCGAATGGAACGTTCAACTGCGGTGCAAAATAGTTATCCAACAACTCCATACTCTCAGCGAACGGCTTGATTTCGGTACCGGTCAATAACGTGTAATAAAGCTCCTGAAAAGTCAACCCTCCAGTATGCAACAGCAATGCGGTTTTCTGTTCATCTTTCGTAATCCCTTTTGCCACCAAATACAGATTGAACGAGCGTTTCCACAACTTCCAGCGAACTGCAAGGGTGTTCGGATCTTCCTTTGGATTGAAGGGAGGAAGGCTGGCCACATCAAGTAGAGGAACAAACGTCGCGGTTGGCGAAGCTTGTGAACTTGAAGCTGAGCTCGAAGTGGTTACATACATACATACATACATACATACTTTATTGGCTCGTCCCCACGGGGCTTTTCAGAGTCAAATTTACATCACAAAATCATAAACCAAATGCATGACAATAAGAATGTAACAATGATGAAAAAAGACAAAGGTCAATAAAATTAGTTAAATTAATTAAATAAAGCAGTCATTAAGAAGCTTTTGCCTGAGTAAACGCTTGAATTCCGTCACGGATGAGCTAAGTTTGAGCGCAGGCTGCAACTCATTCCAGAGAGAGGTTGCTCTATATTGAAAGGTCCTTTGGCCACTGGCAGTGCGGAAGAGTGGTATGTTCAAAAGTTGAGAATTTCTCGTGTTCCTTGTCGAGACGGCGGATCTTCCAACGAGCTTTGATGTCAAGTACTCCGGAGCACAACTCGTCATGCACTTAAAAACCAGAACAGCAAAACGAAAATAAAGTTGTTGCCTGATTGGTAACCAGCGCAAGTCTTTTAGCAAAGGAGTTATGTGATCGAATTTTTTAGCGCCGCTCAAAATACGACAAGCGAAATTCTGTACTGCTTGGAGCTTGTCCAGATTAGTTTGAGTAGTATTGCTCCAAACAGAAGAGCAATAGAATAATTTACTTAATACTAAGGCATTTATAATAATAATTAGCGCGTGTTTATCAAAAATATGTTTAACGCGGTTAATTTGGCCCAAACGTGACATGCATGATGATACAGTAGAAACAATATGCTCATCATATGTTAAGTTAGAGTCCAGTGTGACACCAAGATCCCTTGCAGCCTTAACGGGCTCGAGTTCCTTCCCCAATAGAAATAGCCTAAAGTCGCTAACCTTAGCAGTCATTTGCCGGCTGCCGAATATCACTAGTTTTGTTTTATCTGGGTTGAGTAAAAGCTGATTATCAAAGCACCAATTCCTAATGCTTAACAAGTCCTTGTTCATTCTTTCTATCGTTTCGTGCTGATCGCGGAGTTGAAATAACATAAGAAGTTTGGTATCGTCGACATAACACTGCGATGTACAATTTTCTGGCACAGAAGGGAGATCATTAACGTAGATGTTAAAGAGTAATGGGCCGAGGATGCTCCCTTGTGGAACGCCAGACCTAACAGGTAGTTTGGTCGACAAAGTTGTATTTATTCGCACAAATTGGTATCGCGAGGTTAAATAGCTTCCGAGCCATTTTATCGCAGGTCTGGACGCACCAATGTCCTGTAACTTAGCGAGGAGTATTTGATGGTCAATACTGCCGAAAGCTTTGCTTAGATCAAGAAGGACAACTGCAGTCAGTTTCTTTTTTTCAATGGCATTTAGGATTTCGTCGGTTGTTTGAATAACAGATGTTTCCGTTGAATGCCACTGTTTATTTCCGCTTTGTTTGGATGATAAACGGCCTCTCGAAAGTAGATATGACGTAAGTTGATTGTGAGCGACACGTTCACAGACTTTGGAAAGGACAGGGAGTAATGAAATCGGTCTATTATTGTTTGGAATGTCGTGGTCTCCAGCCTTGAGTATCGGTGTCACTTCAGCTGTCTTCCAGGCTAAAGGGAAGGTGTCAAACTCGAAGGTGGCGTTAATAATAGACGTTAACGATGGCAAGATAGCAGGCAAACAATCTTTGATCACATGGATTGGGATTTTATCAATCCCAGGGGCCTTACCACTCGCCATTGATGTGACAATTTTTTGTACCTGTTCACACTTCACTGGGTTGAAGGTGAACTGCTCTGACAATGGGTAGATTCTCGGAATAAATGAACATTGATTAAGAGTATAATTCGATTCCTCTGCCAATTTAGCAATTCTATTGATGGTACTCTTTCCAACAGAGGAAAAGAAATTATTAAATTCATCAGCAACAATTTTGTCATCTTTGGAATAATTCCTTTGAGAAGCGGACCTCTTGGGTATGCACAAGCGGATTGCTCTCCAGAGGCAATTAGAGTTGTTTTTGTTGTTTACAACTTGCTCCGCGATGAATATTTTCTCAGCCGTCCTTATTTCGTGTTTGAGTTCGCGACAAAGGTTTTTGTATTTAGACCAAGCATGTGGATCTTTGTTTTTTTGGGCTACCTTCTTCCAATGATCTCTAAGTCTCATAAGGTCCCGAATTTCGCATGTTACAAAGGGGTTGGGACGTCCACGAATTTTGACTGTTTTGATGGGTGCATGTTCGTCTAATACATTGTTGAATAATAGGTTAAACGCGTTCAATTTATCTTCAGGATCATCAAAAACGTCCAAAACGGACCAGGGTACTTGCGAAACGTCAAACAGAAATTGATCGGGCCGGTAATGTTTGAAGCACCTTGTTGTAATATAAGTTGGCTTTTGACGTTGATTTTTCAAGCGGAGTGTAGCGCAAACAATATCGTGATCGCTTATTGAGTGGTTCCACTGTCGTCCGTCATCTCCCTGACCAAAAACAAGGACTTTCCGCACAAATGACTTCCAAAACATCCACTACCTCACAGAACGAATTAAATCCTCGTCGCCAATGTAACAATGACGCCCCGATGGCCGTGTAATAAACCAAATTCAACTACATAAATAGAACTACACTTTATTCGGCCGCCATGACACTCGGAAAGCATGGCCCACACAAATATCCATGATCCTTCGCACGTTTACAGTAACCGAGAACTTCCGCTAACACAACTTCCTGTAGACAATACTATCGATACATTACAATGGCATAAACTGTGAATATCTTTGCTTCCTCAAACTAAAAAGATATTAAACTACAGCGCTGAACAAACGGTTTCAAGTATGTAACCTTTTCCGCGTATAGAGCAGAGACATATTCACCAGCTTGGTATGCCTGGTTGAGGTCTCTGTCCAAACCACGCATACACTAGCATATTGAAAATGTCTTTAGGTTCGGACTTAAAATTCAACGCGGTTTTCAAGTCCAGGGAGTGTTTTGACTCTGATGAGATCTTGCGGACCGCAAATACAGAGAACGAGAACGAACTGTCTAGAGGAACAAGCCTTGGTCGGGTTGTGTGAGCCAGGCTTCAGCTCATTGTTCAATCGAAAACAATCTTGAAGCATTTTACTTTTTATAACTGAAAGGCCACCCCTACAAGGGGGGCAGTAATTAAAGAAATGAGGGTTCTTCTACTGTTTTTTACCTCTATTGATTGGCCACTGTCCATTTCCCCGTTTCGTCGAGGGTTGAACTGTATTATCATTCTTTACAACGGGATCACGAAAAGCCGGGAAAGACAGGTTAACGGGTAAAAGAGAACTACCTTGTGTATTTTCTTTGACATAAAAATGTTTGCTAGACTCGCAAAGATATCCTAATATTGTTAATTTCTTACACTACCTGTGTTTTCACGAGCAGCACAAACACAGCATCTTCTTAGAGAAAGTTAATCGCGAAATTCCACCTAGCTATTAAAAGCCGATGGTAGAACATGATCCCGCAACGGGATTAACTAATTATAAGCAATTAAGAGCGCCTTGTCAAACCAGCATCTTTTTTCAATGGGATTAGTTGTACAGATCAATCTCTGTTGAGCAGCTGACTAATGAGGGCTGGCGGCTTAAGGTGATTCCACCGAAAAAGAGGTAGAATTAAAAAATTTCTCAAACTTCGTCCCGTTGGTAATCATGTTATGTAATTCAGCAAAATGCAATAAATAGTAGGGGTCACCGAGTTCGTTTTTGCACAACAGAGATGACCTTTGTAGTGACTTCGTGACCCATGAGGTTCTCGTTACTTAACCTTAGTTCAGGAGCAGAAAGGGGCACTAGAATTTCTAAAAAGAGCTCTTCTTGGGTCAAGTTATCAGAGAAGTTCACCATAATAGGCCCTGAACTTACATTACAAACCATCTTAGTTAAACAGGAGTTAATATTATATGACAAAATTAAGCATTCGCAGCGTGCGCACATACCCAGGAATACCTTTACAGCATTAAAATCAAAATATTTTAAGGCAGAATTTTAAACTGTCTTTCAAATTGAGATATATTATAGTTAACCTTGTGTCATTTGAATTCGTGCATTAAAAAGTGGGGGTCACCGTGCTTTTTGCCGAACTAGTGATCCTCAAAGTGGGAAAATCCTGTCTGAAAAGCTATACGACCGAGAGAAGACTGAGTCGAGTTTATGTACAGGTAGGGATTGTCTCATCTGTTCAGTCGGAAAGCTTAAGAGGCATTTTACACGTTATGTAACTTTCATCAAGGAACTTCGCGAAAGAACTAATCCCTACTGAACTAAAAATTCCACAACTCATCTTCCGGGCAGTGAAAATGTCACGCTAAAATGTCCTTATTCTCAGTATAAGCTAAATTCAAACTATAAGCGGATAATTCCTTTTTCAATACGTTTGATACAATTTTAGATCGATCCAGCCTTTTATCTTGCAAAAAACAATCTTGTTTAGACATAGAGTCCGGGGTGGCAAAAAAATCCGCTGCTATTTTGGCATCTGGGATGTCGCAGTGTTATCCGCAGTAGGGATGCGCAGTGCAAAACAGAGGAATCACCTTAATAGGGGTATAAAGGTTGTGCCCCCACGTAATCGTTTACCCACGGAACACCAAAGAGCTCAAGAGAACTCGTTCAAACATGTCCGTGCATCCAGATCGAATTGGAATTTGTTGGTTTTTGGGGAGAGGGGAGAGGGGAAAACCGGAGAAAAACCTCTCGGAGCAGAGTAGAGAACCAACAACAAACTCAACCCACTTATGGCGCCAGGGCCGGGAATCGAACCCGGGCCACATTGGTGGAAGGCGAGCGCTCTCACCACTGCGCCAACCCTGCTCCCCACGTGCTAGTGACAGTTGATCATTGATAGGGACAGTCAATCACCACTAAGGACAGTTCTACATCTACATCTACATGATTTCAGCACTTGACAAAGTCCGATTGAGTTGTTACGCGTGTGGCCTCATACACCATAAGCCGACCACTTTGCTGAATAGAACAGGCCAGCACTAGGGGTGACGGTGGTCACAGCCAGGGTTCGTTACGTCCGTAGTGGTTCTTTAACGTCGTCGTGTGTCGTCCTTATCCGAGAAGACTAGAAAGTCTAACCATTTGTAGGTGTCATTGCCTGAGTGTTGGTCCGGGTTTGAACCCACGACCCCCCGCACGTTAGTCCGGAACTCTACCAACTGAGCTAACCGGTCGGTCAGTTGATCGATAAGGGAATGGCGATTAAGAGTGGTGTCTTGTGTTTGTAGCATACAGTAGACATAAGGGTTACTATATGGTGCTCTACTATGAACTGTATGCTCATTTTGGGTAGGAAGAAGCAACGTTTCACTTTTTCACAACGCTCAAATTAACTTACATGACGTACTTACCTAACTTCGAAAATATACCGCTGGGCGGTTACATCGTGGTTTGGTAGGCTCAAAATGTCCTTTCAGTGCCACTGCACGAGCTTCTCGATTTTCCTTTCAGACTTGACTTCTGATCCGTGTGGGGATGCTTACTAACCACATTGAACTCTTACGAAATCTTCTGACAAAGGCCACATTCCTTGGCGTGGTAAAATTGTGTGGAAGCTGGTCACGTGTCGAACAACACATAGTATAAACAACGTTTGGCACTTGAAGACAAAAAATGGCAGAAGGGGCTTCTTCGATGAGCCTGGATCTAAACGTTATAAAGCGGATGTGTAAAGATTTCACGGCTGGTGCAATGGGAGGGACTGCCTGTGTGTTAGCAGGACAACCTTTCGACACAATCAAAGTGAAAATGCAGACTTTTCCGTCACTTTTCAAAACAGCATTTGACTGTGGTGTTAAAACAATTAAACAAGAAGGATTTCGGGGGCTTTATGCCGGTACAATCCCTTCACTTGCCGCGAACATAGCAGAAAACTCTGTTCTGTTCTTGTTTTATGGACAGTGTTTGTCGCTGGTAAAAAAGATCGTGGGAAAACAGGATGAGAAAGATTTGAGTGTGTTACAACGAGCCATCGCTGGAAGTGGAGCTGCAGTTTTCTCATCGTTTGCCTTATGCCCAACGGAATTAGTAAAATGTAGACTGCAAGCTCAACATCAAATGAATGTCCTGGCTGGGAAGACTGGAGTTAAGAGGTACGACTTACAGACCTTCCAACCTCTGAAACACCCAAACCTTGAGATCCCAAAAATTTACTTGAAGAAACCTTGAGATTTGGGTCCCAAACCTTGAGAATTTCAAATTTTCCTCCATCTTGAACACGTGGCATGCTATCACGCGCGAATACACGCGTGGACACTCGATAGTCGATTATCAATAAACGCGTACTAGAGCAACAAACGTTTTACTATTATTTATAGACTATAATACGTAAAAATTGTAAATTAAGTTGATTGAACTGAGATGAAAAGACATGAAAATGGTGATAAAGACAGACTGAACACATAAATTTGATTTCATTTTAGGTTGTTTTTGATTGAGATTGCCATTTTATTGATTTATTCAATATTGTGAAAAACCTTGAGATTCAGAGGCTAAACCGTGAGACCGTGAGATGACACCTTAAACCGTGAGTCTCACAGCCAAACCGTGAGAGTTGGAAGGTCTGGACTTACTACAATTATCAGTTGAGTTTGGACCGAGGGAAGTTTGGCGCCCAAGTTTTGCCGTTGAAACCACGTTGTTGTTAAGGGGAACGCAAATAGTATCCATTGGCAAATTTTGCGGTTTAGTTTTCTCTTGTGTGATTGGATTTTTACTTCAAACACATTAACATGCCATAAATGTTTCTAGTGTGCATGGTTTTCAGATTTTCACAGCAACATGACAGGCCGAAAAGTTGCCAATGGATACTATTTGCATTCCTCTTTGACAACAACATGGTTTCAATGCCAAATTTCCCTTGGTCCAAACTCAACTGATAATCATAGTATGAAGTGATAAATGAAGATCACCTACACTGTATGGGAGGGGGGTGTAATGTGAGAGGGGGGTGGATTGGGTCTTTGACCCCTCCAGTAACCCTTTAATCACTACCATCAAATTTAAATTTTCTTTGTTGCTCCTACACATTTACTATAGAAGTAGCAGGGGAAAATTTTTAAAGTATCAAGCAAATTCATCTTGTGTGATCCTGTCATTAATATTATTCTTGTGACCACTCTGTTTTATAAAGTGCTAACATCCCAAGGAGGAATTTGGCACTGGTTACTTTTAGGGGTTAAAGAGTTAAATCAGCCACTTTAGTAGATGTATATCATGCCAAAGGTGGGCATGACGAGGAAAGGATGCAGCTAAAATTGTCTGGGTTGGGTAAGCTAACCCTGAGTCCATTTCAAACTATCCTTGACAGTTTGTGGACCCATTCAATTTTGTCTGAACCTGCAAATTGTTGTATAGAAGCAATCCCTGTACAATTAAGTTTTGGTCTTTTGTTTCTGTATGGAAGCAAAGAAGTGAAGTGGCTATCACAGCTAGTAATCAGTAGTTCAAGGTCTTCCCCACACCACCATATCATTTCCTTGTACAATAGAATTTGCCTTTCGTTGTCTCTCTTCGAAGCAGCATTCAGCTGGCGGTGACCCTGTGACAATGGGGTACCTTTGGTGGTGTATTGATGGGCCAGGGTGTGAAAATGAATTGGCCTCTGTAAAGGGATTTTAGTGCTGATGTTTCAAGGATTAGAACCTTTGTCAAAGCAAATTGAAGTTTGCGTACTAACATTTTTTCCTGTATTTGAAATGTTCCAATAATTATTTGTCCTTGCTCTAATCACAAAATTAGTATAATTGGTGATGAGAGTGAAGGTAGGATGTTGTAATTTTTCATGTACTTATATTTTGTTTGAGCATTTTTTTTTTATTTCTAGTGGAGTGGTGCAAGTCACAATGCAAATTATTCGAGAAGATGGCTTTCTTGGTCTTTTTCGTGGCATGACTCCTACTCTAGCTCGTGAAGTACCTGGCTACTTCTTTTTCTTTGGTGGCTATGAGCTATTCCGACACCTTCTTACTCCAAAAGGAAAAACTGCTGATGAGATTGGTAAGATTCTGTTTTCGTTAGTCTGGGTCACTCCATGGTTGAATTTGACCACAAAGCTGTAGTACTTTCTTACAATGGTATTATTAACCTCACCACCTTGATACCTTATGCCATTTCTACCATTTCAAAATTTTTGCCAGATTATCGCCACAATACGACATCTTTCTCTTCAGTGTCATAGTGAACGTAACCAGGGGACTCACATACATCATGTGCAGTGGCATTAACATACAAAACTTTCTTTAAAATTCTTTAATTAAGAGGATCTTATCAGCCTATCATCAAATCTGGTAGGTAGCTTGAAAAACTACAGTCTGACGCCAGGGTGAGGCACTTTATCAAGGCTACATCAGTGTATCCTAACAGTTCTCTGGCTCAGACTAATTACCACTAAATTTTACTTGACATGATTATTGATATTCTAAAGCAAGAAAGATCAATCCAACCACAACAGCTACTAACATGTACTTTGCTTCAGATGGAAAATTTCCAGCTGATGTGCTTATAATACCAGTACATCAGATCTGAAGATCCTTTACTGTACACTGTATACATGTACGTATGTTATCTTCACAGGTCCTCTTCGGCTTATTTTCTGTGGTGGTATGGCAGGGGTATCTCTTTGGGTTGCTGTCTTTCCTGCTGATGTCATCAAATCTCGTATTCAGGTATTTACTCCTTACAAAATTGAGAATGTTAGATGTTACTGATATCAAAAAGTCTATGAAATTTCCCTCTATTTTGTGAATGTTACGGTAATATAAATAACAAAATATTGTTATTATCAATAAAAATCTTCAGTTTACAGATTAAACTTCAGAGGGACTGATTTTTTATGATCATTTTTGTCCATTTTTTTATTATCATATTGTAGATAGAAAGCTGTCCAGTTTTACCCTACTCAAACTGCATCCCTTCAGTATCTGAGTCCTTGACCTTTCAGAATAAATATTACCTAGGAAATTTTGCCTAACAATTACTGGATGTTATTTACTGGAATGATATTCCTATATCTATTCACCAAAAACCTACCAAACAACTACAGTGTATTTACAGTAAAAGAGCTCTCTTCCAGTATTATTTTGCTCAGTATTAATAATTATTACTCCCATGCACCCATGTAAAACTGTTTCTCATCTCCCCTCCTTATAGCAAGTTTTCCTTTTTTTTATCCAAAGAAATTATGCATAGTAATTTAAATGGGCATATAATTAGTTTACTATATCATGTCCTTCTCCACTCCTTCCCTTATTGTAACATATCTAATTCATTGTGATAATGTGGAGTAAATAAAAATGAAATGAAAAATAAAAGGACTGATTTATTTCTGCTTGATACTCATCCTTGTGGCACACAAGGTCTCAGTAATATTTGCATAAAAATATTGGTATTTTTCATATTATATTCATTTGTTAGTTGCATGCTTACATATATTACATTTGATTTGATTTAGAATAATTTATTGTAAACTAAGTTTTCTGTGTAAGATGTATTTGATCATAAATTCATATGCTAATTTATGTCAAACATGTATTCAAATATTATTAATAATAAAAACTCTGTTTGCATAATTTCACAATTTCTTTGTGCTTCCTACCCACTGCTGTTTGTTATCATGACTAATTTTTGCAAAGCTGTGTTCTCTTTTTAATAAGGTTCCTTTAGAGGTTTACTTTTCTCTCAACAGATATTGACTCATGGTTCAGACAAAGTTCCAGGATTCTTTGAAACAATGTTCCAGATTATACGTAGTGAAGGTTGGTGCATGTGATCAAAAAGAACCTTTAATTTTGCACTAATATCCACATCATGCAATAAAATCACTTTTAAACATGAAGACGTGCTATAAAAGGCACAGTACCTTAGGTATGTCTGGATTATTTGTCAATCAACCATTGATGCATACAGAACTCTGTAAAAATTTGTGCAATAAAAGCTGTCTCCTAGCAATCAATCAGTAGCATCTCTTTGTCTTCCTTGCTTCCAAGATTTTTTGTGCTAATTTTGAAATTCAAAATGGTTTGCTTACATTACGCCATCAAGCAACTACCTTACCAAACGACGATACACCGAGATTTATGAGGCTCAATGATATTTTTGGTTAGAATAGTGAAAGAAAAAAATATATATACAAAATATCCATTCATTCAACATCAAATTGAAACTAAAATATTTTTTTACGTGGTCCGTCTTTATTTGTTTTGACTGTTGGCCCCCATCAAATTTGAGCTGAAGCAAGGGGCAGAGCTATCCCTTTTTTATAAAATAACTAAGATAGTACGCGGGCTCGGATTGGCCGAGAGGCGTGTTTGCATGAGAGTATGTAAACATGGTTGTGACTTCAACTTGTTTGGCTTTCCGCGCACTTATCACGCAAGCACGAATTTGAAAAAGGTTTTGAGTTAAAAAACTCGACAAGTTTACTTTATTTACCCATTTCCTCGTCGGTTGAAACTTGGAAAATCTTTAGAAACATGCTCTGTCATTTTTTTTTCGCTTGAGCTGACATTTTAAGCGAGAAAAGCCCGTATTTTGGAAAGCAACTTTTTTGCAAAACAAAGACTGATTACGCGTACAAGCTTCGTGTACAAGACTTCGCGACTGGTAAGAATTTCTCTTTTAATCAATGTTCTAAACAAGAGCGTTTTGGTTTTTTTCTCGGGAAAGTTGTTTTATAAAAGCAATAGAAAACTTTTTTTCCTGTGTTTGCATAACCTGATATAAACACGAGAGGGGTTGGGAGAATTCGAGACAGTTATGCAAACCCGAGACGAAGTCGAGGGTTTGCATAACTGTCGAGAATTCTCCCAACCCCTCGAGTGTTTATATCAGGCTATGCAAACACGGAAAACGTTTAAATAGCGCATCTTCGTGTTTAAAGGACTGTTTATTATCCCGTTGATACAAGCACGCAGTACACAGGGCAAATTAAAACCCAAACCTCCACCAACCACAAGTAGCTTTCATTTGACTCTTAGGGTGCTTACCATCAGTCAGAACTGGCCAGTCAGACCAGTCCATTTGTAAAGAGAATTCCACTATTAACAAGAACTGTCCAAACAGATCAGTTTATTTCTACATAGTATGCATAGCTGGGGTATTTTTTTTTTAAGCAAAAACTCTCCAAAGAAGCCTATTATTTTCATGTTCAAATGACCGGTGTGGCTGGCCAGTTCTGACAAATGGAAAGCGCCCTTAGATCACAAAAATCAAAATTATTCACTGGCCATGGCACAGCAGTTCATCAGGGCTCGAGGCTAACTTTTCAGCTTACTAGCCCAGTGGCTAGTGCATATGTTTGATTTACTAACCAAAACAAATTTTCACGAGGCAGACTTGTTTCTTAGTTATTAATTTCATTTTTCACCCTGTCAAGCAGTTTCAGTACCCTTTTTCAAACCACAAAACTGACGTGAAAGAACTGAACTTATCAGCTTATTAGAATGGGTTTATTTTACGTTTGAAAGTGTTATGATGAGTCTATTAACACAGCAGTTTAAATACAAAAATTTTAATTTTAAAGGGCTTGAACTAGAATGCCAAATAAATGCTACAACCAGTTGCAAAATTGTTGAGACATTCGCCATCAAAAACGTCTCTTCTTTCTCCAAAACGCTGCTGCTAACAAATCTGTGACATGCAATACTCACCCCCTCCCTCTCCCCCTTTCAAAGTTGTTCCTCAAAGTTTCGAGCATGGTGCTGCACCGTTAACAACTTTGATAAGAGGGGGAGGGGGAGGGAAAGCGGAAGATCATGGAAACGTCATTCAAGGCCAAATGGCGTACAGTGTCTCAAGTATTTTTGCAACTCGTTGTAGCCTGTGTGTAGCTTGCAGTATACTTAAACAACTTAAAAGTGCAAAACAAGTTTCCATGCCCTTGAGAAATTTGTCTCGGAACCACCGTCAAAACAGCTAGCGGCCAAAACAAAATTGATTTTCCTTCTTTTTTTTTTCAAAACGCTGATTTATGACCTCTCATGAACAAGAAAATTCATAACGTTATGATTTTATTTGGAAGTTGCAGACAAAAGCATCTATGTCAAATAAGCATCATTCAAATCACTATGAGTTTTTGACTTTTTTAAGCATGAACCGTTATCCCTAGACTTCCGTGACTTCATTTGCAGCAAGAAGGTTGTTGGTCATTCGTCGCTTTAGTAAGGCAAAAGGTCAATCGTGCTTTCGCTTGTTAGTAATCTTAAGTTCTTGCTTGAGAAAATAAATTATATGAGCCAATTACAAACAGCCGATGTTTCAAATTCTGCACACTTTGACTCAATTTTCTTATATCATTGTTTTCTTCTGATCCTTCAGTGCTGACATTTTCACTAACCAAAATGGCTAGTGAAGTGCAAAAGCTACTAGCCAAAACAGAATTTTCACGAGTCTGTGGCTAGTTGGCTACCGTCTCGAGCCCTGGTTGATAGAGAGAACTACTGACAGAAAATGTATTAAGAAAATAATCTCATAATCTATATAACTTGACTGTCTATTTTTTCAAAAAGAAAATTGTTTATTTAGAATTGCTTATTTGTTTATGGACTTCTATTTTCTCGTCAAAGTTAAATGGAAGTGTTTCCTTTTGTTTGTAAATGTAAGGAATACAGGTACTCTCTCAATAGTTTTCCAATATAGCATGAAACCTGCTAATTTAGTTTGTATTTGTAGAGTGACCATGTTCACAATTCACAATTTATTTTAAATTTATTTTCGATCTTTTTGTGGCCGCTCTGGCCGCTGTATGTTCCTTAGCAAATATGTAGGCAAATATAGCTTGGTATCACACACACAACCCACAGTCATCTGTTATTTCGTAAATTTGCCAGTTTTAAAACTTAAAAGCAAATGCGGTTTGCTAATTTCGCTTTTTAGTACAACTAGGAACCTTCCAGTGAAACTTCATTGTTTTGTATGTCCTACTAGAACACGTAGAATTCAGGTTTGGCAAGTTGTGGGTGATTATCACATACCTATGCTTTGAGTGACAGGATGAGAGCCCAGACTCCTAGCACTAGATATTTGTTAGTTTTTGTCTAAGTTAGTCAGTTGCATTGAAGCCTTTGTGGAAAGCACTAGTCAGAAGCTAGATCTCTTTTCGTCAAAGCAAGTCAGCCTTCAACTCCTTGATATGAATGTGTGATTCCAGAAAATATCCATACCCTCCAACCCCCCCCCCGCCACGGATGGTTCTTTAGTTTTTACCCCCACCCCCCTGGAATTTCCAGGCTTCCAGAGGGTCATTGGTGGACCCCCTCCACCCCCCTCAGGAATTTCCTTTTATTTTTGGAGGGGGTCTTTTATTAAGTTTACGGCATTTCTAAGTTTAAATAAATCAGAAAATACTTCTTTTACTTACATACCGCGCTTCACTAATCATTTGGTGCACCCACGACAACAGTGTTTCATAAGATTATGTAGTGTTCACTCCAGATAATGTATGGACGACGTGCTAACGATAATTTTTGTACAGTTGTAAAACGAAAAAAAAGACTTCAAAAATTGTTGCTATTTAAAAACTGACACACACAAATCGTCAAATAACAAATTAAGTTAACTAACAGCTAAACATCGACCTGTGAACCAGTGTGTAGAATATGGCAGAACTCGACGAGATCTCGCGCGTGCAGAGCCATTAAGGATTAGGGCTAGGAGTAGAGGAATATGGACGTTTGTATTAGGCTTGAAGATTATGACCGGCTGCCGGTCATCTAGACAATTTGTATTTTGATAGTCGTTATCAATAAAACTACATCGTTTTCTTAAGGGTTACTTCGATAGTTAAGTATGAAAATGCATTCATTTGTAGAAAATGTCGTAGCCGTTTAGCTCAATTTTCCTGAACTTCCTAAGGAAATATCGGACTGCCGGTCATTTTGTGTTTTTACCACATTGACTGGCTGCCGGTCATTTAGACACAGCGTAGAAAAAAAGACTCAAGCATGCCCTTGCCATACTCTGCAGACTGGCCTGTGAATCTCAGGGGCGTATCCAGGATTTCTAGGAGGGGGGTTTCCAAATTGGTTCCAACGAAAACGGTTGGTCTAAAATCCTTACATTACGAACGTACAAATAGATACCACAATGACGTTCACTGTACTTATTGCATTCCAAAAAACGTTGAACACTAGTAAATTAGTCACGTAATAAAGTTTTCTGACTCAGTTTGTACTCAAACAAAAGGAAATTTAACAAAACGAGAAGACAATGTCGAATCGCTCAAGAATTCTTTGCGAACTCGCAGTTACTTCATGTATGGACAGGCGTGTGGATACACGATGTCAGCCTACGGTCAGCCATCTTGATTTATCTTACGTGTGGACCGCGCAGAAATGAAGGGATTGTTCATCGTCTAAAGGATGAAAGCGAATTCCCAGCGAAGAAAAAGACGTTTGAAGCAAACATCTTGAAGTTCTTTTTAAGAGGGGTGTCTATTTCAAAGTTTTGTGGCGCTACAAATCAAAATACTTACCATACGTTTGTGTAGTGGGATTTGCAACGTTTATAGCCCTTGGAAATTTCTACCTTTTTAACACCACTCCCCCCCCCCACACACACACACACACGCACACACACACCCCCTAGGAATTTCCATTGACCATCCATAGTTGGGGGGGGTATGGATATTTTCTGGAATCACACAATCTGTTTATGATATTTTACCCTTGTCACTTAGTTCTGTTAAGATATTTAGCCTTGTTGCATTAGCCTACCTTTGTATAGGTCCTTGTTTGCCCAAGTTGTATTTATCATAGCCAAGAGCCATAATGGAACAGAGAGGGAGTCTCCCGATATAGCCTTTGGAATATCTTAATTTCAAAAAATCTACTTTTAGAAACTTGCGAACGGAACAGGAAACAAATTTCCAGTACACCTCCCCGCGAAAAAACAAAAAACATGGCGGAC
>OX419341.1:14067304-14069804 GCA_948470475.1 Galaxea fascicularis
AAATCCATCGATCCGTGCTGATGTTTTGGAAAATCCACCAATCCGCAGATATTTTTTCGTAAATTCGAATCTCAAGAGGGTTTTTTTTTTCTTGCTGTACTGTTAGAGACGTAAGCACTTCAGAACATTCACATAACTGACGCTCAACAATTTTGAAAAACCTTGTGCATGACATGTTTTTGATAGTCGTCAGAAGAACGTTTCCATTTACGCGCTTTAGTTCTTTCCACTTGTGCAAAGGTTGGTGTTACACCAAAGTTCGTGCATAAGCGAAGGAACCCTATAGAACCTTCGCATTTTACGAGGCGTTTACTACACTTTTCAAGATGCCTGAAAAGGTGCAGTTGGTTATCGCGTGGATGTTCATCCGTGCGAAAAATTTTACTTGAAACAACATTCCAACACTTCGTTTTGTTTTATTTAGTATTTATATATTTCCTAATCGCCTTCATTTTGACCTGATAGTGACGTTAGCTTAACGTCGAAACGTCGTCGTTTTTTATAAACTTTCTTAACATGTTTTTAAGCAATATTTTATCGCAATTTTTTATCGTCAAATATTATTATATTTTATTAAATGGTTAATGTTTGTATACGATATAACGCGCGCTCTGATTGGCTAAGCGAAGCAAAGTGCTGAGGCATTATTTTCCCATAATGCCCACGGGCCGATTACGGATGATGCAAATTAGGAACAAAAACAACAAAAAGTCATCCAAAGGCCCCATTTGTTTTATTTACATTGAAAATTGGTGCCTCTAGAGCAAAAAACTGAAAACACGACCAGGAAAACTGTTAGTGAAACCGGTTTGACTTGGAAAAAATTAATGAATAGATTACCGTGAAGCGGCGACTTGTGCTTGAACGATTTTTTTTCCCTTAGAACCGTAATGTTAGCCATATAATAAACAACTTAAAAACCTCGCCCGTTCGGTCGTTACGGGAAAATCTCAAACCTCGGCCTGGCTGTATTGACCTCGCTATCGCTCCGTCAATACGACAAGGCCTCAGATTTTCCCGTAACGACCTAACGGTCGAGTTTATTAAGTAGTTAATAATTTTTTATTGAAAACTAGTGAGCAAGACACAGCAACAGATCTTGTCACAGAGCTCTCTAGTCGATTTGTTCTGTAATAACCAGGTTGCTGACTAGCGGTTCTCATTAAAACAGTGGTTTGGTGGGGGTGCTCATTATTGCGCCGGGTGCTCAGAAAACCCGGTTCTTCTCATTGTTATATAAGGATTTTTATTGTATTACAAGCGCCGCGAGCGGGCAAGATGAGGCAAATTCTGTGTTCTGATTGGCTTCCCGAGCGGGCAAGAGGGGCCGATATTGCCCGCTCAGGATTGCCCGTTTTGTTCCCGCAATCAAATTTGTCCATGCGGGTGCACGAAAGTTTTCCTTCGCAAAATATTTTCCGTGGCAGTGAAAAGATTTTCTGTGATTTCTCTATCGGAATGGAACTAGAAAACGAGAAAACCAAAAGCGTCAACGAGAATGAAAACAAAGAAAACAAAACATCACGTTTGCATAGTACTGGCTTCTTTTTCAGTGCTCGAAAATAAACAAGTCTTGGCAGTGTTCTTTATGCCATATAATAAATCCTTTACTGACCAAGCTACTTCGGTCAAGGTGGCAGGATATTGGCCTCGTTCTCTTTTTGCTTTTTTATGGTACCTCATCCTCTCTTGACTTTGTTTATTTTCCGCCCGTTTTTGTCTGGTCACAGCCGATTTCACTGTGACTTTATCATGGATTCATCAAGATTGATAAAAGAAGTAGTTCGAACCATTAGTGTAACTTTTATCAATTTTGTTATATCCCTGATGACGTCTGTGTTAATAGGCAAAACCAGTCGGATAAAAAACAAACAAAATCCATAATCCATGCTGAAATATTGAAGCTTTTAAATCCCGCCAATCCATAAAATATGTCCTCAAAATCCGAAAACCGAGCGACTTTTTTAGCCAAATCCGTCAATCCGTGAGTCTATTCACCCCTTCTGATCTGACTCAAAAGGGTTATGCCTGAGTCAGACACTGTAAACAGTAATTTCTTTGTTTTATCTTGTGTGGATACACTGTCATTGGGAAATAGAGCTCAAAATCATATCATTCAAATTTTATTCTGATGAAGGGCTTTCAATACTTTTGATAGTCTTGATACTCGATCTTTTATAATAATCATGTACCCTTGAAAAAGACTCTCACGTCGCAAGACAAAGCAATTTTTCAAACCGTGGATTACTGAAGGTATAAAGCGATCAATTTAAATCAAAAACAAATTAATTCTATCAGGTAATGATGAGAAATACAACTAGATGTACATGAATCATATTTTGGTCTTAACTCTTTTAAGTAAAAAAAGCTTCACTTTCACCATTACTTTTAGTCAAAACTATCTAGTATGAAGAAGACATGGGAAGTTCAAGAAAATTAAAGCATGGGTCATCCTTCAAAAAAGAAAATGCGAGTGGTCTAAATTTTGAGGATTAAGACA
>OX419341.1:14074804-14109804 GCA_948470475.1 Galaxea fascicularis
ACGTAAGCTGGACCGCCACCCGTTAACGCAGTCATCACATCCATTAACTCTTCATCCACATCAAAGCAATATCCCACTGAAGACATAAGTTGATGAATCAAGGTATAATCTTCTTCGCTGGCGAATTTACCGAATGTAACAGCAGTAACACCCTCACGAAATTGAACCGGGGTATTAAGCATCATACGGGCGGTACGACTTCTACCCGGCAGTGACTTTTGCATATAATCCAATGTGACTCCAGCCGCTATAGATGCTACTAAATGATTTCTTGTCACTACAGGAGAAATTTCCTTGAATACTTCAGGGAAAACTTTAGCCTTAATAGCAAGGAAAATTAAGTTACTTTCCTTCATGACTAACTTGTTGTCGTTGGTCACATTGCAACCCATGGCCTGAAACTGGTTCAAGTCTCTCTCTGATGGAGCACTGGCGTAAATTTCATTTGCCTTTACCACCCCAGCAGACAAAAATCCTTTCGCAAGAACTTGGGCAGCCTTTCCCCCGCCAATAAATCCCAGTCGCGAAATCAAACTCATGGTCTTCTTTTCTGAAATAATCAACCAAGCACAGATAAGTGTTTTTCGATCAGTAACAAAAGCTTTTTCGATCGCCCAATCAAACAAGCCCATTTCCTTTCTAGCCAATCACAAACGGTAAATAAAACAATAAGGAACTGGTTCAGTTGTGTTACTTCTTGATCACGCAACGCAAATTGCGCGGCAACTTATATTTTGTCATGGCTCTTGATTTTGTGTATTGTCTGTGAATTCGGAGATAATTCACCAACTTTTAAGACAAAGCAAAGATCTTACAAATGTTTTCTCAGAACCAATATCATTTAGCTTTATTTTGGCACATTAACTTTTTAAAGTTCTGTCTTGAAGGACTTTTTTCCCTGGCTAGACGGCTTTTGACACTTTAATAAAGTTTCTATCTATCTGTCTATCTATCTCAAAAACTTAATCTCACGTGAAGAAAATTACTGAGCGGTATTTGTCAAGCGAAGGACCAATACATGTGATAATGGGACAATTTAATCTTCTTGATTAAGACAAATAGGTAGGATGATTTCATCAATAATTGGTTGCTTGTTGCATTTAACAAAAGTAAATGGTCAATTAATTGAAGGTTGTCAAACCCAAATCCTGCAAACAAACAGTGTTCACTTCACTCTTGCATTTTATTAAGAAACGCCAGATATTGTTATTTAGTGATGTGAGTATCAAGTAGGTTGTAATTTCGATCCAATGTTGATCAAGGTCTCGGATATATATATTTAGTAATTTTAAACTGAAAGGTCACCACATTTTTTAATTTATGAGACATATTTCGACGTTGCGAACATCATCGTCAGTTAGGGGCCGTCGACATATTCACTTCTTCCCCGCTTAACATCAACCAGGGGCACCCAACGAGCAACTTTTGAGGGATATTTCTAGGCTCCTTGTAATGTTTAAAGACTGTTTAAAGAGTTGTTTTAATCAGCTAGAAAAATTTGATCTGTTCGGATTTCTTAGCTGAAAATTGAAGTGCCCGAAAATTTCAGGGAACGAAAGTCTTCATTTCAGAAATTGCTAGCCGAATGTTACCTTCGAAGAACTTCTCTGTGAACAATTTGCTTACCCGAAAATGCTATGGCGACCTTTTTAAGAGCCAAAAATTGCAAAAATATCCCTTCCGAAAATCTAAGGGACTATTTTCCCCCGGGGTTCCATGGTTGCGAATCTTTTAGGTGATGTTTTAAGCCCCGTTTACATTCAAATTTTTTTTGGTACGGCCGGGATAAAAAAGGGTCTGTGTACCCAAAAAAAAAAGCACGGCTCGGATGATTTCTACAGTGTAAACGTTAAAATTGAACCCGAGCCGTGCTAGATTTTTACCCGTGCTCGGACCAATTCAGGAGGTGGTCCGAGCACGGGTAAAAAAGGTCACCGAACCATTATTTTGGATTTCCAGTACAATGTAAACAGCCATCCGAGCCGTGCCTCCATTTTCACCAAACATTTTGTCACATTGCGCATGGGTAGAACAAGGTAAAATGGCGGCCGCCAGTAAAACTGGTCAGAGAGGAAAGACTTGGAAAGAAAGCGAAGTTCGAGCCTTATTAGATCTGATGAAAGAAGAGACAATAGCATTTAACTTAGACAACGCAAAGACACCCAAGGAAAAACGATCAGTCCGACCCAAAGGTTTCGATCTCTCGGAGGATTCACAACGATAGCCACTGCTATCAGCAACATCATTAATTTCTTGCGTTTTCCTTTTGGTGTCTGATGTTTCCTTATTAAGGTCCCAAGTACATCCCGTTCAACCCAGTGCAGTCTTGAGAGGACAAGCACCGCACTGACGGTCACCATGTTGGAAATTGTTCAGACTGAAATCATTTCGCGCATGAAAGCAATTGTTGTCACTGACCAAGACGTACAAGGGCTCAGAAAATTTGACTAAAGTTACCCGTGCCAAGTTACTTTGGTAAACAGAAAAGAGTACGGATAAAAAGCGGTTAAAAACAAATGTAAACGCCTTTGACCCGTGCTAATTTTTAGCCGATCGGTGCTACTTTGCTTGCCGAGCCGTGCTGAATTTCTCTAGTGTAAATGGAGCTTTAGTTAAGAAATCAGTAACTTTTTCATTGGCAATGCATTATCCCAAAGTCTTACAACGGGTAGACTCTCCCGAACAGATATTTCATCGAAGTTTCTTGCTGAGTGCCCCTGATCAACTGGACGTTTAGGTCAGACCCTCCTCCCCCCTCCTTAATGTCCGACGACGTCCACGTTCAGCGGGGAAGAAGCCTGAATAATTTTGTCGATGGCCTCTAACAAATTACAAAGTGTTTCAAAAGTCGTTATCTATTCAAATTAATGCTTACCGCTTTTACTTCAAAGAAGAGATGCTCTGGGTCCATCCTGACCTGGTGCGGACCCCCTTGAAGGCTCCAGCCCTTAATAAGCTTTCTTATGTTGTATTATCTTCTGACCGAGTTTATTTGTTGGGTGAGTTTTCAGGTGATCGCTTTTTGCGGGCACTATTCTACCAATCACAATTGGGCATTTGACACCCCACTTTCTTTATTCACAGACTCGCCTTAACGTTAAGGTATCAAGACGCTGCAAAGACTGAGGAATCGATTTTTTGTCTTTCTTTGCTTCAAATGTTCTGTCGGCTCTGCTTTGCTAGTCATAACTTCATTACGAACAAATTTGAGCAGATTCTGCCCAACCCTTATAGGAAGATTTTTTTGGTAATAATACTGCTCACCCAATCAGAGAGAAATGAATAAAGAAGTTAACAAATGCACTGTATCACTACTACCTTGCTGAATACTCCATCTGATAATAACAGGGTTTGTACATTACATTACAATTTTTTTACCATTACCCAGATACGGGATGGTAGTGTCTCCACAGTGACTGCCTTTTACTTATGTTGCACTGATGTTGCTCCACCAGTTCTGCCGCTCCTTCCCGGCATGCCCTCCAGCCCGCGAAAAGACCCCCCACGACGAGAACGATCAATCCCAAGTGTATCAGCCTCACGGTCATGCAACGAATAGACTCTGTACTCACTTCAATTGTTAAAGGGGAAGTATCATGAGTTGCGCATGTGCGAGTTGATCCTGTTCGTCATGATGAAGGTCACTGATAAATTCTTTTATGGCACTTGAACCACTCCTCGGGATCTTTGCGATCGGTTAGAGCTATCTTTTTTCGACCAGAATTGTCTCTCCGACCGCCATGACCAAGGCCGAATTCCCCACTTTTGAGGACGCCATTTTGTTTTCACGGTTTTCACGGTTCTCCATTGGTAGATACATTCCTAGTACGAAAGGCTCATAATTCTGATGTGGGAAAAGCAAGATGCCGCAGAACAATAGAAAATGCTATCATTACTTAATGGACGCTAAAGGTTACAAAAATCAAGTACATGAAAAAACTCAACAGCGAACAATCAAACCGGAAACTGCAATTACTTATTTTAGTTCTTGTTGTTGGGGAACGTTTTCCAATACAACGAGATTTAAGAAAAATTAGGAAATATCGCAATGTTTCTGATCATAAAGCCAATAATTAATGTGTTTCTGTCCTTAGAACAACGCCACAGAATGTAAAATGAGCGTTGGATTGTAAAGGTGTGAAAAGTGCGAATTTTTTTTTCTATTTGCTAAGCTTACGTAAGTGCATGAGTTGTCCTAATATTATTGGTTGCAACTCGTATATGACAATTAGCCTGTCAGTAAGAGCTTTGAGTTCTGCCTGTAACGAAATGAATGAAGATCTCCAATAAACGCCATGTTCCTGAACGAACCGGTCGGGTCCACCACTTGTAAAAAGATCCCGGAAGGTAACAGGGCACCTCTCCTCAGCCACAGAGATAACTCCCCCTAAAAGCCCCTGTTACATCGTTATTTCGTGTGAATATATATTTAATTTCGAAAATACACTTTTATTTCATTCACGACATAACCACTCTGACACGGACTGAACTTTATAACCTGTGCTCATACAATTGAGGAATGGCAAACAAAACAAGGTCAACAGCGGAAACACAACTGTCGGGTAAGCAGACTTATAAGTAATAGATCATGACTCACGAATAAAGGCAGAATAGCGATACTCACTGTTTACAAACAAATCTTTTGATATTTAAATTTTGCCAACCACAGAACAAAAGAATCCTTTGTTTCGAGAGCCAATAAACCTCTTGTTGGCACATTAATGACAATAGGTGATGTAACGATGAGTATCGCTATACCAGTGGTATAACGCTGTGGAAATAATAAATGACAGGGAGAAAACAGGCCGGGAGAAGATGTAGCGTACTCCGTATAACGCGATAGAACTGATAGGATGTTTTAAAAAGAGTAAGTATTAGGCGATGCAATGTCTTAAAAAAGAGTTTATCTGGTCTTTTTTCTCTCCGTGCTACGAGACTTGTGCTGAGTATCTGGCCGGATAGAACCCTAAAAAAACAGTTTATCTTTTCCGAATAGCGATGTTTCTTGTTTACAAACATTGACGTTAAATTTCTTTTGATATTCAAATTTGCCAGCCACCGAACAATAGCACGTATTGTTTCAACAGCCAATAAACCTCTGGTTGGCACATTAATAACAATAGGTGACGTCACGACAAACATCGCTATAGAATGCATGGCTTATTTCGAATGTTTATCGCCGTTATAAAAAGAATTCTCTTGGGACGTTCTTCCTTTACTGTGCGATTTCATTGTCTTCAACTCTTTTGTGAAACGAACCCTTGGGATGCGTTCTCATTTTTTCTTTTTTTTTTAGAGATTTTATGGGCTCCAACTAAACTTGGAATCACATGGGACGCACGTTATCCGTTGCTGGGTGTTCTCTTCTTTGCATGCACATCACTGCCTGGGGTAGTGTGATGCGTTAGATTTGACAGGAAATATAAAACAAAAGGACGAGAAATAGCCAGTTTTTGAATTCAGTAGATTGAACGGATCTCGCTGTCCTTAGCACTTCCCCGGGCAGTGATGTGCATGTGCAAAAAATGACCATCCCTCCGCCGTGGAAGTGTCTCGTGTAAGCAGTCTCGGTCACTAAGCTAGGGCATTTGAATCTTACCCACGGTCCATATGCATCACGCATAATGCACTTACCAGTGTCAAGCCCGACGGGGGGAGGGGGGGTCGGGCAACCCACGGGAATTTGACTATCACGTATATCCCCGGGGTGGGGATTTTGATCGAAAATCACGTCCCCAGGGTGGAGAATTTTTTTTCCTCTTGTGTGTAACAAGGACTGAAGGGTATATGACCGCCTAGGGTGAGGGATTTTGATACTTTTGACAATTATTTTTTGCCCAGGGGTGGGTATTTTGATAATTTTTTTCAGAAAATGTCAAAATCCCCACCCTATGCCCGACCCCCCCCCCCCCGTCGGGCTTGACACTGATAGGTGCATAATGGTGTCACCAAATTGGTCAAATTTGCATTTGAGTGGTGAAACGAGCGATTCCTCGTTCATGTTGGTCGAATTTTCGGGCAAATTGGCGACGAAAGAAAGGAAATTTATTTACGCAGCTGCTGCTGGGGATTTGAAGCGGATACTTCGCTGTTTTGGGAATTTATTGGCCTTTGAACGGCGACGTCGGCTGGTTCGATCTCGAGTTACCGGCCTTGCTTTATTTAGAATGGACAGTGACCTGGGATTTAAAAAAAGCGATGGTATTGCATTTAGACGTACCAGAAAGTGACAATAAACAGTAGAGTGAAGGTAGGAAGGTTTCATTTAGCTAGATTACTGGTATTTCTACCGCTACTCGGTTCGTTGGAATTCTAGGATTTAACGGTCAATTATCAACTTTTAAAAACACACACCACGATTGGGCTGCCTGTGCTTAGTCAAGAACTGTGACTCAAAACTTTCACAGATCAGCTAACTGCAAGAATAGGCCATTTCCGAGATCATGTCTGCCTCCTCTTCAAAGCGAGTCTAAGTGCGAAGTTTTTGTGATGGTAATTAGTTCTACTTTACATATGAATGAAAACTAATTTTCATAACAAAAACTTCGCACTTAGACTCGCTTTGAAGAGGAGGCAGACATGAACTCGGAAATGGCCTATTGTTTTATGAGCGCCTTTTGAATGAAAATAAACTTGTTGCCTAGCGTTTGCGTATTAAAGTATTCAAGTTTGTGTTGAGTTCTGAATTTTTGTCAGGATATTTATTATCCATTACATCCCAATACTGACCACCAACTCCTCCTTATCACAAGTTCGTCGATAATACATGGCACGAGAATACAGGAAATGAGCTCCATGATATCACTTGAGAATTATTTTTCAGCTTCTATGTATTTGTCACAGAGATTCTCAGAGAATCTAATTTTCGTTTCACGCGTGACGTAGCGTGAATGGAAATACTTCCTTCGCATTTCACGTGAACGCCCCTGGGCGTCTTGTTTTCTATAAAAATAGCCTGCGTAGCAAGCACAAAACAGGGAGGGAGCCGGAAAAAGAGGGGGGCTGGGGAAATAGAGGAGGGGAGTGCTTGTTACCAAAGCCCGCCCTCCTCTCCACCTTTGAGCTATTTCACGTGACGTCATCAATTTCTAAAGTTGAAAACTAAAGAGCCACCAAAGTTTTTATCCACATAAGGCATAAAAGGTGTCAATTTTATATCTGTTCACAACCTTCCAGCTCAATAGCGTCCTTAGTTTAGAAACCAGTGAGCTTTGAATTTCACAGTTATGGCGCTGCGTGACATAAAGTTACGATAATGTTTGTTAAAAAATACATACTTATCTCATGGTTTTTAGCCATTTGAGAACTTAATGTATTAGAAGAAGTGTTTATGTAAATGAATGTTTGTTCATTACAGATAACGAGTCACCTAGACAACCAAAGTGAGTTCCAGATGTTTACACTCTCCGGCCGCCATATTGGTGTCCCACACTTGAGCGCGACACCACGCAAGTTTCCACACAAAGTTTTGACAAAACTTTGACGTTTCCGATGGCAACGAGAATGTATCCAAAGTAAGTGGAGTGGAGTCTGTGCAGAAAGCTTTTCGCGCGCCTTGTTTCCATTGTACGGAAGCCCATAAGGGACGCCCCTTTTCAACTAATTTAGCTACATATTACAAAAAAGTCACTCATCTCGCAAAGCGATATTGATATTACGTAATTTGGTATCACATATGACCGACTCTCACAGTGAGCTTCGGCTGCCTGTGCTTGGACCAGTGCAAATTTCAAGCTTAATCAAGTCTCTAATGCGTTCAACAAGATCATCATTTACAACATCCCTTCTTCTTAGCCCGTAGTCGTTTGGCCTTCGTTTCAATATACGTTCATTTATCTATATGCCGGTGTTTCCCTAATATCAGTGTTACATGCCTATACGTAAAGCCTCTGTTAAAATAATATTCAATAATCTCTCTTTCTGATCCAGTTGCCAAACCATCATGTGCGACTCCTTCTCCCTTGTGAACTTCAACATCGCTCCAATCGCTCTCGCTGGAAGCCATGTTGATAATTCCGAAAGATCGCTTGGTTCCAGTTCTTTGCATCTGGCTGCGCACGCACAACTTTTCCTTTTGTTCGCAGCGTGCAGCATTTTTTGTTTGCAGCGCGTATTTACCAGCGATAGTTTGCAGTGTCAGTGTCCGATGTTTGGTGGCCGTGTGCAATAGTTTTTCTTTGCAATACGCCAATTTATTTTGTTTGCAGTGTGCGAGTGTATTTGTGTTTTCAGTGCTCGAATGTATTTTGTTTGCAGTGTTCTGATGTATTTTGTTTGCAGGACGTCAATTTATTTTGTTTGCAGTGTGCTGATGTATTTTGTTTACAGGACGTCAATTTATTTTGTTTGCAGTGGATTCCGTTTTGCGAGATGAGTGACTTTTCTTTTTGTAATATGTAGCTAAATTACTTGAAAAGGGGTGTCCCTTATGGGCTTCCGCGCTTCCGTACCATTGCCGGATTTCATACCGTGAGGGCCTGGGTCCGTGTATTATGGGATTAACAACACAAGACCATATATTCTCAAAGAGCACACCGAGATTTACAAAATCTACAAGTTTCGTGTCAATTGGGCCAATATTGAACAAGATACAGCCATTCAAAAACTTAAAAATTTACTAACAAATGTATGGATTGCCGGACACTTAGGTTGTTTACCATTTACATGGGAAAACCGGTTGGTAGACAGTTTGTACAAATGGTAAGCAAAAATCCCCAATGAAAAGTTCCGATCAGGATTGGCGTGTAGATTCGCACAACCCCTACTAAATAACACGTGACACGCATCAAAATTGGAGTAGGGCTTGGAACTAGTGAAAATTCCAAATGGTACACACATTTTCCCTTCGGAAATTTCGGTTGGAAATTTTGGACTACCTTTCAAAAAATTCCGTTTTCCCGTGGAAATTTCCGTTCGGGAAGAAAAAAATAGTCTTCCCATTTACATTTCATCCGAAATTTCCGGATTTTTTAGGTAAATGGTAAACAACCTTAGTCCATGGGCCAATCCTGATTTTGGTACCAAATTGAGGGACAAAGGATGACTGCTGGGAATTGATAGCACAGTTTGTGCATATTAAAATTTGTATGATAACCTTTCTGCAGGAGCAGCTTTCGAGGTATTTTTGTAACGTAAAAAGGCCAAAAATGGCAATTTGGTATGAAAACGAGGGAAAAGATAAATTATGATGGAATGTGGGCTAAATGTACATCTTTGTAGTTTAATTTATGTTGGGAGACATAAATGACTTTTGTTTTGTCGTTTATCCTCAAAATATCTCCACATTTGAATGAGTTTGAAAATAGAAAGGAAAATTGAAATGCAGCGTGCGCACTGTATTATGAGTAAAATCCAACATGGCGGCTACTGTTCCAGGTGAGTGTGGTTTTGATTTCCTGATTTATTAGCTGTTTTATCATGCCAAATGCAAAACCTTCTTTACAATTTAAGCAAAAGCATCTGACTAATAAGCAGATTAAACTTTTGCAGGCAAACTTATTTTAATATTTGACTTAATAAGCCAAATTTTAAAGGAACTTACAGATACTGTAGAATGTTCAGTCCATTATCTGATAGAAATCTAATGTAGTCTAGCTTTTACTAGTAATCTTTTTGTAAATTTAAAAGTAGAATGTAATTCTGACTTATTTTTAGCATGATTCATTTGTTGCAGAAAATGCTATTTGAGTATATTATCGGCTTTTTACCAGCAAAAATCAGTTCCCAGCAGTCAAAATCTAACATGTCACTCCACATGGCCCATTTTTTTCATACACTGCATAACTTAATATGGTAACGTTTATTGCAAATGGATTGCCACTTAAATACTAAAAATAGTCATTTCATTAAATAGGGGTCTCCTCTAAAAAACGGCTGAGTGAGTGAGTGAGCGAGTGAGTGTGTCTAAAAGACATAATGATGATGCTGAGGAATCAAATGTGAAACGACTCCACAAGGATAAAAACTGTATCATTCACTGCACCGATGATAGCACAGATTTAGCTAGTCTTAAAGGTGATGATTCATCGAAAACGCTGTTAAGAGCAGCAGAGATTCGTAAGCACCAAGAAATTCTCGAAATCTCCAAGTCATTAAGCGAAGGAGACGTCCCACACATTTATTACCATCGAAATTGTCGCAGTATTTTCACAATGAGAAAGTTATTGGATAAATTATCTGAGCAACCGTCCAACAGCCAGACTCACCAGGAATAGGTGGTTAGAAGGTTCACTATTCGATGATCTACCAATACTAGCACAACATACGAACGCAGTTGCATTTTCTGTGAAAGGCCAAAATATATCAAGGGTACAAGATGTCGTGAGCCTTTGGTACAATGCTGAGATATGCGTGCAGATAGTTCTATCAGAAAGATAGCTACGCAACGGAATGATAGCAAGATTCTTGCCCTTGTATCACGCGAGTTAGTTGCTGCAGAGGCATGTTATCACAAGACATGCTACAGGAGCTACACTAGACCAGATGCAAGTTGCGAATCACAACGAGATAACGAGTATGCCCGTCTAGAGTCTGATGCTTACCAAATGCTGTTTGACTACATTAGATCTGATGTGATAGAAAGTGGGAAAGTCGTAAGGCTATCTGAGATCACTCAATTACTTGTAGAGTTTCTTATGTCATTAGGAGTCAAGGAATGTAAACCATCGACAAGGAAGCATATCAGAAGGAACATAGAAGCAGAGTTTAGTGAGTTGCTTAAGTTTGAAAACTTGCTAGATAGCATCCATGTGTTCCTAATTCCTGCCAGCCTAACGCCAATGCAAATTGCTAGAAATATGGTTACTATCATTAGGGAAGAAAATGATAACAGATGCGCAATGACAAAGATGTCCAATATTCAGAAAGCTGCGGCTGACATCTGTGTAGCCATTCGGAACAAGGGAAGCAAAATGTCATAGCCACCGCGCCCTTAAGAGCTGAGTGACTGTGCAATAGATATTTCTGAAGAACTAAGTGTGTTTTTGTGTACATTGCTGACTGACAACAAAAATGTAACAGAGGGAGAATGTTGTCAAAGAATCCAAAGCTTGATGAAGTTCTTTTCACAAGATCTAATATTTGGAGTAACCAAAGGAAGGATTAAACCTCCTAAACTAATTCTTCTCCCGTATGCTGTGAAAACTCTTACAAACAATGTCGAGGTAGTGTCTATACTAAATCGTTATGGTCACGGCATTTCTTATTCCCACCTCGAGGAAATTAACACTGCTCTTTGCATGCAGAAGATGGCTGCAACAAGTGAAATTCCACTGCCTGACAATATACAACCTCACGTCAGTACCACATTGGCATGGGATAATATTGACAGGCTGGAAGAAACTCTTTCAGGAGAAGGCACTTCACACCGTGTAAACGGTATTGCAGTACAAGCGAGGCATTTTGGCCCCCAGCGCCTTATTGAGCAGTCACCTGGGATCACTAAAACTAAACAAAGGAGTTTAGAGCCACTGAATGTTGCAGCTCTACCAATTTATAATGCAAGTGAGCGTCAAGGCCCTAAGCCAAAAAGATATGTGGAGGTAGACTGCCGGGAAGCATTAAAAGATGCCTGCAGAAAAACCCTTTTGTGGGTTTTAGTGCGCCTACATGCACAGGTGAACCAGAAAGTTAGTGGATGGACTGGCTATAACATTTTGGTCCGTAACGAAATTGAGGTTCGCCAAGACAATATTGGGTATCTTCCCACCATTGATGCTGCCGCTACCAGCATGTTAACCGTGAATGAGATTTTAGTCCGCTCCCTCGAGATTAAAGAAGCTCTTCAACTGAAAAGCATAGTACTAGTATTTGATTAAGCTCTGTATGCGAAGGTAACGGAGATAGTATGGAGACATCCAGACCACTTTTCAGATATCGTCCTCCGAATGGGCGTCTTTCATACAGTCTGTACACGTTTGTCAATTATTGGGAAGAGATTTCAGGATGCTGGTTTAGGGGACATTGGCATTGAATCAGGAGTAATAGCCGAGGGATCTGCGACAGGAGTTCTGGAAGGACGTAAATACAACCGTGCTGTCAGGTTTCATAAGTTGATGTATGAGGCACTTCAAAGACTAATCTGGAAAGGATTTCAAACGTGGGTAGAAGAAAAGGTTCCCGCGAAGAAACAGTTTATCCAAGATTCCTTTTCCGGATTGAAACCATTGTACGGCAACCTTTGCCAGAAGGAACAACAGAGGGTCTTGGATAGTCCAAGTTTTACAGAGTTTATCACTCTGTATGATAAGTACCTCGATTATCTACGCAATAGTAATGGAAGCTTATCCAGTTTCTGGATGTCATACATTGATCTCGTGGAAATTCTGCATGCTGAATATGGTGAGAGCGTAAAGAGACGGGCATTGGGAGCTGCATTTGTGTGCCATTGAACAAATGATACCATGGTGCTTTGCATATGATAACATCAATAATGCCCTTTATCTACCTGCATACTTGTCTGAGATAACCCACCTCGAAGAGACCCATCCAGATGCATATGAGTATCTGAAAACTGGTGGATTCTCAGTCCAGATGGGTGATCAAAATCCATTTGGTAGGGTTCCAGTTGATCAGACATGCGAAGAGACGGTCATTAAGGACACGCAGACCGCAGGGGACACCAAAGGCTTCAGTCTTAAAGCAGGGGCAGTTAGCAAGTATTATCTAGTTGCTGAATGTCGCAGTATTTTTTTTTTTGAAGCAGCATAAGGACAAGCTTCGTCTAAGTAGATCTAATTCTCAGCATACCGATCTTCAAAAAACCAGAATTGCAAGAGATGAGGCTGATGTGAGGTCGCTCATGACTATGCTAGAAAGCAACTGGATAAATCCATTCAGTGCTGAGCAGCAAGAGTTTGTATGTCTGTCAACCAGAAAGGTTGTTACAAAAAACATAGAAGAAGACCTGCTGAACGCAAAAACTGTAGGGGAAAAGGCCTACCAAGAATTCCGTTTCCAACGCCTGGAGGCAAATCCACCTAAGGTCAAATTCCACGATTCTTTGAAGAAATCAAAGCTGCAGACATTTTCTGAACTTAACAAGAAAGTGAAGGTCAAGAGCAAAACAGCGAAGGAGATCATGCTAAAAGCGGATAGATCTCTATTTGGGCCAGATGGTTATAATAGCAGAAAACAGACAGCTTCATATGAAAGATGGTCTTTGTCATCCCATGGGACCTCTTCCTTGGGCGCTATCCTCAGTAGATGGGTCATTGCAGAAGACCAGCAAGATAGCACTGGCCAAGGAGCTGCAGAAGAATGTACCTGCTGCAGAGGAAATTCCCCAGTCATCTGCTTGCGTCATAGATGGTATGGTACTAGTGCAAAAGTTGAAAGGTGACCATAAGAAGTTTTCACATGTTGTTCAGATGTTCCTGACTTTGGAATGGTTCTTCACGAGGGAGCATCCTTCCCCGGTAGAGAACTGATTGATGTTATCTTCGATGTGTATAGAGAGAATTCAGTTAAAAACGCAGAAAGACAGCAAAGAGGGGCTGAATATGGAAATGAATTCAGAAATACTCAAGCTGACCATAAAGTGCAGCAGTGGAAAAAGTTCCTTCTAAATCCACAGAATAAGAAAGCCTTAATAGTATTTGTGTCCAAAGAATGGAAACAAGAAAAGTATCAGAGAAAGTTGATAGACAAGGTCCTCTTTTTGGCTTGTGAAGAAGAGTACAGATGGCCTCAGAAGATACAGATGTCTTTATACTCTGCGTGTCATTCCAGCGCTTAATTCCGTCGTCAATATTTTTCAAGTGTGGAACACAGACAAGAGTTAGATACATCAGCATCACCAGTGTAGTGCAAGCCATAGGTCCAAATCTGTGTAACAGTCTCCTTGGTATGCATGCTTATACTGGTTGCGACACAGTGAGTGCTTTTGCTGGTCGGGGAAAGATTGGAGCACTTCGAATAGTCAAAGAGCACAGATCCGTTCAGGACATGTTTGACCTCTTGGGAGTGGAATGGGAACTCTCCGATGATTTATTTCAGAAGCTTCAGGATTTTACTTGTCGTATGTACAGTTCTCGCCCAGGAACAAACAGTGTTAATGAACTGAGATACAGAATGTTCTGTTCAAGGAGAGGCAACATCGACTCTGACCAACTACCACCTTGTGCTGATTGCATGTACAAGCATGCTTGCCGAGAATATATGGGTCTTGTGTTGTTAATCCCATAATACACGGACTCATACCCAGGCCCTCACGGTATGAATTCCGGCAATTGGATACATTCTCGTTGCCATCGGAAACGTCAAAGTCTTGGCGTGAAAGCTTTGTGTGGAAACTTGCGTGGTGTCGCGCTCAATTGGGAAGCGTAGTATAGCAGATCCATACTGGGCTCTGTACGTTTGTGCGCAACATTTCGACGAATATCTGAAGTTTGGGAGAACGCACAAAGATAAAACTCGGAGAGGTGACTTCTTTATTCATTTCCTATTTCATCCTAGTTCTTGACTTCATTCAATGAATGGCTCTTGATTTAATTTTTTATTGCGTGACCGTGAAAACACTCTATCTGATCGGAAAATGTTGATTGGTCGAGACAAATTTGCGTATGCTTCAGAAACGAGTTGGCGCGAAGATGACATCAGTGTTTTTTTCTAAAAATAGCAGCAGTCCTGGTACTCAGCTCTCTGTCGCAAGACAGCTGCTTCGCTCGACGCAGTCACTTCGCCGCTCTGCTCGCGTAAAAACAAGAGATGTGGAAGAAGCTCTTTGGCGATAAAGATTTTGAATCCAGGCTTTTAAAGTTAACAAATGACACGGGTATTTCAAGACAACAGGCCGAAATAGTTCTTCGTGAGTGTAACGGAGATGTGGAGCTCGCAAAACAAAGGATTCTAGCAAAATCGTCCCCTCTAAGTTCAACATCGATGGCGGCTAAAGCAGAAGTTCCCAGTTCGTCGAATATTTATCCTGATGCTCCTCCGCCATACTCCGAAACTGTCGAAGGAGCCATGTCTGTACCTACAGCTTTTCCTCCTCCTTATGTTAGCCAAGACAAAGACGTACTTTTGGGTGAACTCAAAGCGGTGTTTCCAAGTGATACTGAGGAAAGATGTTGTGCGTGTTTCGATCGAATTCAGCCAGACAAAAGTGAAGGCTTCAGTGGTGAAATGATTTGGCAGGGGCTGAAGGTAAGCAAACAACACATGTTTGAAGATCTAACCTCCTTTAATTCAACGCAAACTAATACGGTTATAAATGGTGATGTCTGAAACTTGAAATGGATTGGATGTCTAAATGCTGTTGAACGTTCAATCTTAAACCACACACTTAGAACGACAGTGTGACAGTTTAAATCGAACGTTTTCGGGCAAACTGCGTTGATTACGTACATACTTATCAAAGTGTTGTAAAGCTAATCTGAGCTGCTAACATCAGCGTAGGGAAGCTAGTTAACGATGTCTTCTTTACTTTCACTTCAATCTCCAACCAGTTTGCATACCGGCATCGTTGTATTGGGTTATGCCCCTTCGCCAGTAAAAGTTAAATATTGAAGGAGTACGTTTATATGGGATGGCATTAGTAAAAGTTTGGTGCAACACTAAACTCAAGAGCCTGATTAAAAAGTTATTTCACTTAAGTGGCTTTTCTTTACGCATCAGCAAAGTATTTGTGCTCAGTCATTTGATCGTTAAGGGTGAGGTAGCTTAATTAAGATGCAGTGCTCGACACAAACTTTTTTGGATACTAGGCAATGGGCTAGTAAGTAAAAAAATCACCAGCCTACATAGACAAGCCACTAGTCCAAAACAAGAAGCTCAATACATAGTCTTACTCTGTTGTCTTTTATTCATATGAAAGTCTAGCCTGAGTATCAGGCGTTTCTAGGGTGGGGAAGGCAAAAAGAGCGAGAAAGTGAAGGAAGAAACGCCTGACACAAACAGCTTCTCAGAAGCCTTCCACCCCCACACAGCGCGTGTTATAATTAGCCAATCAAGATCACTTCCGGTAACTGTCATGTGTCATGAGAGTAAACTTCAATATGGCATCTGTAACCCCTGCGCTGGAAGCTTGACTTCCGGTTGACTCACGTGACGTTTCTTATTGTCTTTTGACCAATTAGCATAACATCCAGAATCTGAATGTTGGACACAAGCGAATCAATGGCTTTGTGTCAGGCCCTTCTCCTCTTCCTTCCCCTCGTCCCCGCTTCCCTGATAGGGCCTGATACTCAGGCTTATGAAAGTCCAGTAGTGATTATCAGCCATAAATTTAATGCAGCTTTGTTTCTGCATCAGTGTTGGACCCACATCAACAAAGCAATGTTTTGTGTTGAAAATTTTAGATAATGAACAATTTTATCAACAATTATATGGCTTAAGCAATTAACTTCACCGAAGTACTAGTTCATGCCAACCTGCCAGCATGTTGTGACACTACAAGAATGATTTGCAAAGAAATATCAAAATGTATGATAAAGATATCTCAGGATCAGTAGAAAGACGTTTTCTCAACATTTTCTCGAAAAAGCTCAAAATCTTCATTCGTTCAGTGTCTGGTCACGCCAAAAAAATCTAAGATGGTGGACCTATGGTGGCTCTTTCCCAGGCCCCTTTTGAGTGAATGGAAGCAAGGACGTAACGCCAAGATGGCGTCGGTTTTGCGGTTCAATCGTATGATACCCTTACAATACCCCTACGATATGGATTACAAGTCCTCTGGTTTAAATTACTCAAGCTTTGGAAACTAGCTACTGATGACGCTCTCTATAAAGAACTTCCCAGGTTATAGAGTTGTGGTAAATGTAGTTTTCCATGCAACTAACTAGTACAGGGGCTAGTGGGTGCATATTTTTACTAGCCCAGCATGAAGTTCTACTTGCTCGGGCTAGTGAACTAGCGTTAGTGTTGAGCACTGAGATAGTTAAACTGATTGTATGAAGAGTGGAAAGTAATTCATGAGTGAGTAAACTAAGACCTAGGATATGTTCTGGTGAAACCCAATAAAAATTCGAAATCAAACCAGTGATTAGTGGCAGACCTCTCAGCGAACTGCAAAGTTGACAAGATTTCCACAAAGCCCCATACATTAATGTTATACATACATTTTGTGACTCAAACGTTGTTCATTTCTGGAACAGGGTTAGTATGCGTAATTAATGTATGGGGCTGTGTGGAAATCTTTCCACAAAGTTTCCATTATGCACCAAAAGGTCAATATTCATGCACTATGATTGTGTGGTTTCACAAATTATCCATTCACACCTGCACCTTTGCACACACACCCCCTCTCCCACCCCTCTTCACAAAAGGTTTTTTTAACCCCCCCTTTCCCTCAGAATTTTCATTCCAGCTCCCCTATCTTCTGGAATTTCTGGGGTTTTTTCAATCACTATTCCTGAATCCCTCTAAAGTTCCAAACTGGTTCATACACCTACCATTCATACACGAGCCCACAAGCTCTTAGCTCTGAATTAATATCATGTTTACATAAAGGTTGTATGTATGTATGTATGTACCTATAACAATGATGACTTGCGCTGTTATGATCAATTCTTTTATTGTTGTGGCCACGTCATTTGCTGATCTGGAAATAACACTTTGAATGTTTGATTTCTTACATTGATCAATAAAATATTGCTAAATTTGTTTGTTGTTGCTTAGTTTATGTTTATTATTTTCGTGGGTGCTTGAGACCCTCATGTAAAAAAAACCCATAAAGGTTGCTTAGTGTGGCGTGCTAAACGTTAAGATAAACATAATGTAAAAAGTTGCTGGAACATTATTGAAGCAAAGCCACTGAACATGACCACTCACAGACAATAGTTTTGATTCTTTCATTGTTGAAAGCTCCCAAGTTGAAGGCTGCATAACATTTGCAGTGTATTTTATGCATGACTAAGTGTTTGGCACCTTGGGGACAAAGGAGAGTGGCCATTGTAGAGAGGTGGCCGTTATAGGGAGGTAGGGGTGTAATACGACACCTGTTTTCTGGAACCACACTTTGTACATTTAACAAATTGAATGTGGTTAAGTGTTGTCTGTACTCTTATAGACGAGGATATTTGTCATCACAATGGTCAAAATTTGTTGTGGGCTGACAGAAAGGTTGGAGCTAATGGTGGACCCCAGGTATTGGAACTTATCAACTGTGGAGTTCGTGAGGGCCAATGTGGATGCTCAGGGGAGAGTCTGCCTTGGCCCATCACCTCGGTCTTCTTCAGGCTGACAGTGAGGCCTAACCCATGACATGCGTTTGCAAACTGTTCAATCAGTCTCTGGAGAGCTTCTTCTGTGTGTGTGGCCAGGGCAGCATTGTCCGCAAAGAGGGCCTCTTTGATGGTGACGGTCCTGACCTTGGTCTTCGCTCGGAGTCTGGCCAGGTTTAACGGTTTGCTGTCAGATCTTGTGTGCAGGTAGACTTTGTCTTCATTGTTGTTGAAGGCACAGGTCAGGACAATGGAGAAGAAGATCCCAAAGAGAGTGGGGGCGAGCACACAGCCCTGCTTGACTCCGCTGTGGATGGGGAACAGCTCAGATGTTGCACTGTTGTAGCAGGCTGTACTGTGCGTGTCTGTAAGGGAGGACTCAATCATGGAGTGCAGCTTCAGGGGGCAGCCGATCTTCTTCAAGGTCAAACGTCTTCGTGAGATCTATGAAGGCAAGGAAGAGCAGCTGACCTTGTTCTTGGCATTTCTCTCACAGCTGTCTCACAGAGAAGATTGTATCGATGGTGGTTCTTCCCGCCCTTAACCCGCACTGGGACTCGGAGTAGATGCACACGGTTAAGGCTTGCAGCCGGACCAGAATGACTCTAGCAAATGCTTTGCCAACTATGCTCAGCAGGGAGATGCCAGGGTAACTGTTGCAGTCACTGCAGTTGCCTTTGTTCTTGTACAGGGTCGCTATCTTGGCATCCCGCATGTCCTGTGGTATTGAGCCCTTTCGCCAACATAGGCATAGCAGCTCATGAAGGTCCGCCATCAGCGCTTCCTTCCCCTGCTTGATGACTTTTGGGTAGCCTGCGTAGCATGGCGGTTTTGGTTGCTAAGTAATAATGGTGGGCGATGGCAGAAAAACCGCGAGGAGATTGGGGCGGGAGCAACTGAAAAACCGCTTGCATGGATGGGGGGCTTTTTTGAGTCGGTCCGTATGCCAGTGTATGGATCGTTCCCATTGGTACAGAATGCTTGCCCATCAATCATATATTTTGGTAATTTCCCTTGCGCAAAGTTTCATTTTTCTATCAAGCCTATGATTGGCTGGGGAATTGAAAGCAGACAAGTTGTCACCCCGGGTGTCAAAATGAGGTGAAGAGGGCGGCAGTCAAAAACCCCTCGAATCCAGGCAGGCGGTTTTTATTTTTCTCACGGCTTTGCCGCTCGTGCGACCGGCTTGACCGGCTTGGGGGGATTCCGACCTCTCTTGGGGCTTTGCTTGAGGAAAGACAGTCAATGGCCTTGCTCAGTTCTTCTTTTGTTGGCGCCTCATCCAGTTATTCCATGATGGGTAGCTGGCTTATGGCATCCAGTGCTACGTCAGTATGATTACAGCAATGAAAAATGAACTTATCAGCAGGATTTGAGTGTTGTCAAAAGCCAAAGTAGTGGTGACACTACTGTATAGTGTATGTTTTTCCCTTTGAACCCAAAAATCAAAATTCAATTCTCATTTCCCAGCCCTACACATTTCCTATAGAACTAGTGGTGAGAAGATGTCGAATTTTCTAGAAAATTCATCATACACTGAAAAGGAATTACAGGAAATATATTCCTTTGTAGCAAAGTGTCTTTCAATTTCCAGAGAAGGGCAAATATTGGGAATAGAAGAGTTTCTGGTGATGTCAATGTTTACATTTTGCCTCATTAGCACATAGCAAACTGTAAACTGTAAACAAGTGGACACTATAAACTAAAAGAGCATAATTTTTTGTCCGTTTTGTTGACTGTTATGATTAGTCTGATATATTGAATATTGTCTGAGAATCTGGCTTTGAAAACCTGTGAGATTTGCAAGAAGTTGTATGCAGAGCTCTCCTTTTATGCAGGTGACCAATGATTTTTGTCACCTTTAGACTATTTTCCTTTATTCTACTTCAGCTCTGTTGGAAAGGGGAAACCCTGGTATGACTGGGTGACAAGAGTTGCTATCCTAAAAGATAAGATTGAGAGGTTAAAGGCAAACTGGAAATTAAAATATGAATTAACCCTTTAACTCCCAATAGTGCCAAATGGCACTCATAGATTTTACTCTGTCTAACGCCAGACGATTTTACTCGTCAAAGGGAGACCCCTTGGGAGTTAAAGGGTTAACCACATCTTCACCCAAAAATTATGTCCCCATTAAGTACATTTCATCATGTTTTTACTTACTTGATATTGGAAAGTATTTGGGGAACCTCAATATAGTCATCTGTTTTATGAAGAATTTCGAAGAGTATTTGTTTAATTTTAGCTTTAAATTGATATTTTGTTAAAGACTTAAGAAATTGTCTACTGCACACAATTTGAATGGCAAAATCTACCAGTGGTAGTTGAATGCTGTATACTTTAGATTTTTTTTTAAAACAGCATGGTTAAGTTAATGGTTTGTTTCCAAAACAGCAAATTGTTAAATATTTTTGGGAATACACCTGTACCTATAGATGTTCCTCTAAAAAAAATAATGAAAATAGCATATTTTGCTGTATTTTATGCTGAACCGATTATTTTTAGCCCTGCTAATCTGAAATATTTTCTTTCCCTTGAGACTTGAATTTAACAGGGTTTAACTGTAAATAATTTGTCATGTTTTTCAGGCATACCACTCTGAGTGCTACTTGAAGAGCAAGGGTCCTAAATGTGAACATTGCTGTTTTGCTCTGATTGCCTTCCCAGAAAAAGGCTTATCAGGAAGATGGGGTATTTATAATGGATGCAAATACCATGAGGAATGCTATGTGCAGTATGCAGGACCACGCTGTAGCGCTTGCTTTGATGTGATTAACGTTGACCCTGAAAATGGTTTCTCTGGCAAGTGGGTCAATGACGGCAATAAACAATTTCATGAAGAATGCTACAAGAAGAAAATCTTTGTTGAAATGAGAGCCAAACATTCTTAGCTGTGGTAACCATGGATTAAGGAACCTTCGGATGTGGTGTGAAGATATTTTTTATTCATAATTTACTGGTATACACAAAGAAAAAATATTATGGGAGAAAAATAATCATGCTTGTAACAAGTTCAAGTGTCCAATTAGAAATCCCTTCTCTTGTCATTTTAAGGGGGAACTATTCCTTATCCTTATCCTATACTTATTTAATTTGCTTGGGCATTATTATCTTTCACAACAATCAATGCTCTGAGAGCTACAATTTATGGTATTAGAGTTTAGTGGTGTACTCTATATATACTAAGCAGTCTTTCAGTGACCTCCCCCATACCTGGTGGTGTCATTTATAGAATTAACCCCAGAAAGTACCTTTAAAATGATATATTATATGCAGTCAAATGGTTCACTGTTCACATTTTAGAAAAAATTGGTATTTCCCTTGGATTGAAAATGGTTAACTACAGTATTGAGACTTCCCCCTTGCACAGCTGGTCAGCTGGAACCATACTCTTTGTTTTCTGAGTTAATGATAAATTCTCTTTGTTTTCCTATTACACTACATTTTGGTTAAATTGTTTCAAATTTATGCAGATTACTCGGGGTGTTAGCCCTTAGGTCCTTGAACAGTTGTTCTGGTGAAAGGTTTTTGATTTACTTAATGAAGAAAACAAATTTAACGGCTCATCACTAAATTCCATTTTTTATTGGCTAGTTCAAATGGAAGCCATCAGAGTTTCAGACTTATTTTAAAGCACTTTGTTGATAATCACCTTTACAACACTCTTGCTATATTTAATAATTTGTTAAGAGAATTTCTTGTAAGCTCAAGGTACCATATTTCATTTGTTCTGATCATTTTGTAAAATTCTTGGGACCCATACATGATGTTTGGTCAATGTTATTATTATCAACAAAACACTTACAACCAAGTTAGAATAATTTTTAATGATTCTGCAAGGTAGAAATCAGATGCCACTTCAAAGGTTACATGGTCATACAGACAGAATCAAGGAGATTTGTTAGTTAGATTCATTCAATGCTTGAGAATAAAAAATATATCAGAACATATTTTATTTTATTTTGGTTGAAATTTAAGAATATTTTGTACTGTACTCTAGAGTGAACCAAAATTTGGTTGCATACACTGTAAGTTATGCCTTAGGCTAATAGTGATAAACCTTTGATCATAGATCTTATAATTTAACTGAAGTTAATGCAGGACTTTCTTTCTTGCAGTTAAAATAGTGTGCATATGTATAAATTATGTGTTTGATTCTCTTGCGTCAATTGTTACTAGTGCTGTAGAACAGTGCTATTTTGGGATGAAATGCAATGCCTAGAAGATTTGTCTTGTTTTCTGGGCTTGGTATAACTCAATAACATCCTGGAATTATTTACTTTTAATATCACACAGAAAACTCATTGACTGTGGGGTCTTTTTTGACTGTGAGAATATTATTTGATCCATATTCTGTATAAACAGCTATAATTTTATGTCAATAAGATATGCACAAACATTTTTGTCTGCTGACACAATCTGTGAAGCAAACATTTTTCTGATTGCAAAGCTCTCCAAAAGAAACTGTAAGTTCATGCTTAGAAAACTGTATGTAGAGCCGATGTATTGTTATAGTGGGGAAAAACAAAAGGGCTTTATTGCTCGTACAGAAACTTAAAAAGCAAATGCCTGGTGTAAAATAGGTTTTGCAACTGTGTTACAGTAATAAATTAGAAAGAAATGCTGTCAATGCTGACTTAAATATTGTGTTACTCTGGTAAGGGAGAGTTCTTTAGTTATGGCTGTGGGTGAGTCATGAGAAAATGAAGAAATCACGAAGGGGATTACTGAAAAACTATAGTCAAAGGGGGTCAAACCATGTTTTTTCTGTTTTATCACAAATTGGCCGTTCTGAAATTCAAAATGGAACAGGGGCGAGTTTCAAATTTTGAAGTAATCGATAAATTGACACCATCACATGAAAGATAACATTGAGATTGGTCGTTTGACCAAGTTTGATTCTTTTAGGTTGAACAGAGACCAAGTTATGGCCCTTGAAACATAGCTCAAAATCCATACAAACGTCTCTAATTTTGAGGCTGCGTCCCCCAAAACCATTGTTTTGGGGCGTCCCCCAAAACCATTGTTTTGGGGAACGCTGTCAATGGTGATGGTGTCAATTTATCGATTACTTCAAAATTTGAAACTCGCCCCAGTTCCCTTTTGAATTTCGGAACGGCCAATAGTGATAGCCTTCTGTAGTGGGCTAGGATGATGTTTTATTAAGCGCTTTATTTGTCCAACTCCGAGTTACAACAGCGCCATGCTTTTTCTGTCTCGCTCTCTCTTGTCCTCCAAACCGCGAGAAATTACACGATTGACAGGTAACACAAAACAACAACCGGAAGTGGTCACTACACCTCTCCCCTCCCCCCTCCCTCCGGCATAGATAATGAATGCTCCTCATCGTGATACGCCTTGTTAAACCCTGAGATCAAAATTAAAATCCATATTTTTGCCGCTACACATTTCCTATAGAAGTAGTAGAAAGTATCAAGCAAATTCATCTTGTGTGATCCTGTCCATTCTCCACTTATGCCCAGAAATGAACGCAAATCAAAAGAACAAAATAACAAAAACTACGAAAATAACAAGACAGCGCTAAGATAACTGGGCTCCCCAAAAATAACGAAACTTGACGAAAATAACAAATCGCAAAAGTAACAAAGCTTTCTCGAGAGAAGGAGAAAGAGGGACCCCGCAAAGATAAGAAAAATAACGAGAATAATAAATGATCACAAAAGTAATAAATCTTTGTCGAGAGAAGGAGAAAGGGGGGCTCAAGGAATATAACGACAATAACAAATCATTGCGAAAGAAACAAATCTTAATCGAAAGAAGGAGAAAGAGGGCGCCACAAATATAACGAAAAGTGCAAAAATAAAAATTACGGTGAATTACAGCAAAGCCGCGGCCACGAGGCGCGAAGAGCCGCGAGGGAAAAAATAACCTCTGGTCGCATGAGTAATGAAACTCATTTCCGTGCTGTGCCGTCGCCTGGGAAACACGCTTTTTCTAAGCCAATCGTAGTTCTTGTTTCATGTCGGCTGGGAAACCACGGTTTTCGTAAGCCAATCACATATTGTTGTTTTCTTTGCAGAACCAATCAACGAATTACGTCAAATTGTCCTAATTTGATGATATGAAAACGGATTTCTCGGCTCCTGCGACCAGAGGCTCGTCTCTCGCCGTCTGTTCTGGTTTTCAGGGGCCCCTGGAGCCAGGGTAGGTTGTGAGGTGAGACATTAACACAACGGCTTACGGTTCTTGGTGTTGTTTTGGGTAATATTATACCATCTAAGCTGATTTCAGAATAATTATCTTAGGTAATTTCATACGCCGTGCTTCTGCCGTGCCGAACTCAAATGAATTTGGGTCGACCCAAAAAAAATTTAGAAGGGTTTGTATGGAATTTTGTAAGCATAACTGGGCTACGATCTCAGAGACAATTTGCCCCCAAATGCTCACTTTTGGCCAGTAGGCCTCTTGGACATTGTTCTTTCAGAATATCCTGACAAATCCCATAATTTCAGAAATTTCATTTTTGTGACGTCACACTTTAGTACTCTATGGCTCGACTGTAGAACAACAAATGTTTCAAACGTCGATCTTAATTCAGTAGCGCCGAATTCAAAATGCTATCAAACCTTCCATATAAAATTTATTAATAACATACTCATGATTCAGTTCGGCGCGACAGTGGCACGCCGTTTTCAAGAGACCCGAGTCAAGCTACTGCCATGCGGCAAGACAGGGCCTGCCATGCGAAACAGTCGTGTCGAACTTAATTCAACCTACCGAACTGAATTATTTAAAAAGTTGTGTTATTGCCCTACTTGAATCGAATTCAATTTATTTAGTTCGGCACGGCAATAGAGCTACGTTTTTTTCAAATAGGCCTTCAACGGTTTACAGTGCAACTATTCCGACCAAGGCCACCCAAGAATTTTTTTTACAAAATTGACCAATAATGTTCAAGTGATGAAACAACAGAATAGCCGTAATTTCAATTTTGTTGTGCTTCGATAGTGGGTAAATTTGTTATACATAATTAATTTTGTCAAAATCCATTGGCTAGTTTGCAGGAAATTTTCCTGGGTGGCCTTGGTTCAAGTGGTCGCACTGTAATCCTCTGTAAAGTTGTTGAAAACCACTAGTTAAACGCATATTGTTCAATTCATTGATTTAATTTACCTCCGCAATGAAAAATTTTACAGCAATTTCTTCTGCTCTAGGCCGTACAAAAATATCGATCTTTAAAATTGGAACAGGGCTAGTTTATTAAAATTAGTTAATTGTTTCAAAACAGCTAATGTGAATTAAAAACGTTTATTGAGATCTAGGTATATATTTTGTTCTGTCAAGACTAAAAATTGCCTTCTTAGCATTTGGCCAGGACGCCATGTTCTGTCATGCAAGGACACGCCCACCATTTCAGTGCCAATTCACTTGAACAACTAGACTTACTCCCAGGTAAGGCCTGTATGTATTCGTGGAATTTACTTCAAAATGACTGTGAAATCCGAGAAGAAAAAACACAAGATGATTTTTTGCGAATGAAGAGAATCATTTTCACGGGCATCAAGCAATACGTTGGACAAAACAAACGCAACCTTACCTAAAATTGAACACGGGTAATATTACACGTCAAGTCTCTTACGCAGCAGTTATTTATACCGTACGGGATTCCCCTTGGCCCAAATACTGGCTGCGTAGCGGACTATGATTTATGTTTTGCACCAAACCTTACACTTGGCCACTGTCACTGTGAAATCGTACGTTTCACTAGACATTTCTAACGTTTATTTTGTAATAACACAGTTCGTGTGAAACTATGGCTATGTTCAGCAGATGCTAAAATTATTTCCACAAAATGCCCCTTTTGTAAGAAATCTCCACTGATGAAACAGCGGTGTTGTGAATTGGTTCCAACTACAGTAAAATAATTCAGAAGCACTTCACATTGTTACTTAAGTAGGAAAAAATTACAATGACATGTTTTCCCTGCATCATTTAAAGTTTAGCAAATGTGATGTCGACAGCAAAATTTTCTTTATACGTCTTCCATGTTTTGGGTTTGTGAGGATTATCCAACTCTCCACGACGAAGGAACAATCTGCAAAATTCAGAAACATAAAAGGGTCATGGAAATTTTGTTGTTTTCTGACAAAACCTACACAGAAATGCTACTTAATGACCTTTGCTCATGCCGAAACATTCCTTGAAATGCAGGAAGAGTCATCCATAGTACATATTAGGCCATGGTTTCAAGACGACGCGCGTGAATTAAAAAGAGTTAGAATGCAATCCATTTCCATCCTTGCCATCCGTAATAGAAGACAGTATTTAGTCTCAGTGCGATAACACAGTCTGGAGTAAAAGAACTGTTTCATTATTTTTGGGTTTCACCGACGCCGGTAGCAAGACAGAGCTCCTTTAAAGTAATATCAGAGGTGGAAGTAGGATTGTTGGAGGTTCCACAACCGTGCTTATAGTTTTATTTCATCTCCTAAACTATCAGCGCAGACGCACTTAAGAACAAAACAGTTCAGCTCACAAATACAGCACTCAGCCACAAATATAAGTGATCGAGAGTGAAATGGAAATTGACCATCCCATCCATTTATTATTTAATGTTGAATTGCAAGACCCTTTGCGCTCTAATTAAAACTTTTATGGCTGGAAATTCACGGAGGGAGAGGAGAATCATGGAAAACCGTAACTTCTGAGGTGCTAAAAGCCTGTATTAGCTTGTAGGTTTCACACACACGTTAGGCAAATGAGTCTCATTTTCAATCAGGACCTTCAGATTTCAGTACGAGTACAAGATCAAGTACGAGTACAAACTTCTAATTTCAAACCATTTACCTCCACTGAACCCTCAGTCTTCCTTGTTGCTTACCAGCACATCAGGAGATTGTAGAAACAAGATTGATGTCACTAGTTCATCTTAAGCACGCGAACAAGATTTGAAAAGTCGTACTTGTACTCAATCTCGTACTCGTACTCAAATCTTTGCTTCCTCTATCAAGTTCGAAAGTCGCGCATTTTCCACGAGATGTACCAAAACAAAATCTACCAACTGTTTTGCTGTACACAGACACCTAAATACATTAAAATAAGAAATCCAACAGGGTTAATTAGAGCTTGCAAAGTTACCTGTTATTTTTAATAAAACTTGTATGAAACCAGAAGAAGAAAGCACATTTGTCATATTCGCATGGAACACTCTGGAAAGGGTAGAACGTAATATCGTGGATTAATTTATAAGAGACGCCAAGAACAAGCAGGATACAATACAATGTGGTGGTTATTTAAACACAAGTAACATGGTTGTCAACCCTTGTTAACTTTTTGCGCAATCCCGGGCATACTACATCATGACTTAAATCTGGGACGTCACCAGGGGCGCGGCATTTGGGAGACCATTCTGGGAGATGAAAATAGAATGTATTTTTGGCGCGTTTTTTTTTTAATTGTCTATTCTAATTCCGCCGGGAATCCTTAGAATCCACCCCGCCGGGTTATTCTGCTGCGTGATGTAGAATGAGCAGAATGTGCAATTCGTGACACGTCAATCTCTTCGGCAACAAATAAAAGATTCTGACCAAAACACCAGTGTGTCGGCGACGTCGGCGGCAAATTCAACTTTGGCTTCCGAGCCTGAGAAGAAAAGCAACTGCAATTGGACAGCATAAGAAACCGTTTGTCTTAACAGTTTGAATAAGAAACATGAAGACCATTCTCCTGATGTTCCGTCCAAACGAAAATCTATCTGGGGAACATTTCGCGCGCGATGAACGAAGGGTATTTTCCTTCCCCAGTACATTGCGAAAACAAATGGAAGTCGTTGCTGTTAAGCTTTCGTGCATGTGTGTAGTCTTTTTGTTTTGTGTTGTGTTGTGAAATTCCCATCATTCCCATGGAATAGCCCAAAAAACTGCACCCTAAGAGCCAGGACCAGGAGATTTTGCTCGCAAATGCTGACTTCGAACCTCGGTTTCTTGAAAGAAAAACAGTATGCTGACTATTTAACAAAAAGATTCCATTTTTAAGTGCATTAGTGCTCAGATAACGCACAGATGGCGGCCGAACAGTAAGAACAAAGAAATACTATAGGAGTAGCGTGACTGATTCTCACTACCTTTTGACGCCCTCGGCGCGTTATCAGAGTACACAGTTACTACCAAATAATGGCAAATAATAAATACTGTTTTTATAGTGGAAGTCCACTTAGCTATCCAAGCTAGTTTACAGGCACTGCACTTGAATCCCGAGAAACAAATAATTCAAATAAACATAACATGATAAGAATCCCAACTGGCGGGAGGCAAACCAGTTGGCTATTTACAAAGATGACCGAGGAGTTGAACCAGGCACTTACCCAGAACAACACCAGTTAGTGACCAGAGCGGGATTTGCACCGAGGTCACCGCATTGGAATCCAGCGCCCTAAACCACTTGGCCATCCTGCCTCTAAATGGAATCGATTTGTTTTATACATTGTTTACATCAGACTTTCTTCGACTCTAGACATCATTCATGCAACAACACTTTAATCGCAAACTCCTTTAGACCAATCGAAACGCGAGGTAGGTTTACACCGGTTTCTTTTTGGACACCCCTTCCTACTTCAATTTTGAATTTCCAGACCATAATACGCTAACAGTTAAAACAGCCAAACCCTCTCAATCCCTGAACTTTAATGGCCTGAAAATTGAAGTATATTTACATCTGAAATTTCGAGGAATTATTGTTTTAATTTATTTTGGGGGGATGGGTGGGAGAAATCAGAGCTACGTCCAAATGTCCTTAGTTTTGGAATTTTGTTTGCTGTCATTCATGGCGGATGAGCTTCAGAGTTTGTGTCGAATTTCAAAACACTGACAAATCGACTTACTGGGTTTGATGAATAAAACTTCATTTTAATATCTCCGGTAAGAGTTGGCGATTCAGCTTCATAAAGGATAATGACAAGTTTGTCAAGATCTTTCAGCACTCTAACCTGCCAGAGAAAAAAACAAACAAAATGCAGTTGATGTAAGGTTCTGGAGAGTAACTGTCAGAAATGTCATAGTTCGTATTTTAGTTAACTCCAAAAAAGCGTCCTCTTTGACTGGTACGTATTACTATTAAATCAATAAAAGGTGATCACCCAACTAGTCACTAGTTTAAGCTAAAGTTTAGCTTTTTACTTCATTTGATATACCACAATTTATATCTCAGAATGGTTTAACTTAACCCGTGAAACAATTGTTATTAGAAAGCATGTAATATATCGTAATAGTCAAATACACACAAACAACACAAAGGGATCAATGTGTAATAATAATAATAATAGTAATAATAATAATAAAGAATTTATATACCGCTTAAATCCGTTTACCCCAAAGATGCTGTTTACAATAGTTGTTAGCTATAAAAATTAAAATTATAATTGTCGTTATAAAGTAAAAGGAAATGTTTTAATTTTTTTCCTAAAAACTTAAACTACAGCCGGATTCACCTAGGTGTCGGACACTTTGTTCGAGCGAGTGCTTTGTTGTCATAGATCAAGCAACAACACGGACACAATTAAAAATCAAGGAGGCAGCGTGGCATATTCACTGGGAGAAACCGTCGCTAAATCAACAATTGTTTCAGGTAAATCTTAATCTTTCTTTGTAATCTGTATCATACCATAGTTATTCTAATTTTCCGCTCAGTATATATTGTTCATTATTGTAATTCCATCCATAAACTCACAATGGCACAGGAGTTGCCGAAACATGTCCTTCAAATTTAAAAGTCTTGTTCTCTTCATCAAGATTTTCTTAAAAGCTCTAAACTATTAATTGATCTTATATCTAGTGGTAAACCATTCCAGAGTCTAGGTGCTGCACCACAAAATGCTCTTTCGCCATATCGTATAGTATTGGTACGAGGAATTACTAATAAATTCATAGACCTGGAACGCAGTGTTCGCGTAGGTTTGTACTGAGTGATGAGGTCGGATGGATAAGATGGTGCCAGATTGTTTAAACACTTGAAAGTAATTAGCAAAATTTTGTAGGTTATACCCTTCTCAATGGGGAGCCAGTGGAGCTCATGTAGAATTGGCGTGATGTGATCATGTTTCTTTGACCCGCTAACCAGATGTGCAGCTGCATTTCTCCCTGATTGGAGACGCTTAATTAGCTATTTCGGGAGACCAGTTAAGAGAGAGTTACAATAGTCCAGTTTGTTTGTAATGAAGGCATGGATCAGAATTTCCACTGATTATTTGTCCAAGTAAGAGCAAATCCCCCAAAGGTGAGGGAGTTATCAAACACAACACATATTACAACATGAAGCACTTGGGGTTATACCCTCTTCGCCCACCATAATATTAGAAATGTTAGGACGTGGTGAATGTTTTGTGTGAAATACTAAAAGTTCAGAGTTATCATCATACAATTTCAAATAGTTACGAGACATCCAAACACGAATTTCAGCAACACAAGCTTCACCACTTGACGTAGCTGTAACGAGGTCCTTACTACAGGCGGGATTGAATGCCAAACACAGTTGCGTGTCATCAGCATAAAGGTGATACTTTAGACCATGACTTCGAATAATGTCAGTTGTAAGTGCAGTATGAAGAGCACCGGTCCCAGTACAGATCCTTGTGGTACACCAATATGTAGATAGTGAGAGGAAGATACTGAATAGTTGATAGTAACAGATTGCTTACAATTACACAAGTATTGTGTAATTGGTCATTGAGCCTGACCAAATTGAAGTGCATTTATCTCTAATGATAATTTAATAACAAAAAACAAATATGAAAAGCCAAATAATGAAATAAACATTGACATTCAAATATCACACAAATCTTTCGATCATTTTCTCACTTGTCCATCCCGTGAACTTCCAAGCACGAGTTTGAAAACAGTAGTGCCATTGATGATTATCTCAAATGAAAGATCGTTCCCATTTCCATCACCAACACCTGACAACAATACAATGAAGTGATCAGGTAAAGCGCTTTAATAGCTGATGGTATGTGTATAGCTACATCACACATCGGATAATTTCAAAAAAGGGGGAAGACAGTTTGCTCAGGAATGGCTATGTAGTTTGGTCTGAGATGTGACGAGGGGTTAGTGAAGGAAGCTCATCAGTGTACAACCCATGAACACATAGCCTGTAACTTATTGTATGCAACGTATGACCCAAAGAGGTCTTTCAAACTGAGACATTCTGCTCCACCATACACTCTACAGGACACACCACCCCCCCCCTCCCCCCTACTTCTTTTCCCAACCTGTCACTGGAAAATGCTACTACTCTGAACATCTTTTCCCATCTTCCCAGGTTGACTACTTTCTATCTTTTGTACCTGAATAGCTTCACTGCTAGACTAAAATTTAGTTCTGGTTGCTGATTACAAGATTCTTTACTCTCAGCAAAACATCTGGGAATTAAAACTGCACATACAGTCGAACCTCTCTAAAACGGACACCGAAGGGACAGAGCAAAGTGTCCGTTGTATAGAGGTCATGAATATAACGTCACTTTAAAGGCTCCATTGATAGCATTAAGTGTTCTTTAAGTCAAAACTGGCCCAAACAAGTCTTTGAGGTGCATGTCCGTAAAGATAGTCTTTCAAGTGAAAATGTCGAGAAGAACAGAGGTAGAAAAAGGAAAGCAACAACTGAAGAGTCTTCAAAGAATAAGTAATCTTGATGATAAATGGCAATGACATGTCGATATATAATTTTTATTGATTGAAAACAAATGGTACTGTTATCGTATGAACAATGAGACAATTGATTACACTTTGATATGTAACGACAAACAGGAAATCGTGTTGAATAAGAACTGTCATCATTGGAGTGTCCGTAATAAAGAGGTTAAGTTTGTATGAATTTTCTTGCTGGGGCCGAGATGTCGTGTCCGTTATCCGTATTATAGAGGTTATTTTTACATAGAATGTATAGGCATTTTCTCGGGCCAAAGTGAACTGTCTGTATTATAGAGGCGTCCGTATTAGAGAGGTGTCCGTAAGGAGAGGTTCGACTGTATTCCACTAGAATGTAGAAGGATGACATGTAGGGTGAGAGAATGGCGTACAGATGTAGTCTTTCGCTTTTTAATTATTAGATTCTTTGGACAGGAATAAATCAGAAGGAAGACAGGCACATGGATGGGAAAACATTGGGGCCCTGAATGTATGGAAGGCAATTCAAGAAAAAGATATGGAAGGAACAAAATAAAATGAAATAGTCATATGGAAAGCTTTGAGACTTTTTGGGAATGGGACATTAGGAAGAAGGCTTTCAAAGTCAGTGAAGCTCATGGCTCAATTTCCTATCCTCCTAAAACTTTCAGTGACCACTCAGGTACTGTATGATGTACAGGCATACCAGATATTCCATCAATCTTGATGTTTTTAATTCGAAAAGATGCAGTCGGTGGGAGTCTACCATTTAACTTGGTGAAAACGTGTTCAAGGTAACCTACAAAGCGACTCTGCAAGGACAATAAAAAAAATACAAAGAAAACAACTTAGTACTCATGGGAGGTGGGTGGTATTATGAGGTGGAACCCTAAATACAAATGAGGTCTGTTGGACACAAGTCCAATAATTAGGCAGAAGCTGGATCCAGAAAACATCCAAGGAACAACCCCAAAAGGGTCGTAAAAACAGGGTGGTCAGATTAACTGGGTTTTCAAATAAAAAATAAATGGGTTTTTGCTGTTCAGCCCATTAAAAAGTGGTCGTAATAAAGGATGGTTGTACTAATGGGGTGGCCATATGGCAGAGTTCCAGTGTACAAGGTTCTAGAAGACTGATAATAACTTGTACATTAGCACCACAGACAAATGTGTCAAACACAAAACATAAGGTTAATTTTTAATGAGGATATTTAGAACTCTCACAATGAACAAAAGAAGTTGAAGAGTTTTACAACATGGTACAACATGTTGAAATCTCAGTTGTTGATTTTCCATATCAATTAACATGATTGCTGTTTTTGTACAAACCTGACTTGGTGTCTGTACTCCTTGATATCTATTTCCAGTGGAATAATCTGTTCTCCTGTGGCCAAAATACTCCAAGCTATGCTAAAGACAATTGAAAATAAATTGCTACTGACACACTACAGCATAAAATTTGCAGAAATGCTGTCATACTAATTAGCGGCTATAATTATAATTATATTATATAAATATAACTGATCAAAACAAATACAAGCGAATAAATTTCATGTATCTATAGAAAAAAAAACTAATGACAAACTTTTTTATGGTGATTGAAACACAAATCAATTCTGTGGATTGAGGATTATCATGAAAGGATTTTTTTCTTTAGACTTACGTCAATTTGTCTACCATTTTTATAGCTAGGGAATCATATTTCCAAGGGTGTGTACAACTGGCAAAGCAAAACAAACCAAAACACTCTTACTATTCTCTGTAACTTACAGGGAGTGCCTGGAACTTGCATGACCATCATGGCAGCAAATTAAGAGGCCATTCGAAACAATGTTGTAAGCATGCACTGAAAACCTGTAGCACCAAGTAGTGTGACAGATGTTCTTACTAGATATGTTTTGACGTCTTACGTGCAATGCATTATAAGAGAACATATACACACACTGAAAATAGAATCTACTTGTTTCACACCTTCTTCCACTCATGACATCATTCATGTGTCTATACTTTAATTGCAAACTCATTTAGATCAATCAAACTGCGCTGTTTACACCGTCCGTCCCTTGTATTAACACTCATGTACCTGAGCTTGTTCAAATTGTCCACTCGCAATCAGCCACGAACAAATGGCTGTCCCTGTTCTACCTGAATGTGAATGAGGAAAATCATGTAGAAATAAATAAATAATGTCCACTGCTCTGGACAGGAAAAACAAAGTTTAACTCAGTTTGCATATGGGATACAAAGGCTACCTAAGAATTTGAGAGACTACTATTACGAGAAATAATCGTCCATTAAGTCATTCAGTGTGTAAAACAAATATCAAAAATAAAGAAGCATACAAAAAAAATCAGTTTCATATTGAGGAGCTCTTATCTTCTTATCTTTTTACTTTGCTTCTTTTTCTCTACTTTTTCCCATGTTTTCTTCAACACCCTTCTCCTTCCCTTTTTTGTTTGGAACTACATGTAAGTAGTCCACGAGAAATATCTTTGCATGGTCCTGTTTTCTGTTAAGGAGCCTTGCAGTTAGGTTGTCTCATCTAAAGGAATCACATATCATTACTCTTGAGAGTAACACTAAGTTTATTGGGATCCTAGTGGGATCTTGATCACAAGATAACCTCAAGTCCTTCCATGGATTATGTGTATAGACATCAAAATAATCATTTCAAACGAAATCACCTTTTCCTCCTTTGCAGTGTACAGCTATAACATTTTTGGGATCTCTGTCCAGCCATTCCCTTACATTGTGAGTGAAGTAGAGTAACTGACTGAAAAAGAAAGAACAGAAGGGAATAGAGTGGTTTTCAAACCCACACAATTACTCTGACCAATCACAACAGACAAGGAGAGCTCAACAAACCAATCAGAATTTGAAGTAATTACATGTGATCAGCACCAAGCACAGGGAAAATGCGCTTGTGCAACTCGTGATAATTTGTTTGGGTTTTGCTTCTCACTCGCTGAGAAAGTGACAAAAATTTTGTCAACCAATCAGAGAAGTAAAGGAAAACCATTTAAGCAAATGCGGATTACTTTCAACACTCAATTAAAAACTGTTCTGACTAATATTTACTGAATTACTCACAATCAATTAGGTCCTAATTATGTTCATCACCAAGTTACTACCCACTGGGTAAGCATTAGTGGTTATAAGTAGTTGTTCACAGATATCTTGCTTGGGAGTGAGCAATCATTTATCAAGGGAATCAGCAGC
>OX419341.1:14122304-14164804 GCA_948470475.1 Galaxea fascicularis
AAAATTTTGACAATGACTTTAATTTACCCTTTCTGACTGAGCTGCAGTGGCCAAGTCTACAATGACAATAATGATGTCTACCAAGACTAACAGAAGACTAAACACTCTGAAATAAACAAAAATAAAATTATAAAATAAAAAAAATACAGTTATTATACACTCAGGTAATATTAATCATGCATACATAATCAGATTACAACAGGTAGTTCACTGGATGGTTTAAAAAAAACACAAAAAATAAGTGTATCACAACTTCATAGAGCATGATAGAGTGATCGACTGTAGTCATGAGAAGGACTGTTTGTTGTGACTGACAACCCAAGAGTTAAGTTAGTTGTGTATCAATAGGATGTAGTATGAAAACTCTGGCCACTGAACTCACTGGTTAATAAAGCATGGATGTTACATGTATGAACATGTCATTTGTCAGTCAGGAGTCAAGCTGATATTGGCAGTGATAACTACAGTATATACTGTAAAGCATTGATTGGTGTAGTTTGATTTGTCATGTTTTGGCATCAAAATGTTAGTTATTACTTATAAGCTGCAGTATGGTGGCCCATTATTATCACACGTCTTTTTAACCTCAAAACAGAGATCTACTTTGTTTTCTAATGAAATAATCAACTCTATTTGTGTTTTCATTTTATATTATCTTTGATTCTCCTAACAATTTCTATTTTGAATTGTCTTTTAAAACCCAGATTGATTTCAAAAGGTTTTTCAATTTTAAATCAAGTATGATTCTAACTTTAAATTTTACAAAATTAATGCCTATTTGGGAAAGGACCAGCGCTACCACCATTAAAAAAAATTGAACGGCCCAGCGTGATGAGCCACCATACTGTAGGAAGTTGTTGGCAATAATGGAGTGGCATCTACTGTAAATCATAATTGCAGCAAACAAGTTTTCCAGCATAACCACAACACAGATTTAACAACAGGGTTTTCCTTTTCAAACAGAGTTGGAGCAAGAATATTGACTTTCATTTTATTTTTTGGCTAAAGTCAAAGTTGCAGGCAAACTTGTTCTGTTGTGACCTGCATAAAAGGAGAACCCAGTACAAAAAACATTCATTTGATCAAAATGTTACCAATGGAGGCTCTCATCTCCACATGACTAGATTCAGTGATGTATATATAGCAGTCATACTAGTGATACTGTTATACATTCTAAATTAAACTTATTTCAATCAGTCTATTGCACCTGAAACAGAAATGCTCCACAATTCTTCTAAGATTCTCCCTGAATTTTCTGTGAAGAAGCAAATATTAAGTATAATTTTATTTAGTACACATCATCTACCTTGAAATACGAAAATTTGAGTCACTGTTTTTAATTATTATTATTATTATTATTATCACTAAGTAAGAAACGACTACAAGATGGGAAGTTTGAAAACTACACCACTCATTTTTCTTTCATCAACAAGAATGAATCGTACTAAAGTGTCAAGTTGTACAACCTGTTGTGATCCCCAAGTGATGTAATGTTTCAATGCTGAATGATGTAATGTGCACTATGTTTACCAAAACTATCCATTCTTCCCCCAGTGGAAGGTTGTTTGGTTTTTACCCCCACCCTCCCCACCCCTTTTCAATTTACAAGTAGCTCCATATGTTTCTTTAAAAATGTTTGCATTTGCCACCCCCCTCCCTCCTTTAGAAAGGTATTTGATACATTAGACCATAATATTCTAATTGATAAACTTGAATACTATGGAATAAGAGGTATACCTAAAGACTGGCAGGGTTCTCAATAGATTTTTAAGTAGGTGATCACTGATAAAGTAGGAGGCTCTTCAGCAAAGCCAGAAGAAACAAAGCAAAGAAAACAAAAGTGACTTGAGCACAAAGTAAGCGGTTATGAATTCCAAAGTAAGCGGCAATCAATCACCGGATGCCGCCTTCTATTGAGAACCCTGGTTCACATCATACCTCAAAAACCGTAAACAAATGGTTACAGTAAATGGTGTTACATCTGATCTTGTTGCAGTCCCTTGTCAAGGATCAGTTTTTGGGCCAATATTGTCTCTATTATATATTAATGATTTTTATCACTGCTCAAAAATTCTTGAATTTCACCTATTTGCTGATGATGCCAATCTGTTCTATAGACATAGAGATATTGATACTTTAAAACATAACATAAATGCTAAATTATATGATGTAAATATATGGCTCTGTTCTAATACAGTTCTCACTACAAATCAAGTTTCTCATATTTCAGAGGGTCCCCTGTACTTTTTTCGTGATTTAACATAGTTTGAGAGAAGTGTTATGAGGATCAGAATTATTTTTAGTTTTCTGTCATGCAATTCCAGACTTTTCTAGAATTATCTGATAATCAGTAATATTCCAAAAATAGCTTTGTTGTGACTCAGCAGTTTCCATAAATAGTACACCTTGTAATAGGCTATAAATAACAACAGAACATTCTAGATACTTGAAGAAAAGGTATAAAAGCAGGCTTGTAAGTAATAGAAAAAACTCTCTTGCCCGAGGGCTTACCCTCGTGGCCGACTGTGATTGAAGTTATGCTATGGATGCGATATGGTGTTTTGAGATTCGGGACTTCATTCCCTGTTTGTGATTCTCAAGTGATATTGTGTGACAAGTGACAAAAGGTGACAAGTGACAACTGAAGGGATTTTCCCCGTTTGTATGTGATTGAGGAGTGCGATACTGTGAAAGACGTCTTCAGGAGTTTTCGTCAAAGAAAAGGACAGTACTTTGCCTGTGGTCAGATAAGTGTAGAGAAGTACTGAGTTAAATATTGTAGTGAGATTGTACTAAGAGTAGTCGCTAGCTCGAGTTTAGTTGTCTCCCGTTGTTTACAGTTGAATAAATTGTGTTTCGTGGAAATAGCGAGGTTATTATCTTTCTGCCGGTATTTAGTTACCGTAACAGAAGTCTTTGAATATTATCTAAAATCCATTATTATGTAGACATCACTAACTTAATTAGTCTATATTATGCTCTGATATACCCTTTTTTAAATATCTAAGGAATACAGTCATGTAATTGCCTGGGGTAACACCTATCCAACTACTCTAGAACCTTGATAGCTCTCTTTGTTTTACAGAAAAAAGCATTGCACCTCATGACATTCTCAAAATTTGATAAGCACTCAAGTCCTTTATTCAAAAAATTAAATATTATTAAACTACATGATCTGGTCTCCTATGATATTGCATTATTTATGTATAGATTTCATAAGAGATTATTACCTTCTTTTCTGAAGTGAGTGGGGTTCATCAATATAATACAAGATCTGTAGTGAAACAATCATATTACCTTCCCAGAGTTAAAACAAACTTTGGTAAATTTAATATACAATTTTGAGCGCCTATGATCTAGAATTAAATTAAAGAACAGATTAAAACTGCCTCTTTTTCAAAATTTAAATTAAGTCTTAGTAACATTATCTTGCAAGTTATATTGATGATACTCTTCATAAAAAGGTTTAACTTAAAATATTACATTTATTTAATATATTCTTTGTAGCTGGGCTTAACTTTTCTAGATTATTTTACACATTGTAGATGTTACGTTTGTGTGTATGATAGTGTGTATGTACTCCCCATATTGTACCTCTGCTACTAACATTTAATTTATTATAATTTATTTGATCCAGCACCCTGACATTTTTAACTTTTTAGTTATTTCAGGGTGCTGGTACCCTTTAGTTGTCATATTTATATTTAATTGTTTTTGTAATTTAGTTTATTCAAATCTCTGGGTACAATAAACATCTTTGTCTTTGTCCTTGGAATTTTCACTGACCTTACATAATATTTTCTGGAACTGTCATGAGGTACAACTTAGTTTGATTTGATTCAAAAACTGACACCCAGTGTAATCATGAATCAAAAGTAATTTTTGAGTTGCAGTGCAACAACATAGCCTTTTTCTGCTCTCAACAGGACATCATGATACAGGTCACCAAACATTTTAACTGGGTTTTTGCTTTGATCAAAGCATCACTCTCAGCTTTTGATTCAGCCATTGGTTCAGACCAGCTGGGCAAACTGATTCAAGTCCCAGGGGTACTCCCTTACCCTTACATATAAGCTATGCGAGTATGTGCCACTGTCAAGGTATGGTTCAGCCTGGGATTGGATGGGGAATAGAAATAAAACAGGTTTGGTCTAGCATAAGGAATTTTTCCCTCAGACTTATGCTTAAAAAAAAATAAACCTGGAAATTTATCAGCCACTCTGAGTTTTACAGCAAAGAAAGTGTCAACTGATAGATATTTTATCAGTGAAAACATTACTGGATATCAACGTCTGTTATTTGTTAGTACTGTATGTACACTTTGTTCTGAATATCTGACAGAAATGAATATAATATTAATCATGATAATAATAATAGTGATGATGAGGATTATAGTGCTTTTTCCCAGGCTCAAAGCACTTTACAACACTTTATGGGGAACTTTGCCAGACTGCTTTTTTTCATAGGCGCAAATTGCAGCCATGCAGTTTACAATCTTATTAGAATGAATAGTAGGATCAACACAGGTGCCCCCAGAACAGAATACATGTAAGTTATAGACCATCACTCTGGGGACTACGTCCCCTGCTCTTTCTGGTCAGTGGGCGGGTTCTTTAGTGTCCCACACCAGTACTGTGAGGCAGGACCTCTGGTTTATTGTCCTTATCTGAGAAGACTAGCAAGTCTAACCATTTGCAGATGTCACTACAAAGGCAGCACTTTCTATTCAGTTATTTAAAGACCCTGAATGTTGGTCCGGTCGAGGTTTGAACCCGCAACCTCCCAAACACAAGTCTGGTGCTCTACCAACTGAGCTAACCAGAAATTGGGCTGTGTAAGGGTTTCAGGGTCCCAGTGGCACACCCCCACCCACACATTTGCAGAGTACCTCCCCCCTCCCAGGCTGTAAGCATTATATACGTCAGTCTGCCTAGTGATACTCAGGGAGTAAAGCTGTTTGACTGATAGACTGATGTTAAAAGAATGAGTGGTGCACATCACCATGTAAGGCAAGTAGAAGCTGAAGATAAGTAGAGTGATGACTGTCAATATGCATTTGGTATATGCATTTGGTAGTTAGGAGACCTTTGCCAGTGATAATGATAATTGATTCTGGTGCTAGTATAGCAATGTCATACATTCAGGTGGTAACAAGTGGGAAAATCTGAAAGCAAATAAGATAAAATTTGTGTCACGCAAGGCTGCAATAAAGTTGTTTCCATTTAGTAGTAATCAGCCATTACCTGTTGCAGACATGTTAACTGCAGAAATGTCTGTTGGAAAGAGTGTGTTAAGCGAAGTTGAATTTGTTGTCATTGAAAACGTGGGACACGCCCTTCTTACGCAAGAAACTGCCATTGCCTTAGAAGTTTTGAAGTTGGGACCTTAAGTTAACTGACAAGAGACATCCACAGTTGGAGTAAACGGGAACCAGGTGTTTTTCAAAAGTTTCCAGGATGCTGTGAAGGTACTGCCAAACTGAAGGATTCTCAGCTTAAACTCCTGAATGATCCAGAGGTTCAACCCATAGCAGAACCAATTTGGTAAGTTCCATACCACCTACACGATAAGCTGACAAACTGGATGAACTTGTTGAACGAGACATTATTGAGAATTTAAGCGGGTGGACTAAGCTCACGAACAGTAATTTGAATCAACAAATTTGATTCATGTTGTAACATTGTTCGGTGAATTTAACTGGAAATACAGTCAAATAGGACTCCTCTGACTCCCCTGCTCCCTCTGAGCTGATGGCATTCTGCACTAAGAATAAAAATCGCAGTGGTATAATGCAAGTATTACTTTAACTGATTCAATGATAACTGAATACTGTACACTGCACGCATTGTCCAAGCTGCTAACAAACCCAATAATACCTGTAAAACTGTTCCAGCGACTGAATAGCCCGAATAAAGGTCAAACAATGAATACAATTATCACGTCGTATTTTCCCCAAGAATCGTTCCTCGTTTGCAATGAAAGTGATCTGTACCATGACAACAACAAGCAGCCAATTAATTGGGTCCAGTACCTTCTGGTGATTATGTTTTTCCCACAGTGGACTATCACAGCCAATTCTTTGAGATAGAATTTACCAACATTTGGCAGTACATGTGAGAAGATTGTAACACTGCTGTCCAGGATTTTTGTCATGACCTTCCTTTGTCCTTAAGGACTGACAATGAATCAAAGTTTATCAGTGGCCATTTCAAGAAGAACTTGGAGAAGAACGAAATTGAACGCAGATAAACCACACCCTTATGGCCACAAGCAAATGGCAAGATAGAAACTAAGACAAAACCGCAGTACCTTAAAATGTCTATGCATTGCCCAGACAGAGGGTCATAACTGGAAATTATTGTATTGTAGTAGGCCATATTCTAATACTGGAGATAGTCCCACAGAATTGTTATTTGGAAGACACATCAGAACCAACCTAACCCACCTTGAAGAGTTCAGCATTGAAGATGAAGTCAGAGGTCATGGCAGTGAGAAGAACGAGAAAGGGAAGATGTATGCAGACCACAAAAGGAACTAGGCATGAGAGAGTGGGATTCAAGAAGCTAAGGCAAAAAAGTGTTAATGAGACAACAAAAAGAAAACAAACTGTCAACACCATACAAGCAATCTCCCTTACAGCTGTCCAGAAGAATGGCAATAGTGTTCTTGTTGAGGACTATGGTGTACAGCACCGCCAGAATGTAACTCAGATGTGAAAAAGTATCTCAAATGAGATGGTGATGTATCTCCAACCACCAGTAAGTAAACATATTATATTACAAAGGCTCAGAGAGCAAAAGTGTCTCTTCTGGGAAAGCAAGTGGAGACAAGACAGTGGAATGAAAGTCATCAGATGATGCTACTATCAGGGTTGGCGCACTTTTTTTACCACAAATCCAAGGACTTTTCAAGGCCTTTCAAGAACACCTTTTTCCATTTTTCAAGGACTCCAAGAGGGATAAAATCAAGCCAATACAATGCTAAATCAGATGCTCAAAGCAGAGAGTGTGCCGATTTTCGTCTCAGACACTTGAGAAGCTTCGTTGGATAAAACTGGCAACAAATTTCAAGGACTTTCCAGCAGCAACTGCAATTTTCAAGGACATTTAGGGCCTTGAATTTTTATTTTCAAATTCAAAGACTTTCAAGGCATGTGCGAACCCTGTACTATGGGAAGAAGTGATTCCACCACATTACAACTGTATGTCTGTTGACCAACATTAGACAAAACTAGCTTCTAGATTTCAAGACTATGTTCTAGGCTGCATTCACTTTAATGTGGCACTCTCAAATTGATCAGATTGTTAAAAAAGTATCAGCTGGCCTGGCAATTCTAAAGCGGGCTAGGGCACTAGTACTGCGAGATACCCTAATTAACATGTACAATGCCCTGATTGTTCCATATTTCGACTATTGTAGCCCAGTATGGGGTTGTATCGGAAAATGCCAATCTGAGAGACTCCAGAAGCTACAAAATAGGGCTGCTCGTATAATAAATTCTGACCATACGACACCATCTTCTTGGATAGACGTACTAAACAGCTGGCAATTACTATGTTTAAGGTGGTCAATGATCACTTTCCTCTTCGCCTTCATGAACTTTTTCAAACAACATCACAAGTTCATACCTATAACTTGAGGGACTCGGCTCATAATCTTTTTATTCCCAGACCACTCTCTGAGGCCGGAAAACGTAGCCTGAACTATCGAGGTGCTACACTATGGAACAGCCTCTCAACTACTAGCAAAACCCAGACCTCTATTACTGGCTTCAAAGAATCTCTGCTGACATAGTAATCGCTTCCTGTTACAATCTTAATGATCATTTTATTTAGGATTTAATAGCTTTTATTATATGATGAGTTGTAGTATTAGTTTCTTAGTTTTAGTATTGCTATTGTTATTAGTATTAGAATTAATATTAGCATAAGTTGTACATGTTGCATTAGTAGAAATAGCGCTCTTACATTACTTATGGATAGTTATTTGTATATTTAAGTTACACACGGCTCGATGGAAGAGCATATTTTTGTATGAGATTGATACCGTGTATAAATAAAGCTTATGATGATGATGATGATTCAGCTGACTCTGGAGTAGAACTCTTAGGCCCAGAGGTGAACTGGAACTTGAAGTGTTTGTTGTTAAGTGTTAGGACTTCCACAAGACATTCAAAGGCATTTGCATGCAAAAGAAGTTGACTAGGTTTTAATCTTTTTTCATTCCATTTCAGCTCAATACATAATTTGAAGAAGGGAGGAATGTAGTATTATATTTTGTGAATGCTTAGCTCTACCCCCACCCCAAAGTCGTATAACAGAGTATGCATACTGCAAGATTGATGATTAAACGTTCACGAGTTTATGGTCCGTGGTTAAATCCAAATCATCTGTGGATTACATCTGAGAAGACACTACATTTCAGACTCAGTACGTAGTTGACTTTTCATTTTTTTCTGGAACAAAAATTGAGCATTGAGTGGTAACAGAGGATGAGGCTTTCTTGACTCACCCCTGTTGTTATTGCTGCTACATGGCTCAATTTGTGGATTCAGAACAAAGAGGAAACAAATCAACTGGGACAAGAACAACCTAGTTTCAATTCCCTTTCTCATGAACAGTAGTAATGTTATAAAAATTCCAGTTAACTCAACAGTAAGGGCTGTACCATGATCAATAATAAATTCACTGTGGCTCGTAATAAATTTTCCTACCAAGAGGGAAGTATAAGTCAGGGTCCCAAAGGAGTTAAGGGCTCCAGGGCTCCAGGCCTAAAAGGGCAGGGCTTCGATTCAGGGCAGCAGGATTCGGGGCTCCAGGGCTCCATAACAGTTGCCTCAGGATCCAGGCAAAAACGGTCAGGGCTCCAGGCAGTGAAATGATCGGGCTAGGGCAAACAGGGCTCTGGGGGAGCAACTACAGAATACAGGGCCACTTTGGTCCACCTCATTTACATGTGTAGGAGGCTTTTGTAGAACGAAACATATAACAATGGTCACCATTGTTATTCAATAGTATGTAAATAAGTGGCCCTGCATTCTGTAGTTTATATCTCTATCGAGTACAATAATGCAGCCAAAGGAACAAACAAGACCAAGTAAGAAAAAAAAACAACAAAGATCGCGGTTAAAATCCACCACCTTTCACTGACCTTTACACAACCCAAGTCAACCTACGGTACAGCATGAATTTTTAATGTCCGTAATCGTGTCGTTAAGGACCTACCCCAAACAACTGGTCTTTTCCCAGTGTGTCTCTGGATCGCTCCAGGAACTTAAAGACGAGTCAGTAACGAAGCAGATATGCTTGGGGGTGACCGAAACTTGAGCAAAGTCATACTCTTCCTCTTTCAATTCTTCGTCCGCTTCGTCTTCTTCTTCTTCTTCTTCCTCCTCGTTATCATAATCATCCTCTTCACAATCGTCGCTCATTTTCGTAACCAACTGTTCTTGGCTTCCGTGTCGGTGATAGGTAGCACTGAAATTAGGGTTCTCCATGAGTATTAAAGGCGGTAATAATAAACTCGCATCCTCGCGAATGAACTTGCCTTCGAAACTAGACACCACTTTCAAGAGCCGCAACGAATCGATCTCTCTGGGGAGGGGTAAGCAAGTTTTTGCTTCCTTATCAGGGGAGGGGGCGCTAGTACAGCTGCACACATGAACTTTTTTTTTTAAATAAAAAATATATTAATTTTCATGTAAAAATTTCAAAGACTTGACACGATGATATTCATTTTCAGAAAGTCTATAAAAACTGCGCTTTATGAAGCTATTGGGTTCGATTTTCGTGAATTTGACACTGTTCATTTGTTCGTATCTTTTGCAATGTATGACATTTATCCTAAGAATTAAAAAAGAATGTGATAAAAGTGAAGGCAACTGAGATCAGAATGCAAAGACATAAGAAAGCGTAAATGTTGAGGACCCACAAATTGCTTTGAATTTTTTGTTCCGACCTCGTGTTTCTCTGTACGGTCTGTACAGTTTTTATGCTGAAGGAAGGCAGGGGAGGAGAGGGAAGGGTAAACTCCCGCCAAATTGACGCCTCGTTATCATGATCGTTATCGAACTGTTGACATCGATTTTTTTGCATGACTGGTTATTTTGGCGGTGGGTTTCTAATTAGCCACCGGGAAGCTGCAGCTAAAATGTCTAAAATGTCCCTTTTGAGGCGGAAAATTTTCAGATTGAAGGAGAAAGAAAAAATACCTAAGATTGAATGGCCAGAACTAGTAGGAAAGGTAACATTTAATTTCCAAACTTCCTCTTGAATATTGTAATCATAGGAACATAAACCTGCGAAAAATATGCAATCATACAGTTTTCGACCAAGTTTTTTCAGCTTTAAGCTTAAATCTATACCAAGCAATTCGATTTTCGGTTAAGAGGACAAAAAATGATCTTTGTTTTGAAACGCGATGCAGAAGAAGCTCTGGTTACTCTTTCTTATCTTGGTTTATGATTAGTTGCAGCTAAACTTAAGCTTAATTAATATAATTATTTGCAGTAGCCGTAGCGCTTACAAAAATGGTGGAGATGTTGTAAACGACCGAAGCTTTTAATTTAAACTGACTGGAAAATCGATTTTTCTTCATGGTCGTCTAAGAGTTTTAAATTAAAAGCTTCGGTCGTGAAGGGAATGTTATTTTAATTTATACTTTGCAAAATGTGTTAAAATTTCTTGACTTAATATCCTGTTTCAAAGTACGTGACGTCTAAATTAAATCTGGATGTTATTTTAAGTTTCCTTGAATTTTTTTTACCAGTCATGAAAAAATTTAAAAGGAGACTTAAATTATCTAAAATAAGAAGAAAGAAAGATTTATTTAAATGGATTTGTTGAAACCAGAATTAAAGTATTAATAGTATGTTTTAAAGTGTGTAACATCTAAATCACACAAAACTGAAAAAATTTAACACGAAAACTAAAAGAATTAGTAAACATTACATAGTTTTATTAAACCTTATTGCAGGACGCAGAAGAAGCAGCTACTATTATTGACAAGGAACAACCAGGATTAAAAGTAACTATTAATCTATTCACCAATATTATATAAACAGCAAACGTGTTTGCATTGAGTTTTTATTCGAGTGACATGTATATCATATAACTAAAATTTGAAGCAGTGAGGTCATTTTTTAAGGGTATTGAACCTTCTAGCACAATCATAATAACACCTCCAGCTAGCGACAGTTTATCTCAGTATCAACAAAGTAATGTGAATGTAAGTTCAGTTTAAACAAAGAAACCCATAAACAAACCTTTGGATTGTGAGAAAATTCTTGCGACCCTTGGGGTGCAAATATGGATTTTTAACATAAAATGTACCTTAAAACAAAATTGCTTTGTGTTTCTTTGTAGATCCAAATTATTCCTGAAAATCACTTTGTTATACAGGATTTGGAGGAAAAACGAGTGAGAATATTTGTGGACCAAAAACAAGTAGTCATAAAGACGCCACACATTGGATGACAAGCAAGCAAAAACCATAAAAAAGTTGGGGGAGTGTGTCATCAACACCTCTCAGGGTAGCAAATAACCACAAACATGTTGAGTGTGTTTCTGGTGCCATCCTTTGCAGACCTGTACAATTGAGGTGTACACTCTTGTATGACTACATTTACCAGTAGCTGTTTCATAAAGTCTGGAGTCCATTAAACCTTTTTTCAAAGTGGTTTGCTTTGTATGCACAATCAAAGAGCTAACAACAAGACTTCAGGAATCTTGAACTTGAAAACTTTGTTATCAAGTTTGAAAAAGCGTAAACAGGCAACCATTTTCAACTTAATTATTTACTGGCAATTTGGTGTACACAGACTGGAAGAGTTAGGGTTGGTTGGGAAACAAAACCTCAAAGGAACAGGTGTGCATTTCTTGACATTCCTGAAAACATTTTGGGTCTGAAATTTTTTTATATGCACTAGGTTCATTACCAGAAATTTGAATTAAAGCTCAAGTAACAATCAATACTCAAAGAAAGCCAACTTCAAAAATACTTCTGGGACCCAAATATTGTTTTCCAGAGTTTTGAGAAATGCATGTGTGGGACATCAATATTGGCCTGAATATTTTCACATGTGCAACAATGTGACATAATCATGTAATTATTACAGTCAGTAAGAGGCACCATATTAAGCAGTCAATAGTCAAAGTCCCAAAAATTGCTTAATCCCATAATTTCTGTAGTTTTTACCTCTATTAGGCGGTTGTGGTCATCCTTTACTACCGGTAGGTCCCAATAGACTGTCAACGGTCACTTTGTAAATGAAAATCACTCAAATGTGATACAAAATAGCCTGCTGCCAGGTAATAGAAGTCCATGATTATTTTCACAAATTACATTAAATCAGCTGAAATGTGTTTGTAATTTGTCAGTGATTAATGTGATATATGAAAATGGTATCGTACTTGTTTTTCTGCACTCTGAGCAACTTGTAGTAAGCAGTCACTTTGCCATGTCTCAAGGGTAACCCACTTAACAACTGTATGTAGTAAAGATGACAAAACTAATCCAAATTTAGTACAGGAAATGGTATTAATTACTCTGGAACATGAGGGGTGGTTTTGTGGCAAGAAAACGTATGAGTAGACAGTCTTTCTTCAAATTGCCTTAGTTTATTTGTTATCATCAGAACACTAAGCTTATTTTGTTTAACACATTAAATTTTAATGCATAACTTATGGCAAGTACCATCAACAATAAAGCAGTTTTGTAGCATAATTCAAGGAATGGACTATGTAGAATGTAGATTATGTAGAAGCCTGCTAATTTAGAGTTACTCACTGCAGCCAACCTCTTTAGACTAGCTAACACCCTGTGGGTTTCCTGTCGAAAATAGGTGCACAGGCACCTATCAATACAAGATGCATACACATGGAGCGAAAACCAACCTTCAGACCACACCTTAATAATTATTATTAGTCTCCCTTGCAGCCGTTTTTAGTGTTGTCACACAACATTTCTCCAAGGAGCGTTGTGTGATGGCACTAAAAATGGCCACGAGGGAGTACTACATCTTTATATACCTTCATGAATTAATTCACACATCGAAGAAAACGTGATCTGAGTTTGACATTGTATGAATTTTTATTGTTAAACTTAACAACAACTACAAACAGTTAATGTCATTATCTCTTTTATTGCATTTCTGCAATGTCAACTCCTGACTTACCCTGAGCACCAAAAGTTACTTCATTTACTGTGCATATTATTGTTTGTTGGTGTCTCGGGCTGTATATTTGACACAAGGAGAAGAACCTCCAGCATCCAGGGTACTCCTGACTACAATCACACCATATGGTTACAACTTCTATTAGAAGGCCCCAACCACATTTTCTCATTCTTAACAAGGGTGTACTATTTTAATTTCTGTTACTTACCTCTTCACTTTACACTAGAGCTGTGTTTCATGACTTTATTGTTAATATTTAAAGTACATAAACAGCATTTCTACAGCTTTGATAATACCTTTTCTACTACTTGTTAGCCATTAAATTAACTACCTGTGACTTTGTGCAAGTCCTGTTAATATCTATCCAAGTACCTCCAGTATCACTAGTTTAACTGCAATCCAGGCATGAAAACCAGACCAGCTAATTCTCAAAACTAGTGACTGCTGGCATTGATGACTATATATAAACAGGATCACATTTACCAGGAGTTAACTAAAGCCTTTTGTCTCACTGCAAGTCAGGGGATCAACTGCGGATACATATACATAACCACAAGTGCATATACTGCCCTAAGTAACTCAATATAATGATAATTATGTGAATTAAATGCCACATACATGCATAACCATGCAAATAACCCTGCACATAATAGACAGTTACTATGCAACATGGCAACTCAACCAAACACTAACACAAACCCTCTTTTTAAAGTAAACAAACTAGAATGTTCTGGCTCAAAAGACTAACAAAATCCATAAACATACAGTGTAATACCCATTTTCTTTCATGGTGATTTAATAAGTATGCTAATTATCAGAACCACAATAATTAACAATTATTATTCACCAAAGTGGAGGTGAATAGTGGTGAATATCCACCACTTTCACCAACACTGAGGTGATTGATGTTTTAGTATATACCACACAAGCTGAATAACTAGCATTTTTCAAACAATTTCCTCTTCGGAAACCAAAACGGGAAGCCAGGTTGTTTCTCTTCGGCTGCTCAGAGGTGAATAGTGCTTTGCTAATCACCTCCGAGTTAACCAATCAGAATGTGCAAAAAGCACTATTCACTTGTGTGGTATATACTTATGCCAAATGTGAGGATGAAAGGTTAGAGAGCTCACATGTACATGTATGTAAGCTGATCACATCTGATGCAAGCACTACACAATAAGCATTTGCAAAATGTAAACAAGTACTTCAAGTCATTTTCTAGAAAGAAATGTGTTGTTTCTTCTTCTTGCTTTTGGAATTTGTCCACAGCTTTGGCAAGACTTTTTCTCGACGTCTTCATTGGCCCAATCTGGCAAAATGTCTGCACTGTTTCCTTAAATTGACAATTATTTATGATTCTTATCAGCATATTAGATATAATATACTAAGAAAAGATAATTTTTTAGACAATTAAGAACAGAGTTCAGTAAAGTGCATACATATAAATTTTACAACTTTGGAGTTCTTGGATTGTGCAAAACAGCACCAGCACCATCAATACATACCTATTACTAACCGAGTTTGAGGTCCATACTGCAAGTTACAGACCAAGTTTTTTCCTGTTCATTTATGGCCCAAGCGCAAAGCATGTGGGCAATAAATCAACAGGAAAAAAATGAGGACCTGTAACTTACAGTTTGGACCGAAAAAACAAGGTTAGTAAGATATTTATTATACCTCTGAGGTTAATTGGGCACACATGAGAGGAAACTTTCAAATTTAGCGGGCCATACAGTGAAGTATGGCCTGCTAAATTGACCAATCACAGCCCGTGTACTAACTGAGAGATACAATAAAATTATGAATTTTTTAACTAATGGTACTTTGCTTTAATTTGACTTAATATTTACACTATTTAATTGTTAAAAAAGCTTTGAATGAAATGATTGCTTGTACACACAAGTGCCTGAGGAAATTGCCTCATTTTTGTTGTACACAAACGTACACCTGTGTACTGCTACACAAGCAGTTATAGAACTGAGGAATATGTTTGATACACTTAAAGTCATGCAGTAGATTTTATATTTATTTATGAATAATATTATTAATTATTCTATAGTCATTCATTGAAAGGAGGTTTCACTTTTGTAGCCATTCAGCAAATATTGAGTACCTAGAAATCTCAGAGTTGCAGGCAGCAGTCTAAAGAAACACATAATTATGCTTCATTATGATCATTAAATATCAATTTACAGAACTGCATTGTTAAATAACATTTTTTCTCAAGGAAAAGTGATTATTTTATATAACATTACTATAATTATGTCTTCCACCGCCAGTAAATGTCAGTCATCACGCATGCTGGCCTAGATAACATGTACAGAGGGATGCCAGTGGTGTCACACTGTGAAGAGATATTAAGTAAACAACACCTACAGGTTGGGATGTGTAGAAAGATCAAAGTGTGAACTCTACAGATCCAGTGAGAGTTTAAATTTGAGCAGATTTTTCTCTTCAAGAACTTGCATGGTTCAAAGGGGAGCAAAGTCAAGCACCAACCTCTTGCAAAATCTCAGAGACATTTCTTTTGTGAAGCCAGATTGCCAGCAATCACTGATCACATTGAAAGTCCAGGTGACATAGAATTGCATAACCCATGCTGCAGCTTTCACAAAGGAATGGTTGCATGCTGTAAATAGTGAATTTGCTGATCCACGATTATCTGAATTTCAGTTTTTACTGTCAATTGGTTGCTATAAAAGTTCCAATATAGTGACCACTGCATGACAAGACCATCTACTTTCTCATTACCACAGATCGTCAAGCATGCTGGGCATGACAATCACCAGAAATCAGTTGAGTTACCATTATTTATAAATTCTCCCCACACTGTATGTACCATGAATTATGTGAAAACTGTAACCTTAGAGAATACATCTGTTGATTTTGGGAATTAAAAAAATACATTCTCCACTGTTGTACTGAACTAACCCTTCAAGATTGCAAACCCTTGAAGAGACTGAATCAGCTCATTTTCCCACTATAGCCAAGCAAAGAAGGTTTTAACTCTCACTGACTCTCAAAGGCTGTCATGGAGTTTGCACCTAAACTAATGATCTCTTTGTGTTTTGATACTCTTCTTCAACAGTTAAAAAGGACATACTTCTTGTAAGTTAGCTTGACTAAATATAAATATTTTAGCATTCACAACCAGAAATGGTGGACATAATCAGCCATCAGAAGTATAACTGATGGACTGGCCCTTTCCTGGACAACCTTTTCTTTCCCCATTTTTTAACGGTTGCCGACACAATTCTTTCATAATTTATATTAAAATATTCGAAATTTGAAATCCAAACATTTTCACATAGAGCTGGATAATGTTCAGTTGCATGTTTCAAACATAAGATAAAGATCTGACTGTACTTCGGCTGACGGCAGTCGGTGGTGGAGGCTTTGGGGGTGGAGCAGGACGACGTGACCTTACTGCAGGCCTGGGAGCATTTAAAGATGCACTTTGCGATGCTGATGGACCCCCATTTGCTCTTGCTGATGGCAGGTCTTTAACGTTAACATAATCAGGCGGCTTTGATCGTGATGGAGCCAACTGATCAATATTCTCATACATTTTCACTTGAAGGGATGTGGATGTATTCTGTGACAAGCTTCTACCAAAAGCAGCATTATCTGGTTTCCTCATAGTTGTAGTGTTCTCAGTTTTTGCTCTTTGGCGATCTACAGGTGGTAACAAAGCCCTAGCTCCTCCTGATGCCATTGTTGTACTTCGTGGAATTTGCGGAGAAGATGCAGGGGGAGGTGGTGCTTTCCTAACAGGCTGCAGTGAATTTGATGCAGGTGCAGGTCTACTAGCAGCCCTGTAATCTAGCGGTAATGTTACATAATCTCCATCTCTAGTATTATTAGATAGAGTGCTTGATGGGCGTAAGGAGTCTGTTACGTTCATATTAGTGTCCATTACATGAAACCCATCAGGCATGTCCTCCACAACCAAGGAAGGAAACACACCCCTGTGGCCTTGAAACTCGCCATACCAGAAGCCATCATCAATTTCATTGTCATCCTTTGAAAGCACTCCTACGATGTCTCCTTCTTTGAATGAGATCTCATCATCATTCATAGCTTCATAGTCATACAGTGCTCTCACATAACACACTTAAAGGAAAGAAAAAACATGAGTCATTTCTTATCCCATACAAAAAAAACGCATTGTGTCAGTAATGTTCGTAGTTACTAAAACATGGAACGACCTTAAACCACCTAAAACCATCTACAACCACCTCAAAAAATTCAACAACCATCTACAACCACCTCAAAAACATCTAACTTGTCCTTAGGAATGTAATCCGCCACCTCAGAACAAAACAGCAGTGAAGCAGACTCCGAGAGAGAGAGAGAGAAACCCTATCTTGTGCTATTATGTAAACAAATGAAACGTGAACCAAAACGTGTCACTGGTACCCAGGGTAGAAAAAGCCAAATCAAGTCAGTCTTTCGACTACAAGTAACTTGTTATTTTAATTTATTATTTTTTGTGACTTGATAGTTCATTTTGTAAAGTTCTTTAAGTCTTTTAATATACTTAGCATGATCTCGTATTTCATTTCGTGACTTAAGCCAATGGTTGATGATACAAGGGGCCAGGGGGAGATTTTGGGGAGAAGTGGATGTTTTGTTTGATTCTCATATTTCATGTACGTGACATGTTGTCGTCTCGCCTTATTTCAGACATTTATACCTTGTTTTAGATGGTTTTAGATTGTTTGCGAGTGGTTGTAGCTGTTTTTGAGGTGGTTGTAGATGGTTTTAGGTGGTTTTAGGTCGTTCATGTTTTAGTAAATACGCACTTAATGTTTTACTAAAACCTGCTTTCCTTTTAAAAACCCTCAGTCATAAACAGTTCTTCCTACTTTTGCTGGTGAGTAACCACTCTTACTACTCTTTTCACTCTCTCTCTCTCTCTCTTACTACTCTCAAAATACTCAGTGTCTTGTACAATACTTGACATGAATCTCCATTTCTCTCGCTTTATTGTGTGGGCTACCATTGGTAGTCCACAATATAGTCATTGAGTCTGCAATGTCCATCTGTCCGAAAAATTCCAGAGGGAGTTAAAAAACCAATGAGATAAAAGGATTGCAACATTCATGTTTAATTGAGGCTCTTGTTACAAATTATTACATAATTTGCAACAACAACCCTTTCCCTTTGTTTTCATGATATCTGGTGTTGTCTTCTATTTGTTTTGTATTTGGTAAGTAAACTTTACCTGTTTTTGCCTTGATTTCGGGCAGAATTGTGTTGTGGAGTTGTGGCAGCATTCAGAAGATGTATGTTGGGTGTTTATTATATGGAGGAGAGTGTTTTACTGGGAACTAAACCACTCGTAGATTCCATACGCCACTCAAACATAAAATTAATATCTTCTCGCCACCGTGTAATATCCTCTACATAGCAGACAGCTGCATTTATTTTGCAGCAAGTTTATAATAAGTAGTGAATAGAAAGCAAGAAGCAAAATTAGCCAACCAAGCGTTTGCATGGCACTTCAAACACTTAGCATACTGAACATTCCACATACAAAAAGACATGAAACTGCAGCCAAAATTATGATCACTGATCACGAAAATGGTCAAATTGAAATTGTAATTTTCATCAAGACACCACAGAAGACTATAAAAAGACATACAGAAGAGAAGGAACTTGATTATGATAATTTTGTTTGGGTAAAATAAAAACAGAAACACAAGCAGCCCAAACTCTAGATAAGAACATGACCTTTGCATTGAGCCCCTACCAATGAAAAAACATCCAATCCCACAAAAAAGAAACTGCCAATATCCATTATGTTTTGTTCATGTGTACTTCACCAGACAAGTTTACTTACAGTATTTTGTTGGAGCTGACAAGGTTTGTCCTGTACTTGTGATGCTCGTTGGTAATCCAGTAAGTGGCCCATCTGTGTATGAACCGGTTGGAGTAGTCACTGGTGACTGGGTGACTGTTGATCCCACTTCAACATATGACTCAGGAAAGTATCCCACTTTGCCGCTTCTATTACGACCCTGACAAATCAATTTGAAAGGTACATATATGTGCACTCTGGTTGGTCAATTTTGTGTACCATATTCTAATGTGCAGCTCCCTAAATTTGAAAGTTTCAAGTTTATTTATTTATTTGTGAGATAGTATTACAGAGATAGGCACTGCCCGCAGTTAGCAAAAGCTAGTCGAGGCGAGCAGTGTTAAATACATATATTATAATATAAATAAAAGATTTACAGAGCTAGAGATTCAAAATTCTGGACAAATAACGAATACATCAATAACTTAAGATATGGCGAAAGAACAGAACATTTAAGATATGGCAAGAGAACAGAACATTTAAGATAAAGCAAGAGAACAGAACAAGCTAAGGTCTTATAGTTTTGCTATTAAATAAGACAAATAAATATTAATGATCATCGTATTTTGAGAGTCTCTGGAGGAGAAGACCTTGAATTTTACTTTTAAAATTGTATTTTGATAGCCGACATTTCCTTCTCTGCATGCCTGATTAACCTCAGAGATATAATAAATATATTACCAATCTCGTTTTCTTGGTAAAAAAAAAATGTAATTTGTTTACCCACAGAACACCAAAGAGCTCAAGAGAATTTGTTCAAAGATGTCCATGCATTCCAGATGAAATTGGAATTTGCAAATGTTGGTTTTTTGAGGAGAGAAAAACCATAGTACACAGAGAAAAACCTCTCAGCCCGTACTGTAAGTTACAGATCCTCATTTTTACTTGTTGATTTATGGCCCGCATGCTTCATGCTTGGACCATAATTAAACAGGAAAAAACTCGGTCCATGACTACCTTACAGACCTCAAATTCAGCTAGTAAGAGATATTTATTGCTCTTACATAGCGATATTATTGTGACTACAAAAGGAGGGGGAGGGTGAGGGCAAGGGTGATCAAGGGAGGGGAGGAGGGAAAGAGAGCTTGAAAATTTTGCAGGCTAAGTCTTGGTTCAAACGTCAAACTTCTCAAGTGCCAAATCAAATGCTAATTAGCAAAATCCTTTGTAGTTCTAACTCATTGGCATTAGATTCAACACATGAAAAGTTCAACATATGAACCAGGCCCAAATGACCATGCCACAGGCCAGCAAGCAAGCAAATGTGAATGAAAGCCACAAAGACCTCTGGAGATGGCTAATGGCCACCAGGGCTGTCATTAAGGGTCATAACCCATAACTTCCATGGCTGAGCATAGTCAATGTTTAGGCAATGTAAGAGACGCCCTGAATTGCCATGTTTTTAGATCTACATTTTGGATGAAGTCGTGGATGTTAAACCTGCTTCAAAACTTAACCTAAGAGCGCCAATTGGCACATAATTCCATAACTTTGTGAATTTTTTTAGGGGCCACCGTGCTCATTTTTGCACTACATACACTGTAGATGACCTTTATAGCGACTTCATGACCAATGAGGTTCTCATTACTTAACCTTAGTTGGCAGAAAGGGACACTAGAATTTGTAAAAAGAGCACTTCTTGGGGTAAGTTATTAGAGAAGTTCAACAAAAATAGACCCTGAACTTACATTATAAACCATCTTAGTTAAACAGGAGTTAATATTATGTAAAAAAAAAATTAAAAATTTGCTGCGTGCAGACATACTCAGGACCACCTAAAGAAGTGTTCCTTATAGCATTTTTTAAAAGCTTTATGGCCATGAGAATACTGGGTCGAGTTTATGTACATGTAAGATCCCAAGCCAGTGATTGTCTCATCTGTTCCGTCAGAAAGCCCAAGAGGCATTTACAGGTTTTGCAACCTTCATCAAGGAATTCTTCACAAGGACTCACAATTCCACAACTTGTCTACCCAGCAGTGAAAATGTCACACTAAAATTGTTCTTTTTCTCAGTATAATCTAAATTCAAACTTCTACATGTGGACACTCCTTTTCCAAGACTTTTAATACAATTGAAAATCAATTAATCCTATTTCTTGCAAAAACGACCTTGTTCATGAATTCTTAGTTCCCTGGCCAGCAATAAAATCCACCACTATTTTGGTCATTTTGGACGTCACAATGATATGCGCAGTAGGAGTACCCACTGCAAATCAGAGGACTCACCTTAATTCTTTGTTTGTATGCATGGCCTTGCTTAATAGGCCTGTTACACTAACTGGCCTATGTGTCTATTTCCCCTACCATATATTTATCCAATTCCTGGCAGTGACAGCTGCCTCATACCTAGAGTCACTAGTAGTTCACCATCAGTGCCTAAGTCAATCCCTCTTCAATAACATCTTAGAAGACAGGGACCACCATCTTCATCACTTACTACCTGCTTCACACAGGCCACGATATTCCCTCACGCATGCAAGGACTTTTTATGTAAATTTTAAAACCTCCAGGGCCAAGAACAGTTTTATTAACTTTCACTGACTCTGGGTTAATTTTTAAGGACAGCCATCAGATTTTCAATTAGACTGTTTAGATTTCATGCCTTTCGTGTACATGTATGTATGTATGCATTTTTATAGTTGACTTTGTTGTTTTTTATGACTTCATATGTATATACGTAATTCAGCCTCTGGCTGCGATGTATCTATTAATAAAGTATCTATCTATCTTATTGTATCAAAATTTAATGATAGAAAAAATGCAGTCTTCATGAAAACAGAATTTATAAGAAGTTATATTTGAACTCACTTTACACCATCCTTCACTGTCTTTTTCTAATATTTCAAGTTCTTCTCCTTCTGTTATGGTTAATTCATCAGAGTCTGTAGCCTGAAAGAAATACAGAGCACTGTGGATAATAGTCAAGAATGTTTCCTAAGTAAATTTGTCTCTTTAATCTCTAATAGTCTTTGTAGCTGGGGTTATAAAGATTATGTCATTTGAATTCATATTAATTAACTCTGAGTTTGTTGTTGAATGATTAACAAGCCAAAATAATTAACAATAAACTGCTACTGTCAATAATTTTTTAATTTGTAAATCCTTAATTGTAATACCAAATGTAATGCCTAAATTAGAAGTTGCAGTCGCTATCAGTTCAATTTTTTTGTGTATTTAATAGTTGTCCTTTGTAATATTTCAAAAAATTAATACTGTCTCGCAATAACAAATAAGTGACCACCATACATAGTCATTTCAACTCAGTGACATTCCCTGATATACATACTTCAAAGTTGTACAAAGCAACACATGCAACTGGGATGGAGCAGTTGGATGACATGCTCCTGGCATCTTCATCTGATGAGTAGTCCGCTGTAAAAGTGTCATCAAGATCATCCCAATCATCATCGGCAAAGTTATCATTCAGAGAGTTGTCACTTCCATGTAACAAATCTGTTGTCAAAGTGAAAGTACGTAATCTGAGTTGACTAATGACTAACATTTAGTTGCTTTGACATTCAGGTAGATATGATCAATGTGCTCCAAAAGCCACCTTCAAAATACCTTTTCTGTGACAGAAATACCTCTTACTAACCAAGTTCGAGGTCAGTGTAAGTTATGGACCCAGTTTTTTCCTGTTCCCTTATGGCCCAAGCACGCAGGCCATAAATCAACTGGAAAAAAAAGAGGCTCTGTAACTTACAACTTATGGACAGAGAAAACAAGGTTAGATCGATATTTATTATCTCTGAGGTTAACTGGGTGCGCAGGAAAGGAATCATTAAAATTTAGTGGGCCGTACAGTAAAATATGGCCCATAAAATTGACCAATCAAAGCATGTACACCAACTGAGAGATATAATAAAGCCTGGTATATACAGTACTTTAAAAGTTACATGACTACAAAACCTCAAATAGTATTGACATCTAAATGCCACACAAATTGAGACTGTATATTTAACACACAAAAATCTCACCAGCTTCCATATCATTAGGAGATAGGGAATTGGCACTCTTAAGCCACTCATCCACATTAACTACAAACAAAAGACAGCATGCATCAATACAAATTACCCAAAGAACTATAAATGCCATCTTCAAACAACCTTGTTAGAGCAGCTTGCTCAACCACAGCAAGTTGTATAATGCAACTTACAGGACCAAGAAAACAACAGGAGACAGGGCGTTCTTTGCAGCTGCCCCGACCCTGTGGAACGCCCTCCCAGATGAGTTGAGAGCTTTAGACAGTCTAAAAACGTTTATGGCACAGCTAAAATCTTATTATTTTAAATTAGCCTTTAGCTTTTAACTTATAGTATTTTTAACATAGGTTTTATATGCATATATACACTTACATATCATTCATTCTTTTTATTGTAATATTATAAGCACTGTAATGTAAAGCGCATTAGATCATATACCTATGTATTTTGCGCTATATAAATAATAAAGTTATTATTATGTTATTATGCAGATACAAAACCTCAAGGGCATGGGATTGAAGGGTGTTTTGTTTCATATACAAAATGAAGCTTACTATTCTGATGCCTGCTCTACATACCTGACTCTGATGTAACATGATCATCTTTAAGTTATTTATCCATTCAGTTTAATATTTAATTTTGATTCAATTTTTCAAATAATTATAATTTAATAAAGCCATTTTTACATTTTTATGGTATTCGAATAATTTTCTAATGGCCAATCCAGACAAGTTCCAGTCTCTAAACATTAATCCACGAAAACTCGACAAAGACAAGAGCGACAAAACGCTGAGTATAAACGATCTTGATATTGCAAACACAGAATTAATCAAACTACTCGGAGTTCATATAGATGAAAATCTCAACTTCACCGAGCATAATCAGCAAAGTATGTATTAAGGCAGGCCAGAAAGTTGGAGTACTCTCGCGTCTTCAGAACCTAATACCCTGCAAGGCCAAGCTACTACTGTATAAATCTTTTATACTGCCATATTTAACTTACTGTCATCTAACTTGGCATTTTTGCAAATCATCGGACAATAGAAAGTTAGAACGAATACAAGAACGAGCCCTAAGGGTAATATACAAATCCCACTCTGCTACTTATGAAGAACTCCTAAAGCGTGCTGATATACCGTCTTTATATAATAGACGGCTTCAGGATATCACTGTACTTATGTACAAAGTCAAACATAGCCTTGTACCTGATTGTGTTTCTGAACTATTTCCCCGCAAAGGCTCTGCACACTCGCTACGGAACAGTGACTTTGTATTACCACGTTTTGACACTATACGTTATGGCAAGCACTCTGTCAGATATCTTGGGCCGTTTTTATGGTCGAAACTTAATGAAAATCAGAGGGATTCACCAAGTCTACGCATCTTCATAAACGAAATAAGAAAACTAAACCTTGACGAGATAGTAATTAACAACAGCAAGGAAAATAGGAAAATTTTAGTTTTTAAGTTTTTAATTATATCTTGTATATAGGTTTTCCCGTAATTTTAATCATTTCCCTGTAAATATTTAATTCTCTATAGGTGTATCTTAATTAGTGTCCCCAATTAGTCTTATGAGGCTAAACAAATCGACACTTAAATAAAGGTTTTACTTACTTACTTACAGCATCACAAATCAATGCAGTGGGGAACACAAAGAGGGAACATGAGGAACTATACATGACAGTACTCTAGAAGTCCCAAAAGAAAAAGATAACTTTCTGTCCTGAGAATTCCTGTTCCAGGGAAGTGCCGATAATACACCCTGACATTCAAAGTGATTGAAATATTTTTTAGGAATTAATAAGAAGTCAAATGGAAAGCTTACAACTAAATAATAAATTTATAAAGCCAAGTTAGGATTATTTAGTAATATTAAAACTTAACAAAACAACAATTTAATATTGTTTGATCACTGATTTCTAGCCAATTTATACTTGCTGCTGTCTTTGCCTTTATTGTTCCCAGCTGAGAGATGCAGTCAATACTCTACGATTTCAAGTGGGAAAATTTGTCCCTGTAGTCATGAACTTTATATTGCAATGTTTTTTTCTTTTAAACAGTGAACATGAAAACCCTATTAAAGCACTTATTCATAACTTATTAAAATTAATAAAAGCAATTACTCATACTAGTTCCCAAGAACCTTGAGACTGGCAGCCATATTGTTTTTTCAGAGTTACGTTCGCATTGAGTAACACTGGGTTCACATAGGCCTCTTTGCATTTTGGTCGTCATTTATTGTTAAAAAATCAACACAGACAATTAACAATTATTGGACGAGGTTGAGCAAAATATCGTGATTGTCAGTGGCGAGCAGATCAGTTATTTGCCGAAGCCGAAGGCTAAGGCAAATAATTGATCCGCGAGACACTGGCAAATCACTATATTTTGCAATAACCGAGTTCAATAATTGTTTTATCATTCAATCACCAAGTTTGTTTTGATATTTTTCTTTGGGAAGCGGTAAGCGTGCACTGCTGGCAGAAATCAATTGGTTTCCTTCTCAGTTAAATAATTTATTCTAGCATGGTTACAATTGCACATGAGCAGAATATTATTTGTAGCAAAAACTCATTTAGACGATATTACGCATGAGCAGATCATTATTTGTTGGTAGTTATTTGCAGGTCACGTGGTGGGCTCTCAGCCAATGAAAAGGGGGGAAAATATCCATCAAATGATAATTTAACTTATTGCATTCAACAAATTTAAAGTGTGCCAAAATGGCCCAGAAGACGAATCTGAAGGGAACAATTTTGCTCAAACCACACAAATTCTACAATGTCGTGCTCTTGACCAGACACTAGAGATGGAACATTACAAAACAAAAAATGCTCTAACTTGGTTCCAATTCAAGCCATTTCTTCTCATTCTTGTACCTAAACTTACCTTATTTGCTTCAGTTGTTACTTACAAGCTTGTACTTGAATCAATTTAATATGAATGAATGATAATAATAATCTTTACTGAGGAAACCAACTTCACTAAAAGCAGTGACATACAGAAGGGTCCTCAAGACTAAAATCATTGACAAAAGTTAGAATAACAGTTTTAACAAAACAGAATTGATGTACATCAACAAGGAAAAAGTTAAGAACAGAGGATCTACATAATTAGGGCTGTCCATAAGTTGGTGGCAACTTTTGAGATTTGGAGCAACTTTTCAGATTTCCTGCAACTTTTTTCTTTTTCAAGGCAATTTGTAACTAAAAACTGCCCATTCAAGTTCTAATTTAAAGCATCAGTTGCTTTTATGCACGATTTTGAATAAAATACCTTTTGTAAACAAAAAACACTATTATCCTGGTGGTCTGCCTGTGGTAGCAGCTGAAGGCAGATATGCTAAAAAATTCAAAATGGCAGAGCCAAGTGATTATCCATGCTTGAGCTCAAGTGAAGATGATGAATATTCAGATCCTTTAGAGTTAGCAGCTAGTGCTGGAGCTAGATTAAGTACTCCAGAAAAACCCAGTATCTCTTGGAAAAGAAAAGTGCAGACTAATCCAGCCGAAAAGAAGAGAAATGTGCATGGATCAGTCGATCCAAATGTGTCTGCATGGGATAGAGTGAACGCGTTTAAAGACCAGTGCCTAACTACAGTGTCTGGAAATCTAAGATGTGACGCCTGCAGAGAAACTCTTTCCAAAATATAATTATGTATATGTATATAATATCTATGCAAATAGAAATCTATTCATTAAATCTTTTTTTAAGTTGTTAATCAATCTCTTACACTAAAAAATTGAAAGCAACTTTTGGATTTTGGGGCAACTTTTGAGCAACTTTTAGAGTTTTGGAGCAACTTGTGGACAGCCCTAATCTACATCACTAAGTGGAATTACAAGGAATATCTAGTTAAAAGGTAATGCAAAAGTTACTTTGTAATTTAAAAATATTGTTTTGTTAGTAATTTTCTCATTGTATTTTAATATTTTGACCATCCAACTTGATTAGCTAAATGCTACCTTCAGGTGGGTATTGCCCTTGAACTTTCTATTTGTCAAATGTTGCAGTAAATGTTTGACGTCTATTTTTTTAAAGTATTTTAGATCAGATGCCAGAATGTCAAGATGTTGACACAAATTCTGATACCTCCAGCTTCACGTAAGACTTCCAAACATGCCTCTGTCTTGAGCTTGTTAGTCTGATAAACGAAAAGAGCAATTAAAACTATAATGACATTTAAGACATAAGTCTATATCCACTGCACAAACCTTCCAGAGATGCCTGGGGGATGGATACTCCATATTTAAAGTGATGGGATGTGTTTACCAGGTAAACAATTTATTTTGTCTTGCGAGAATTTAACTCTGAAAACGATGTCCTAACAATTGAAAATGTCCTATTTTGTTTTACCAGAATTTAACTCTGAAAGCGATGTCCTAACAATTGAAAATGTCCTTTTTTGTCTTATCTTTACCACACTCGCCAAAGATAGAATAAACCTATTTTTAAGCGAACGAACAAACAAGGCTAAATAATGAACTAATATATGCGAAAACGTACGATTACAAATCTTAACACAAAAGGGTCACGTAACACAGTAAAGATCTTAACACAAAAGGGTTATGTAACATAGTAAAGTCTAGAAAGTTCTATTTAAACACACTAAAGCTTATTTAAGCACTATATAAATTCGTTTCCTCAGGGGCTTTGTCGCAGAAGTCGCTTGATGCTTTTTGATTTGGAAAAACAAAAACTCAAACTCGAGCTTGCTCTACCCCATTAAATTTTGATTCCACCTATTTCCTTAGTCTATATTTGTTAAACGACGTAGTCTGGCTGGACATATTCATATTCATATTTTGTCTCCTACTCAGGATGATCGCCCTGGGGCAAAAATCAACCCCCCCAAAAAAAAAAATTCCTAAGGCTTGAACCACCAAAACCCACAAAAAAACCCCTGGACCAAAAATAAGCCAAAAAAATTTCCAAACCTTAAAACTTCCCAGACACCACCGCACCCAAGGCATTACCACAATAGAGTTCTAAAGTGATGACGTCACAAAAATAAAATTTTTGAAATTATGGGACATGATGCTATAATCTTATAGAGCATGCTAAAAGACGTCCTCAACCCAAAAATTAGCTCTGAATTGCAATTCCCGGTAGAGATATAAGGGATCAAAGTTTGATAGCATTCCATACAAACCCTTCAAAATTTGTTTCTGTTCCTTCAGTTTAGAACTGACTCAAAATTAGAGAGATTTATATGGGGCAGTATCAAATTTCAATCCTTTATATTTCAGCTAGGAATTACAATTAAGAGCTAAGTTTTGGCAAGGAACCTTTTTTAAGGATACTCCATTTGAAAATGGCACCCAATCCCATAATTTCACACTTTAGAACTCTATTCTTCAGATTGTTTTGAATGCCCAAAAAAATCCTTAACTTAAATCCAGCGACACAAAATCATACTTGCCAGATTTCCCTACCCCAAAAAATCCTGGAATCAAATTAAACTTTCAAACCCAAAAAATTCTTCGATCATCCCTGTAACTCCCCCCCCCCCCCCCCATCGGCCTATATCATGAGTTGACGATTGCACAATCTTACTGAAAATCTTGCTGAAATACTACTAGAATTTTAAATACCCAGAAGGTGGAGGAAGACTTCAGCAGTTAAAAAAAGAACGTGAAAACAATTCACTGGCTTTTTTTCTTCAAGGATAGCAATATATTAGATATTTTTTCACTATCCTACTTTCACATTCTTTGGAGGGCTGAGCTGTCTGCCTCACTTGTGATTGGCCAGAGAAATAATATTGCTTTGGGTTTAATTTTATGACACTCAACTGATAAACAGCTGTCCATGGCTGCTAATGCTTGGGATCAAACTTTATTAATTTTGACAGTAGATTCAACAGGTAATGTCTGCTACCACATTGCCATAGTGCCCAATGAGTGGCTTTCAGCTTACCTAGACACATTAATTTGTGCGGTATTCATTGTCACTCTAGGCCACATCCCATAAGCTTCACATTCTCATTGCTTGTTTTCTTCATATGAGTACTTGAGCCTGGGTATTAACTATGCCATGCTGATAAGCCCTAACATGGCCTGAAACAACTGCCATGGCTGCTAATGCCCAGACTCAAACTTTATCAGGCAGATTTAAGGAGTAATACCCACTACCATGAGTGCCTTTCAGTTTACCAAGTCAAATTGATTTGTGAAGTGTTTGTTATATTAATTTTATAGCTGTTTCTCATCTTCTCCAACAGTATCTGTAGTTCATTATGTCAACTCCTACTTCCTGTACATGTGATTTAGTGGCAAACCAACCTCCACAAGTCTGATGCTTTCCTTCAGTGCCTCCGCATTCTGTTCTGGATCCTGATTAACATCCCCTGCTGCAGCTGCTCCTGTTACAGATTGTGAATCTTCATTCTTATAAAATAACCAAAACAGCTATGATTATTATCAAATGAAGATGCTAGTGGAATTTTTTTTAAGCTCCTGCAAATTTTAGCAGACCATATGGCATAATTAATCATAGGCAACAGAGAATAATTTACAAAACACTTTTCATGCTGACAGGTGGTCATGCAGAGATGTGGAGAGAAGTTTTTGGAATGGAGAGATGAGGAAGGAAGGGAAGGCAAGGGTGAGGAGGAAGCTTAATTAACTATAAGCATTCGATCTTTGTTTGTGACGGTATTGTAGCTTAAAGTGCTACTGTGATCAAATTTTTACCCTGTGAATTTTTAGGTTTATCACATAGAATTCCAGGAAAGATTTAAAACACCATTTACCATTTTGAAACATCTACATTGGTTCTGGAGATATTCGAGTTTGAGGAATGTATGAAATATGCATATGAGAGGACTGATGACGTCATACACTCAACCCAATTGCCGGTTTTCACTGTCACACCGTCATCAAAACCATGCAACAAATTAAGTCAAGAATCACAGAGTCAAAAGAAGATGAATATTCAAACAGTCTCGCAAAGAGTCAGGTCTGTGCGATGTTTCGTGTGGGAGATATTTGAAGAAATGTTCCACTTAAGGTGGCTCAAACCGGTTTCAACACTTTCAAGAGCCTCACTTATCAGAAAGATTGACACTTTAACACTATCACGTAGTAACAATGTTATGTTACCATATGAAACAGCAATTATTGCTGAATAAAATGCAGTCATTATTGTGACGTAATACGTAACCATGGTAACAGGAAAGCCTTGTAAAAACGCCCTATATTTCGGCCTTAGCTGGTCGTATCTCAAAAAGGAACTTGGTGACCCCCATTTTTTAATGCTGAAAAGTGATCGGCAGACCAAGATAAAACTGTCTGCAAAAATTCTGTGAAGCGGATTCAGAGCCACCTTATTTTTTTTTATTTTTTAAGGTGGCTCTGAATCCGTTACACAGAATTTTTTTAAACTTTGCAAAAAGTTTCACCTTGGTCTGTTGATCACTTTCGAGCAATAAAAAATGGGGGTCACCGAGTTCGTTTTTGAGATATGAGTAACTAAAGCCAAAATATAGGGTGTTTTACAGGGCGTTCCCATTGCCATGGTTATGTCTTGCGTCACAATAATGACCACTTTTTACTTAGCAATAATTGCTGTTTCATATGGTACCACAACATTGCTAATACGTGATACAGTGTTGTGGTGTAAATTGTTCCAATCAGTGAGTTTCTTGAAAGTGTTGAAACGGTTTGAGGCACCTTAAATTTTAAGGCTTTTGTATGGAGACGCCATGTTTGTGTCCCTCTGAGGGGTACAAATATGGCTGCCAGAAGCTAACAAAAACATATGTCATATGAGGGCTCATAAACGTCTACATGAGTACTTATTCTCATTCAAGGACTGTTCAGTTTGCGAAATCTCAGCGGCTAAATCTTCAGCTGTTCTAATTACTAGTTAAACTGAAATCTCAAAAGGATAGATAATTCCTTATTTTTTAATTTTGATGACGTCATGTGAAAACCTACAATATTACACTGTTACAAAAAATTATTGCGTGACTCGCGTTACTGTCTGGAAGTGTCTAGAATTTCCTTGCATATTTAATTAGTGCTGTATCATCGTGATTCCGTAATTCTAATTTTAAGCTGTTTGCGTATGTCGCTGTAAATAGTTATTTATTGTAATATTACTTTATTTAGTCAAGCCGGAAAGTTCTAGAATCTTTTGTTGTAAAGTATATAAGCTGATCGGTAGAGCTTTAGAGTTTTCTTAGAAGAAAGTCTTAGAGTCTTAGTGAGAAGAGTGTGACAGAGGTCGTGTATACATTTGGCGGAGGCCGTGTTTATTGAAGTGTGACAGAGGTCGTTTATACATTTGGCAGAGGCTGTGAGTATTGAAGTGTGAAGAAGGTCGAGTGTAATTTTACAAGCCTAGTGTGAGCTTATTGTGAAGCCTTGTGCGGAGTTTACTACTTTCGTTTGGAATAAATAACCTTGTTGCTGTTCCGACAACCCAGCGTTCTGTTTAGTCTACAAAGTTTTTAAATAGAGTTATCTCGGTCAATTTGAAGCAGGGAGCATTGAAACTTAGCAGGCCAATAGTTCTACAGGCAACACGCCTACAGCTATAAAAAAATTTGGTTCCCATGGCAACTCACTCTTCTCCAGTCCCGTCCAACCTGATTTCAATATTATAGAGATTTTCAGCGCAAAAAAATAAACAAGGCCACAAACTCGACCAAACATATTTATATGCTTGCTGGATCATGCTGATGAGGCACCATTGGCAAATATGAAAATAGAATGCCAAATGTGGCCAGCAAAGCCATTAATATCAGAGAGGTCCATCCATGTCCAATACACTCAACTAGACTCTAGTTGTCAAATCTAAGAGTCCACTGGAGTTATTCGAAGTCTAGTCGTTAAACGAAACCGAAGTCCAAAACTATTGTCAACCGGAGTCCAGTCCACTGGAGTTACTGGAAGTCTAGTCGTGAAATGAGACCAGAAGTCGAAACAATATAACTTTGGGGAGGGTTGAAAAATCGTTCAATGGAGTCCATTGGAGTCCACTGGAGACGCATCGAATCCACTGGAGTTACCGAGAGTCTAGTCGTGAAATACACTACACATGTGATATACCTCGTTCTTCAAGCCATGACCTGAGACAAGCACTCTACACATGAAATATACCTCGTTCTTTAAACTGGACCCAAGACAAGCACACTACACATGTGTAATATACCTCGTTCTTGGAGCCCTGAACTGAGAAATCAGTTTAAATGCGTCCTTGTCACCGATTGGTTTTCCAAAGAATATGTCTGTATTCCACAGGCCATGCTTTAAGCGGGTAAAACATATCTCCATTGATAGTTTTAAACAGTTCCCTTCGTTCCGAAATTACTTCTAGTTTACTAAGCAAACGGAGCTTGCTACGGTACTCATTTAGCATTGCCATTTCCAAAAAATGCTCACCAAATCAGCCGGTAGCTGTATATATTAATGCCGATCGTTACCTTGTCAATGTAAACAGCTACCATATCTTCTTTGTTTACGTTGCACAGACAATTGAGCGTTAAAATGCTGCCAAATTATATGTGCTATATTAATTTTCACACTTTTTGACATTCATCTAAAGCGAGTTTAAAATAGCCCAACATTTAAATACAACCCTATCAATGTCCACAGTGTTTTCGAGCAAGAAAATCCGACTCAAACTATGACTTTGCACTTATTTGCGATTTCATTTCATGTAGAATTCACATTCCGTATATCAAACAACACAAACGAATGAAAAGCACGCACAAGTAACCGCAAACGCCTCATAATTGGCCCATAGGAATAACCAGCTCCTTAAGCTACCTCGTTAAATGACCTCAGTGAACTATTATTTAATTACTATTTGCCGAATCCTTAACTTTCAAGTGAGTTGGAAAACCAACTCAGTTGATTTGCATTTCACACTCGCTAAGCGACCTGAAGAGCCGTTCTGGAAACACTCACCATGTAAACAATTGTCACACGTTCTTAGTTTATGTTTAACAAACAATGATGACTGTATATATGCTACCAAATGGCCCGCAAACAAGACACTAATAATGCCAATAATGTCAATCAAAACCAGCCCACCAAAAGAGCACCATGTTTTACAAGGAATCTCATCAGACATAAATCTTAATTTCGCACCAATTTCAGTTTAGTCTATAGATCACATTCCTTCATTCAATAAAGATCACAATTTAAAGTAACCGTTCCTCCCTGTTCTCTGTTTATGCGTTACAAACAATTAGAAGTGTATATACACTACCAAATTAAAAAATTTGTTAAAATTCCACCCGTACGTAAATTAAACCACTTCCATTAAAGTAACGCGACATTAATATATAAACCCGGCATCCTAATCAATGTCAACCCTTTGACACCCGACAAGATTAAGAAGTTTTTGTAAGTCTCTCACGACTAGAAATTCGGTTACTCCAATAGAATCTCCTCGTGACCAATGGATCCAATGGACTCCAATGGAACAGCTTTTTCTCAGCCTCCCACCCACCAACATTAAGAAATATTTCAAAGTCTCTCAGGCCTAGAAACTCGGTTACTCCAATAGAATCTACCCGTTACCAATGGATCCAACGGACTCCAATGGAACAGTTTTTCATGGCCTCCCACCCGACATGATTAAGAAGTACTTTTAAGTCTCTCACAAGTAGAAATTTGGTTACTCGAATAGAATCTACTCGTGACCAATGGATCCAGTGGACTCCAATGGAACAGTTTTACATGGCCTTCCACCCAACATGATTAGGAAGTACTTCTAAGTCTCTCACGACTAGAAAATCGGATACTCCAGTAGAATCTACTCGTTACCAATGGATCCAGTGGAATCCGATGGAACAGTTTTACACCGCCTCCCACCCGACATGATTAAAAAGTATTTCTAAGTTTCTCGCGACTAGAAAATCGGTTACTCCAGTAGAATCTACTCATCACCAATGGATCCAGTAGACTCCAATAGAACACTTTTCCAAGGTCGCCACTAGACTTCCGCTTTTCCAATAGAACACAACCATACACAACTAGAGTCTAGTTGAGTGTATTGGACAACCCTCGAGAGGTCTGGAACTCAGTATGTTGCCATGGTAACAAAACTGGTAAGCTCATATCGTGGAGCACATATGGTAGAATCATACTACAAAAAATCCAGCAGCTCTGATACAAATTGCCTGAGATATACTTTTTTCATCATATTTGATAAATGGTTGGTTTTATGATGTCATCACTTGGCCAATTTGCATATTTTAAAAACTTGAATATCTCTTTAACAAAAAGAGATATTTCAAAATAGTAAACAGCATTCTTCTTCTCGTGCAGACTACATGTACTTATTTGTATTCTAAAATGGCTTAGATAGGAAATATGTAACTTTCGTCATATTAGCTCTTTAAACTGCCTTTGATTTTTTTTAATCTTTTATTGCACATTTACCTAAAAAGTAACAAAAAATACACTAAGTTGCAAATAGCAAAGGCTAATCTAGGCAGGTAGTGTAATTGATTAGTCAAAATAACTCATAGAAAAAACTTAATATTTACAAATGGAAATAATTTAAAGATATACCAGTAATTAATGTATAATAGGTTAATTAAAATAATGACTGTCTAAATTAATATTAAAATTGTTTCATTCTAGCTAATCATACCACATATGAAGTTTTCAATCAGAGTGTTAACGTCAACATAAATATCCTCTTGATCAAGAAGTTTTAGTAATCTGGTCTGAAGGCATTTCTCAAAGAATGTTTTAGTTTTTGCATGGATAGATTCCAGTAATTCATTCCAGATTTTACAACCAATTCTAGAAAAGGAGTGGCTCGTTTGTGTCAGCTTCGAACAGTATATGTGAAATTTACCCGTGGATGCAGACCAGTGAATGAGAATGACAAACTATAGACAAACCAGGAAGCATTGTCTTCTCATGTGTACATAGACCTGACTTACGTTTTGGATATTTTGTAGTTGTTTGGAATTGTTTTTTATTGTCATCTGGTCCTTGGCGAGTCTCATGGCTAGTCTCCTTGCTTCTTTGTTGATTGCTAGACCAGCATTGTGTTCTGTTGTTATCTTTCTTACCTAAAAGGAGATGTTTCAAACCAAAGACTTTACCAACAGCCTGCCATAAAGACCTGATAAAACGATTTTCTTGAATCTTATACTGAGTTGTTTAAATCTTCAAAAAAAAATTAAGGTAGCAATGAATCTCCTCCTACAATTGTTTAAACTCTACAAACTTTTTGATCAGAGTAATTATCACTGAAAGCTAACATTAGGGGTGTTTCTGACATGTTATACTGTTGCAATGGTAACTTGTTACATAAAAAATTAGAGGACAATTAATTGCTTTGCACCACTGTTGTGGTATCAACTGTTAAAGAGTACTTGTGTAAGTATCAATCCATCAAAGTGTGTGTTGTGGAAAGTTGCTGCATACCAATACTAGCCACAATGTGTCTGGGACAAGGGTGTTTGAGATGACAAGGTAGTAAAATAATTCTAGAAGAGTCCTTATTTAAGATCACCATCAGAGGGCTGCATGGTTTGGGACACAAGCACAAGTGGAAGCCGCTACTGTCCATTGCTTCATTAAACTAAGGCAAATTCAAACTAACATACTTACTGTATCGTGTCTGTAAGGCTCAAACTCGTACTGAACAACCTCTGAAAACACTTTGTTCTTGGCAAGGAAGCACTGTAAAGATACATCCCTGCTAATCTGAAAAAATAAAGTCAAACATCTGAAAGGTTCAGTTAATTACAGTGAATGACATAATCATAAAATTTACTGGTCAGGTTATATTTGTCACCACTTTACAGAAACTTAGCACATCAAGTAATTCACCATTCACAGAGTAATTATCTTATTTGTAGTTCAATATAACATTAAACAAAAAGCCAACATGAAGTTATACATCTATCATAATTCAATAGTCTGACTTATGAACATGTAACCAGATAATAATTATTGTAATGAACAAAATACTTGCAAGTACAGTTATCTCTTGAAAGTAAATCATTGATCATAAAGAGCTCACAAAACCATGTATTAAGCACCAACAAACTTCTAATCAATACATACACTGTTAGCTTGTGAAACCACTGTTTCAAATCCTGCTGTGGCATTCCTGCTGGCATCAACCTCAAGCTGACCCATAGTGGTAAAGTATCCTCTCATCTGGTCAAAAAAGTCTCCATCTAAGGTCTGAGTAGTCAAGAAAATACTCATGACAATTAATTTACAGTAAGTACCTGGTTTAAAGTATAATTACAATTAGACCCATGGCCCTTCAAGGCAAAAGGTCTAATATTATGGTTTTAGTATCACTCCACTAGTTGGACAGAAAAGGCAATAATAAAGTTTGCAAATGCAAGTTGAAGAAACATTTATTTGGGAATAAAATGAAAGAAAGCGTCATGCTCGATTGCTACTTGATAGTCCTCTGACTAATAGCGTAGCTAATCAAAATGCAGGATTTGCATAAGTCCACTACCGGTAGTTGGGTGATACTAATAATAATAGTCAGAATGCTAATAAATTTGATTTGCAAATTCTTATCATATTACTGTAAACTAAAGCAAAGATGCAGAACAGGTCAAGGTTGTGAAATGAAAATAACATTTACAGAGAAATATCACCCAGAATTTTGATAAGGCCACTTATCAACAGCTATTGACAAGCTGGAGCAACAGATCTTAAAATATTATTTTCAAAAATACTTAAACTTTACAATATTTCAAATATTTGTCAACTGGAAAAAGTTAATGCTAGCTCCACCAAGAAATAGTTTACTAAAATACATTACTTACAGACATGATGTCTTGCAACTCTTTGCAGAAGTATCTTGTCATATGAGCATTAGCTGCAGCAAGTGATAGAATGTATTCATTTCTAGCCATTGCCGTCCTTTTTTCACACACCTCAAGTCTACTGGAACTCTGTAAGATATAAAATTATAATAATTACAACTTTATGGCTTTACAAATTATATCTGAGACAACATCAGAACACAACCTTGGCAGTAAATGGGACTACACTGTATTCCCATGTCGCACTTTGCAAGGCTATTAAGTTTGGTTGATAATTGTCATACTTATCCGAAAATAAAATGTTCGGGAACAAAATTACGAGAACACATTTACGTCAAACATTCTATAGTTAATCATTTCCGATATCGATATCGGTGGCTTTGGACGAAATTCCGACAGCGACATGTGAACCTTCCGAAATTTTGACGTGGAAAGGTTTGAAATTCAGACAGGGGACATAAAGACCCTCCTGGGTCCTGGGTCTGTTGACAACAGAGAGACGGCTTCAAGAATTTGGCTTTTCTTCAGGGCAGTTTTTCACAACCATTGACAATGAAACCCTTGATCTCACTGTCGAAACCATTTTAAGAAGTTTCCCGTCGTATGGTTACCGCCGAACGACAGGTTCCCTGTTAAGTAGGGGAACAAGTTTGTATAAGAGAGTCTATGAGAAGGGTTAACCCTGAAGGTGTTAATTGGGGTTGACAGGCGTACACAGCTCCAAAGTACCCGTTCTGGTTTTCTCGCCTTTATCATAATTTTGCTCTCACAAGTATGTGAACGCCCCTTTCTGTATAATATTATGGGCAGTTCCTTGAAAATTTCGTTTAGCAATGGTAGTTGCTGCAAGTGAATGATGCATATGAAAGAAATCATATGTGAACTGCGGTTATGAAATCAAATGAAGAATGATCATCGCAGTTGTGATCGCAATTTTTGCAATTGCGTAAAGAAGTCTGAAAAAAATTCAGGACTTCAACCCGTTCAAGCCCCGTTGAAGTCCTGAATTTTTTTTCATATATGTGAATAATAATAATAATAATAATAATAATATATGCAAAATTGATAAAGCACAGTTTAGTTGGGCAACCAGAAATTAGGAAAGCTAATTTTGGCGGGGATCACATGCCATATCTTTGTCATTGTGGTTGGTCAGCGGTTCTGGGTTCCACAACACAACAACAGTCAGTGGTCCTCACCAGGGTTGATGCTGGCTTAGCATTGTGTTTGTATGTCAGCTTCCCTCCAGAGTTTGGCACATCACCAGTTAGGCATTTGTTTCTTATTGGAAACTTGTGCTACCAGTAATTACAATGTAATAACTTTAATCATATAAAAATCATCTTATGATCATTATTCCACTCAGGTTTAGGAATAGGTTCTTCACATTCACACTGAACAAATGAAACTGGATCACATTTATTGTATCCATTTAATTGTAATGATTTCTTCCTCAAATCTTATAAACTCTGGCTTTTAAAACTCCAATTAAAACTCCAACTCTGATTTTATTTTGAACCCTGTTGTCCTTGCTACTTTGACAAATCAGTAATATCTGACACTATATACCACAAATAAATATAATTCCTTCTGGTAAAAACTTATCATTAACAGAAATATTATTTCCCAACCTGTGGGTAATTCAAATATTTTTTTAGTCACCATACATGTACATATAATTTACTGTACCTTGTTTACATTTTTCTCAAGTGATGTCTTGGATTGAAAAAACTTGACATTCTTCTTTTTGAGCCTGCAAACATTTACAAGATAAACATCTGATATCATCAAAAACATGAGCACCTAGGTACAGTACAGTGTAGTTGTATGTTGGTGGAAACACTTAACTGTGCATGTTTTCAATCCACTACACTACACTGTCAGGGTTTGTACACTTTTTCAGGCCAGAAATTCAAGGACTTTTCAATGACTTTCCAGGACCCTATTTTTAAAATTCAAGGACTTTGCAAAACAAGATGCACTTGTGGCTGAACATATGTATGCATGGAAGAGTGACAAGATGGGACTATGAATGAAAAAAAAAATGAGTGCTTATGCATTTCAGAAGTATTGTGAGACATGTGCACACTGTTTGCATGAACATTTGTACTCAACACCCTAAAATGTGATATTTTATTATCTTGTTCACTCACAAAATCAAGAACATTCAAGGACCAAAAACCAATTTCAAGTACTCCAGAAATTCAAGGATTTTCAAGACGCATATAAACCCTGACTGCAACACATTTGTCAGGGCTGTCAGCTCTGATACCATTGTGGCCATCAATATCCTTTAGTGTACTACTATGAAGTTATAAACAGAGTATTAAGAAGTCCATAAAGAATATATTTTATATAAAAATAAATTCTTTGGATTAGGAATTTCAATTTGCACTTACTTGTCTTCTGCATCTGCAGCTTGTTCTCGTGCCACCTGAGCCAACTTTTCCATTTCCTCATAACCTTTCTTGGCCTATCAAAAACAAACTGGGGAATAAATATCACAAAAGGATTGCCTGAAGTATGACTCAGCAGGTAATAACCACAGTATGAATGAAGCAAGTGAACAGCACTAGGAGGATTTGAAGCTAAATGGATGTGAACCCTACCCTAACACAAAGTCAAATAAGTGCACCAGTTGTACTTAATATCACACAACATGTATACAAAGACTTCCATCAAGACATCAGAGATACATTCCACTATCTTTTTCCAGAAATTGTGGAAAAACTATTGTGAGAGGTGTGGTCTGAGTTAACCCTTTAACCCCTAAAGGCTTGTCCAAATGGTAAATGTTTTACCATAAAACAAGCTAAAACATTGTAGGGTGGCAAAACATTTTTCCGTTTGGCCACCTTGTTTTGTGCGGTTTACACATGTTTCAACATGTTGGGTAAGATTTGAACTCTGTCAAACACTCAATAAAACATCTTAAAACATTTCTCTAGTTCTCGTGTTTGGTGAGCAATGTTTGGCATGTTTGGACAGATGCTTTAAACATGTTTTATGCGCGCATGCGTGCTGACTCTATTAAGTTGTTTGTCTCCATGGACACAGTGCATGTCACATGCTCATTTCTCTCAAGATGACAAACGAAGAGGATGTTTTAGTCAATTTGTCAGAAAATGTTATCGAAGATAACCCTGCACCAAAGCAGAAAGGAAATAAAGCTAGGACAAGGAGATGGAGTGACTGAGAGATGGACATTCTTATCAATATGTTTGAGGAAAGTGCCTGTCTATGGGACATAGACTATCATAGTAAAGACTATCATGTGAAGGATAAGCATGACAAAGCTTATGAGAAAATTCACGAAGAACTGGACATACCGATTGCAGAGATCAAGAACAAGATAATTGGGCTGTGTTCGCAGCTTAGCCGTGAAGTTGCTAAAACAAACCAAAAGAAATCCGGACAAGGGGTCAGCGAAAATTATAAATCCAGTTGGATTTATTGGGACAGATTTCAGTTTTTAATTCCTGTTATCAGAGCTGGAAAAAGCAAAGAGACAGTTTACAAGCACCTGAAGCACCAGTAGATCAGCAATCTACAGCAAGTCCAAATGTTATGGAAGAAAATGATTCACAATACCAAGAAAATTGGTCACAAAACTCTTGAGCAAAGTCATCCAAACGTAAAGCTGAACACAAGCTAACGTCAAAAAAGCACAAGGTGCTTGAAAGATGTCTGAATGTTCTTAAAGAACCATTGCAGCCTCAAGAAAAGAGACAATGCCATTTTTCTATGTTCATTGCTGAAAAATTAGCTAACTTTGATACAGGGGACTAGGATGATTGCTGAGAAAAGAATTAATGACATCATATTTGAACTTGAAATGGGTGACCATTCCTCTCAGTCATCTCTCCATAATGTTAGTAATTCCATGCAGGGTGGTCAAGGGCCATACATGGGAATGCTGAAACCCATGCTCCCCAATATCATGGTTTCAATAGACCTTTTTACCAATATGGCGGCCATCTTGAATTCTATTGTTTTGACTGAGAAACTATGGGTTCCCAAGGGGGCAATCACTGCAAAATTTATTGTATACATAGCTTTCAGGATGAATTTTTACTGCTGGTCTCTCATATTCCATAACAAATATTACAAGCGTTACATCTTACTGTCATGGTATTTGGCAGTTGCTCCTATCGTTAGCAAAATTATGTGAGGGAGTTGAGCCACTCCAAATGGCAGACACTTAGGTGGAGGCAGGGAAACAGTTCCATCTTCTAGTCCTCAAGACAAGCTACACTTGTTCCACACTCCTCCATCTGAAATTCTTCCATGTGTGCCCACGTCTGCATAAATGCATTCATAGTCAGGCCCAGCTATGGCCATGAGAAAACTGAATTGTTGTGCTTGTAATAATAAGACCCAGCATTAGCAGGTGGCTGGATAACTATGTGTTTACCATTGATAGCACCAACACAGTTTGGAAAGCTCCAACGTTGCTCAAATTGATCAGAAATGTTGGACCATTCTTCATGAGTCGAAGGAAACTTAAGGTGCATTGAGCCAACATTCTTCTCTATGGGCTGGCACACTTAATTATATGAAATAGCAGATTTGGAGATACAGAATAAGAAGCTCAAAGATCTGTATGTCTCACCAGTGGCAACAAATCAAATTGTTAATGGCAGTCGTTCTACTGCACTTATGACCTTATGACCACCAGTTACCTGATAACAGGTTATATCGAGTTCAATTAGCTCCAGGATCTTTCCAAAATCTTCATGGGCCATCCGCATCATTTCACGATAGATGGGAGTATCTTCGATCATCAGTTCCTGAACGATATTGTTGAAAAATCCTTCCTGTTCCCTTCTCCTTATCCAGCTCCTAGTCTTCCCTCATTTACCTTCTCTTTTCTTGTCGTCTTCTAACAATTCAATGAGCATTGCAGCCGCTACACATCCTCTTAGTTTGCACTGTTGAATGTTGCATTCCGCCATGTTGAAAATAGGAGTCGAACAGCGAGGCACACTGGGTAATCTAGTGGACCACAATTCTTTGCTTCTGGAGATTTGTACTTGTTTTGATAAAACATGTTTCAAGATGTTTTATGCTGTTTGGCCACTCTGTAAAACATAGACATGTTTTATCCTAAAACATGTTTTAGCATGTTTTATGGTAAAACATTTACCATTTGGACAGGCCTTAAGAGTGATCAATGTTTAATTTCTCCTTATAGTAATACTGCTCAATCAAACAAAGGTTGTGAGAAAAAAGGAAGTGATCAACAAGTAATAAAGGTCTTGATTGTTTAACTAATATGCCATTCACACCATCGCTTAAACATGTTTAAAAGCTGTTTAGTTAAACAATGTTTAAAAATTGCTTTCTTCATAAAAGCTGCTTCATAAAAGCTGCTTCCTGGCTGGGGTGTCTAGAAAACTAAGACCTAAGACCTAAAACCTAGAAAACTAAGACCTAGAAAACTAAGACCCAGAAAACTGTGGTCACCATGAAATCGCTGCAATTGTCAGCTCATCCCAAGTGTAATATCTCATGATCACAGCTGACGTCTTAGCAAAACAATTCGCCTTAATCACACGGTGGCCATATGGGGTTAAATGGGGTTGACAGGCTAAACACGACTCCCGTTGTTTCGTGATGTAATAGGTCTTTGACCTTTAAAGTTTAGCTCTAACAAGTATGTCTTTTAGAGATTTTCCTCTCCTGTAGGAGATGAGAGGTGG
>OX419341.1:14167304-14174804 GCA_948470475.1 Galaxea fascicularis
GGGATTTAGGTTTTTACCACATCCAATTTTTGCGACATTCTCATCTTTCATCATTCAGCAACATCAACATTACAAGTACTTATAATAATACATTGTCAGTCTAACCATCCCAGATAGTACAAACACTCTGCAGTCAGTTAAATTTTCATGGCTTATTACTGTTGTTTGCTTATGCCAAAAGACAAGCTTACATCTAACTTGTACTAAACGTCTCAACTAATCAACCTACAATGTACTACATCATTTTTTGTATTAATATAACTAAAACATAGTAGTGCGACTTACCTTCTTAAACACTTGGGTTTTGTTGGACTTGAGAGTCTTCATACTCTCACCCATCTGCCCTTGAAGTTCCTCTGAGATGGCCAAATGCTGCTTCGCCTTCTTCTCTGATTCATCAAGCAGAGACTTCCACACACCATGTAAACTTCTACAGATGTCGGTGAAAGAGAAAGTAACAGACCACAAGCATGAAAATAGGTCTCTTCTATAGTCTGTGCTACCCTATTAAGTCTACATAACCTAGGGTTGTAGACTTACAGTAAGTGTTTTTATGCCATGATGTTAGCATTTCAAGAGATTTGAAATTGATTCTAAAGCCAGAGTTGCCCAAGTCAATTCACCTTTAGAGCCTTTTGACACTTTTGAATTACTGAGAAGTTAATATTATCACCAAAAATAGATTCTTAACTCTGTTGTTTTCATTATTTGTTTCAATTGGTCCCTAAAAAGCCCCTCCAGAGGAGTGGTCAAATCAGTACATGTATTTGTTTATTTATTTATTTATTTCTTAAATAAATAAACAAATTTTAAATAATATAAACAACATGTAACTGCAGAATATAGGAAAAACAAGGAATAATTAACCAGCAGCAAACTAGTCTTAATTGAAGGGGTGCGTGGAATAAGGCCCTGAGTGACTTTTGATGTAATGTCAAATTCTCCTTGTCATTCACAAGTACATACAAGGAAATTTGAAAGGAGAATCTGGCAATTAATCAGACGTCACTTAGGGCTTTTTTCCAGGCACCAATTCAGTTGTTAAGTGCTGAATACAAACTGAACATAGATTGAGACAGTTAGCATTCATTGACTAGTTGATACTCTGACCTCCTGGGCCCGGTTGTTCAAAAGACAGGTTAAACAAACCTCTGGTTAAGCCTAACCGGAGGTTAAATTTCCTAACAGTTTGTTAACTCACGGTTCAAATTGAATTGTTCAAAAAATGGTTAAAGGTCAGCTTACCTGTACCTAACCTCGGGTTAAGCACGTTTAACTGTCAGTTAGCATCCCATAATAAACTATTTGTACAATGTTGCCATGGTGAGCAAGTTGCGAGCACTGCAAAATAGCTTCCTCTGCTATTTCATGCAAGGCTCGAAAACAATATTAATTTAGCACTTGCCATTTTGACGGAAAAAGTTGAAGAAAACAAAAATTTAACAAACAAAGCAAGTTTGTTAAGACTTGCTTTAACAAACTGCCTTGCTTTTTTCTTGCTTTGTTTCAAGCAAGAGACAAAGCAAGAAACAAAAAGTAAAGCAGTTTCTTTTCTTTTCTTTTCTTTTCGCTTGAATTATAATATGAGTGCCATCAACACAACCAATAATGGCTGGAAAGCCCCACAATGATAAAGTGCACCCTTGCTGGCAACACGCTTGGCTGCTGTTGGCCATTTAATAAAACGGCTCTGCTTCCTTGACAAGGTATTTGTCACAACCCAGGGTGCACCCAACAACCTTCAGTCCCATTTACTGCCAAAGACTGTGTATTTTACCTTGGACTACATAGTTAAGCGATTAAGTTGTTAATCACCCGAGAAATGGTGGACTTGTTCGCACCAGCAGTGTCTCCAATCACTTGCAGAAAGCTTCCACTGCCAAAAAATCACAAAGCAATACGAACCTGCTGCTACAACAAAGATCATCAGCAAGGAGATCCATAATGTACCAGTATTAAATTGCCTGCTGTCCAAACCTATAGTGAATGCTTACTTCATTCTCACTGAAATTGGCAATGTCTGCAAGTCCTCTGAACTGCCTGGGTCTTCACGGTCGTCATATAAAGTCACCAAACAACAAATTGGCCATTTTTTTGCCTACTCTTATTAATCATTTACCCCGAGGTTAGCGATTTAACCCACCTCACCAGCAGAGTTAGATTTAACCTGCTGTTCAGCCCAAGGTTAGCGCTAGCCGATATTTGAACAACAGAAATAATCTGTAGTTAAAATTTAACCTTGGGTTAAGGTGATTTAACCCAGGGTTAGGATTTAACCTGCTTTCGAACAACTGGGCCCTGGTGTGATCCAAGGCATGTATGAACCTTCAAATTTATAATAATAATAATAATAATGATAATAATAATAATAATAATAATAATTATTATTATTATTATTATTATTATTATTATTATTATTATCATCATCATTATTATCAATTTATTTATGTTGTCTTCTATAACCAGAACAATAACCGAAGCAGGATCTCTCCCACCTACATGTAGTACTCTGTGCTACTAAAGACACAAATTAATTTATCTGTCTACCTGTTTCCATATTCTCCTGCTGTATCATCTGTGGACAGATCCTTCTTTTGAAGAAACTGGGAATTGAGTTTTTGCAGGGCCTAAATAAATGCAAAATTAAGGAAGAGAAAGTTGGAGCAACTGTCCTGGCTCTTACTTTAAAACTTCATGTCAACTGCAGCTACTTATCAAGTATAAAGGTGGCCTTTCAAGGGGAGAAGCAATGAGTGACATGGCTCTGAAAACAAGTGAGAATCTTCTCCCAGAACACCGAGATCCAACAGAAATTCGCACAAAAGCTTGACAGTTTCCAACAGGAACAATTCACTTTTAATTCCTCTTTGTTTTCTTTGCCACAGTGACATTTGTCCCTAATCAATCAGGCGACAGACAGTTGTAAACAAGCAACAAAGCAACACTAGACCATGCCCTGGAAGAACTCAGTAATGATCCTCATCAACTACGAGACTTGGTTAGTCCAGTCCAAATGCAGTCTGTTTGTGTTATACAAACTGTATGCCATTGTTTGCTCATCTAAACTAAAATCGCAAATGAGGTCCACTTTGCTCATTGTATAATATAAATGTTCAATATCCGGAATGGCTTATATTGGAATAATCCTTTAATTTGAGTTTATACACTGGTGAACTAACATCATAATATTATATAACTAGGATTTTATGGTTCCTAACTGTAAACAACATTATTTTATGTTCAATGCAATTTCTACTTCAAGGTTACATAAATCATTTTTATCAGTACAATTTGGCTTCAGGAAAGTCTTTTATATCATTCAGTTTCTTTACATGTAAGCAACATGTCTGAGAGAATACACAATACAATTGAACAAATCATTAGTGGGATCACACATTAAGAAGTCAAGACTAGACATGTTTCCACTGCCATTTTAAGAGTCAAATACTTTTTAAAGTATTTGACTCTTGAAAAAGTGTTGCTGACCAACCTACCTGTACTTTGGGCTTGAAAAAATTGTTTGTTTCAAAATTTCTTTGCTTTATATGCTTTGGGAGAACTTGTACATGTATGGTTAATTCTCAGTTTCTATGATCAACAACCATTTACATGTACATCCAAATGCCCACTTTCTAGAATAAAATTTTTAGTGAACTTCATGGTGCACTGAACAAAAACTCTAAAAAATGCAGAATTCTTCGAAGTACTGTGCTATATATTTAAGTGGCAGGTTAGATTTTCAAATGTACCACCATATATAAAAGGTATATGAGCCCTTCCGTCAATTTTAGATCACCCCAAATATTTTTCTGGAAAATCAAATAGTTATTCAACCACTTCAAGACAGAAAACTTTGAAAAGGGAAGATTATTAAACATATCAAATAATTTTACTTGGAGAACCATGTTGGAAAGTGGCTACAACTCTAACAAAAGCTGCGAGCTTTAACTAAATAGTTGCTATTGGTAAAATGACCATACCAAGTGCCAAATTTCTAGATTTCAAAGAAAAATGAACTCAATAATTTGGTGTGATAACTAATCTCTTGAACATTCAAGAGACGCAAATTGCCAAAAACAAGTTAACACCATTAAATAGAGGCCATTGTATATTAATTAAACTCAAGTCCAACAGTCTGCTTAGACAGCCATTTCTCATCACTAGGGGGCAATGAGAGGTAGCTGTATTTGCAGGTTAAAAAAAATGAATGTAACAGAAATAATCTTGCTGTCGAAAATGGACTTGATTGTCAAAGTGTAGGCAACTGGGAGGAAAACCAAACAGAATCACCGCTCAGATAGAGTCATTCAAATGGTTTGACCTTGAAAATGTGCTCACAAGTCTTCACTATTTCTAACCATTACCACTAGATCACTGATCCCCTAAGCTTCAGCTTTCTGCTCATCTGAGTGCCAATTTTTAATGAACTTATTTTCTCAAGATTTCAAAAGAATGTGATCCATTTCTTAATAGACAAGTATCATAAAGAATAAATAAAAGGATATCATTCTGTGGACATTATTTAACCCATTGGCTCCTGAAAGCACACACTCATACACGCTCAGGTGGAACCAATTTGTTTGTACCACTTGTGACATCACCATTTTCAACAGCACTAAACAACTTTGACAAGCAACTTGTGTAGGTTACACCCAAATAAACGCCATTCAGTGAAACAGGCCAGAGAAAAACACCAAATAACTTTCACATGAAAATTCCACTGAAAATCTTGTCCAACTACCCACTCATATTTCCTTCAAAATAATTTACCAATCCTTCCCCTTCTCACAACTTTTGCCCCTGAAATGATTAGCCTCTTGAATGCCCAACAAAACAAAAAATGGGGAAAGGAGAGCAAAAGAAGCGCAGAGGAGAGAAAGCAAAAGGAAAACATTAAACTAGATGGAGCAGTAAAACGTTTCAAGCCAAAATTTTGCCTTTAGCACATGCCCAAGCTTCCAAAGCTGGAATTTGACACCAGCAGGACTTTCTATCGACTTGCACACAATGTTTTGGGCAGAGTGGGTTCTTTATTTTGTTTACACAATGACCCGAAAGAGGCTCAACTAACTTCAAAACAGCGTTCATCTGCAAAATTTCCAGGTGTCAAAGGGCTAATAACAAAGTAACCTTACAGTGTAACAACCAGTGCAAAACAATTAAACTACAGTAGGGAGAATTCAATACATTGCTAGAGCCTCATTTATTTTGCATCTTGGCTAACAATGTTATGAACTCTAAATAACACAAGCACATTTTATTAGAATGTGCTTAAAACTTACACATCTCCAAAACATACATATTTTGGGGGTAGGTTGATTTTGTCAGTCAAATTTAATATAGATCGTCTTCAGTCACATGACCAGTGGCCATATTAGTTCAATGAAACAAAAGAAAGTATTTGGAATGCATAAAAATGGAGTTCAATAGACCTTTTTAGCTTGTCAATTTTGTTTTCCTAATGTAGACCATGTGATCTTCCCAAGGGAATTTGCTTTTTGTCTTTTCATAAATTATGCATACATATGCACATGAATATGGAGAAATTTCAAAGAAACAGTTCTCTAGGGTAACATCACGTGGTCTACAATGGTAAAGCAAATCTACAAGCGTAAAAGGTCTATTCCCAGAGGGTGAGCCTTGTGCACCAACATGGCCACCATGATGTCATGTGAAAACAATCTATAGATCATACATCAGTTTCATTATTGCAAAATTCCTTACATCTAACATCCACAAAAATTTCATATTATTTTGTACAACAGCACAAACAATTTTTCAGAAATTATCGTGTTAATTACAAATCAACGAATGGACCACAACAAAATAACTAATTTGTGTAATACTAATAATTAAAGTAACTGTAGCCAGTGCAATTTTTTTTTCATTGAAAGTAAACACAATTTAACCCTGAACTAAGATCACAAAGCTAATGCCCAAACAATATTCCCTATTAACAATCCACTGAAAACTTCAAAGGATTGCTAAAAGGAAATACATGTATTCAATGACTCTGAAAAGCTGAACAATATCAAGCATTGCAAACATCTATGAAGTAAATTAACTTCACAAAAGAACTCTGGTAATTAAAATAGTTATACTGGTAGAAGCAAATTGAAATAATTGTTATGTTGATGCGGCTTCATAATGACACAATTTTAGTAAGCCAATCCGGACAAAGAAACCACTTTGGACAACAAGGCGACATAAGAAATTAAAGAAACGACAATTTCTATTCAGTTAATTTATGGACAGAACTCAGCTTGTTAAATGTTTATTTCGTTCTTTCGTTTCACACTCGCTTCAAGACAAAAGCTTTATTTGTGCTGTAGGATGTAAAAAAATAACCAGAAAACTAACGGATTGTTTTACAAATGCCGCTTTGAAACCGTCGAGTTAAAAACATGCCAAGACCAAGAATTCGTTTATTAATTACTTCATGACCCAATTTATTCACCGTTTTTTATCTATCACCATCGTTTGTTCAAACAAAACCCCTGGCCGTTTAATCTTTAGGAAAAAGTAGAATTATTCCTTTCGTGCTACTTATTACTAAAGACACCTGGCGTTGACCGTACCTGGGAATACTCTCTCTCGATTGCCGATCTCTGTTTCGTGTAAGTTCTGAACAAAATAAAACAGAAATACAAGGTTACATTATAGTTTCCCATCCGCAAGTTAAAGCAGTATGAAGGAAAACAACCCAAGGCTAACCTGACGTCCTCAAGTAGATCTTGCTCTAGCTGATATTTTTGCTGCAATTTTGATAATTGCTCGGTTTGAATCGTCCGTAGAAGTTGTAAAATTTTGATCTGTTGCGGAAAGTAAAACCAATGCAGTTCTAATGAAGTATTACACAAAGACAAACTAGTAATTAGCTTCTTACCTTCTTTTGGGGCAGATTTTGTGATGTCATATCGGCTAGTTTTAGCCTAATTCGCTGACAAATAATATAAACATCTAGAAGAAATTTGGCCAACACTTACCGCCATCTTGACGGATGTCGAATAATAAATGCATTACGTCACCAGTTTCCTTGTCACGTTTGGCGACACCGTGCGTGATTTCTACCACTGTACTTTTGGTCATGCTGCTTATTCGGTGTTTCTAAAGCCCGCCGCACACTTGAGGAAAGAGCTGAGCAAAATTCCTCGCGAGGCAGTTAGCTCAGCCGTTTCCTCACGTGTGCGGCAAATTTGCGGTGAGAAATTCGCCTCGCAAGGCGATGAGGAAAATATCAAACATGTTTGATATTTTTTTTTCGCCTCGCGAGGCGAATTTCTCACCGCAAATTTGCCGCACACGTGAAACGGCTGAGCTAACTGCCTCGCGAGGAATTTTGCTCAGCTCTTTCCTCAAGTGTGCGGCGGGCTTTAAGGAAGCCCTGATCAAACCGGTTACGATAAAATTGGTCAAATAAAAACTATTAATTTGAGCACATAGCCATACAGGAAAGATTTCCGCACAGCCCTTTACCATAATTACATGCATCACCATCAT
>OX419341.1:14179804-14182304 GCA_948470475.1 Galaxea fascicularis
CTTAATGTGTTTATTTTTACCTTTACTTTAAAATGTATGGTGTGGTGAAATGAGAAAAAAGAAATGAATCGTCTAGCATTATGCATCGCATGGGTTTCATCCTGAAATCTGACAATTTTTCATACTTCTTTAGCATCAAGTTTGTCCATTGTATTTCAACACAGTCTGCAAATGACAGGAACCCACAGTCTGCAACCAAAAACTTAAATATTGATTCTATTTTACTTTTGTTTCAATTCCCAATGCTCTGGAAAAAAAATCTGCATGCCATTAAATGACCAAGTGGTTTAGTTCTGAACCTGAAGAGTACTCACAGTGTGATGATGTTAGCACAACAAACTGTCACTAACGCCCTTTTTGTGCTGTACCCTTCAACTATATCACGTAAAACTCTGATAATGTACACATAAGTCATTCCCTGTGGGTGTTTCAACATCAGTCTAACATCTTGTGAAAGTGTTCAACCAACATACCTGGTATGAACCACTGTAAAGTGTATGGTTTTCATTAAGTTCAGACTAACCTGTGATCAGGCTCAATTATACGATTGTTCTTATGTCCTCTTATGTCAGTGCTCACTGATCGCAGCTTATGTTAAGACATGAAAGATTTTTGGTTTAGAGCAGGGTATTATTGCCTGAGGAATGGATCACTGGGAATTCACATTATTGAAGGCACAATGTGCCTCACTGTAAGTAACATAATGCCTGTATTGGACGATTGCCACAATATGAGCTTACTTTTTTCTAGAAAATATAAACTTGTCTCTGATAATAGGGATTTAAGGTGACTACATTTAAATGGGGTTGAAAACACAGCTGGCCATGTTCTGTTAGGGTCACCATGAGACCCCCCTTCCTAAAGTATTACAGAACAGCACCTCTCCTTGCCCCCATTAGGCATACCATGTGCATTTCTCAAACTCCATGAAATCGACATTAAATTAACTCTTGAGAAAACTATTTTTCGAAATAAGGAGTTCCTTAAAGGCCCTGTATTCTGTAATAATTGCAGATACTCCAACGTTTTCCACTGGCAAGTAGTAGACTCCATCGTGTTTTTGCTACAAAGTCATCATGGATGTTGCTCAACCCGACAATCAAAGTCATCCTCGGATCTCACTGAAATCTTCATTGTTCTTGGGAAATCTGTCGCAAAAGCTAAGTGCCAAAACATTAGACTTGTTTGGGTCGTTTCGATGTTGCAAACAAATCAAAGTATTTTTCTTCCGAACACTCGATTATCTCAGCAAGCACAAAAACCACGGCCGGATTTAGTTTCGTCCCATTTGAGAGAAGCGATTGGCCACAAAGTTCGAAGCATCTATGAATCTTTCTACGCAGTTCACAACACACGTTTCAGTTCTTGAGTCCAGTTTCGATCCAACTTTATCCACGCATTTATCCCAGCATGTTTCAGTCAAGCTATGAACAAGACTCTGAAACTTAGCCCTCTCCTTCTCGGCTAAAATAAACTTTTGCATTTCGAGGTCAACCTGTCCTTTGCCGGCCATTTTGAACTTTGAAAGGGTTTGAAAGCGCACTTAGCAACCAGGCCTTAAGGTCATTCCCCCGATCGCAGCAGGCAAGGTGATTGCAGGATTATAAATGGTGATCGTCAACGTCAAGAATATCAAAGAAATACAATAATAAGAGAGGGTCTGCGTGTCCGTTATCATTTTGCGAGGCTGTAGTTCCTACCTACTTTGATAAATTGTCAGCACAGTTTTAATGAGTGAATGATGCATATGAAAGAAATCATATGTGAACTGCGGATGTGAAATCAAATGAAGAATGATCGTCGCAGTTGTGATCGCAATTTTTTTTTTGCAATTGCGTAAAGAAGCCTGAAAAAAAATTATGGACTTCAACGGGACTTGAACCCGTGACCTCACGATTCCGGTGCGATGCTCTACCAACTGTGCTATGAAGCCACTGACGTTGCAAGCAGGTCAATGTTGGGTTCATATGTTCCTGTGAAAGATATGTAAGTGAATGATTCTGTTCTGGGGGCACCTTTGACTTTGACTTTGACTTTGACTTTAACTTTGACTTTAACTTTGACTTTATTGAATTTGTTGCTTTATACAGTATCAGTTAAAAAAAAAAAACGGAAAAGAAGAAAAAAGAACATCAGCAACTGGAGCAGAAAACAGGACGATGTCCCAATTGATATTCAACCCCAATAAATCTAAATAATAATTATCAATATAATGTTATTTACAAACAAGTTAATTTAAAAATAGCTTCATTAACTTACATCCTCACTACTTAGAAGATTATACGAAACTGTTTTATCATTATAAAAATCTAAAAACCTCCTTTTAAAAGTATGAAATGAGTCCACGGTTTTGATATCCGTTGGTAGTTTGTTCCTATTGCTTTGATGCTCTCCTTGCCGTCGCCGTCGCCTTCCGCCCTATGTCTACAACGGAGTTGGGGGAGGGGAAGCGAAAGTAGCCAACTTGCTGAGCCCCCTCAGTAATGTTAGCCTTGCTAGG
>OX419341.1:14184804-14229804 GCA_948470475.1 Galaxea fascicularis
CTCATGTAATCAGGCCCTGAGGGTGCTAAAGGGTATTTTAATTTCGTGACTCGTGATTGGCCTTTTCTTCACCGTGAAACGTGAACTGGCTAATTTTTTCCTCGTAAATCGTGATTTTGCAAAATTATTTCACAAAAACTAAATGTTTAATTCGCCGTGAACGGTGATTTCCATTATGTCTTTGTTTTTTGTGATTTGTGAAAGGACCATTTGATTTTCCGTGAAATGTGATCCGGCGAGACCCCTCCTTTACCACCCTCGAATTTCCCAATCGTATCTCAGTTTGAGCTTTGAGGGCGTCGTGGAATTCTTTATTTACTTAATGTCTTTGATGGGAATAACCGTCAGCCGATTAGATGAGCCTTTCTCTGAAGTGAGGTCAGCAGCTCTCTTTGTCCTTCGAGATAAGGAAATCTTTGTTACTTCCCTGGTAGGCTTCCTTGTCTTTTCGTGCACGTCACGCTAGCTGGTTACTACTGTCTGATCTGGAGGTTCATGCACTTGATAAGCAGTAAGGATCACGTCTGATAATAGGCGTTGCCTGCTCCTTCGACACCAGGGTGAAGAACAAGGAATATGAGAAAACTATCAAGACCTTAAACGAGAAATTAGGCATATATGGAACTGTCGCGAAGTGAAGATCATTCCGATTGTCATTGGGGCTCTGGGGACTAAGGGGCTTATTAGAGGACTTGACGCGTTGGACCGTAGCAAGAGCATTCGATCTGTTACAGAAAGCATGTCTGTTAGGAGGAAAGTTTTAAATACTTAATTGGTCTGCATGGCCGACATTAAAAGTAAAACGGTTGAAGGGTTACCCAACCGTCGGGACACTGCCTGCCAGGCTCTGCAAGAATACTCAGGAAAGTCTTGGATACTTTACTGAACTGCATGGTTGATGTTAAAAGTGAAATGGTGAAGGGTTTCCCAACAGTCTGGACACCTTAGGTCTCGGGAGGAGACCAGATGCCCACATGAACTTTCAGCTGACAGAGAACGCTGCCATAAATCGATAATAATAATAATAATAATAATAGACCCCGTCTACTTGTGCGTGTGGAGCTGTTTTTCATGTAGACCACGCCATGGTATGCAGACGTGGAGGCTTCATTATTCAAAGACATAATGAGCTGCGTGATTTGGAAGCCGAAATGCTAGAGATGGTGTGCAATGATGTCCAAATTGAACCGATACTTCAGGAGATAAACGGAGAAGTGCTGACACCTGGATATGTGAAGTGATGACCCAACGGATGCCTGGCTCGACATTCATGCTCGTGGCTCCTGGGAGCAGCAGAGGCTCTGCCTTTTTTGATGTTAGGGTTTGTTACCCGAATGCAGAGTCTTACAGAGGCCTAACCACGAAACACATCTACCACCAGCATGAGAGTGAAAAGAAGAGAATGTACGCCAGCAGGGTGCTTGAAGTTGAACAAGGTTTCTTTACCCCACCAGTATTTACTATCACCGGACGAATGGCAGATGAATGCAAGAGTTATTACAGTAGAGTGGCTGAACTTTTGTCAACCAAGAAGGGAGAGGACTACAGCACTATAATGTGATGGATTCGCGCCAAAGTTTCATTCGCCCTCCTGAGGTCTGCACTACTGTGCTTGAGAGGCTCACTTGTACGCAAAGAGCTCTGTTGAACATAACTGATAATGACTTTGAAATCGATACGGAATTAGCGAGACTTTAGGATTAGAGCGTTTATTATTGGCCGTCGTGATGGATAAGGATAGATGCGAAAGACTTTGATCTCTGCATGTATTTACTTTTTGTCAGTACATGTTTAGGTCCAAATGTTTTTGTACAGTTTTTTAAAACATTTTTTTCAGGTTATGAAAAAAATAGGACATGTACATGTATTTTTTAGAGGGAAAGCTTGTATGTGGTACAGGGTAAATTGCGTAAAGTTAGTATTTTAGAACCATTTTCATCCAGAATTTTGTCCTTTTTTAACATGGAGAAGCATTTGTTAAGTAGAAAAGTGTTTTTACAATAATAATAATAATAATAATAATAATAATAATAATAACAACAACAATAAGCGCGAATATACATCTCCTGTCACTGTGACTAAGCCACTTGTTGAAAAAATGGTGTCTCAATCCCATCAGCTACCAGACGAATGTCCACTACACTTCAGTGGCGCAAGTTGTTAGAAGCAAAAAAGAAAAATCCCTCAAAGAATTCGCAGACCATATCAAGGATACAGCATAACGGGAAACTTCCCGACTCCTTGAACTTTCAACAGAGAAGGGAGCGTCGATCTGGTTGACGGTTTTGCCGGTTCAATGGATGGGTTTTGATTTGAACAGGGGAGAATTTCGCAACGCTATCAAGTTACGCTATGACTGGCTAATTGAAGATATCCTATGAGCATGCGTGCGTGGGGAGAACTTTTCGATAGGTCACGCCATAATCTGCAAACGTGGGGGATTCATAACTCGGGCCCAGCAAGGATATTGGAATGGAATTTGGGTTGAAAACGTTTGGTGTGTTGGTAATGAAAGGGGGAAAGAAAGTGAAATTTGAGGGTATAACTCCTCAAGAAAATTAAGGCATGGCTCTATTTTTAATTCCTCAAAAACAGGAGGAGTGCCCTAACATTTTAAGTTAGACACAAAATAACTTTGAAACAAAATTCCTCCCTTTAACTTCAATAATTTTGAATGTGGTCTGGCGTCATGTATTGTCACGCGACTTATTAAGGCTATTTAAAGCTCAAAATTCTATTTGACAAAATGGCACCACTTTCAATTGCTTTCTGGAGGTTGCAATTAGTATAACAGTGTTCAAAATAGCAGATACTTCCTTTCTGTGGCCGGCCCTTTCAAGTTAATTTTCTAAAATACTGAATATAGCAAGAAATGTGAAACTGGTTTAAGAAGGGGACTAGGCACTAGTTCAAAATGCCATTCATTTACACTGTCAATAAAATGTTCAACAAAGCCCGGCCACAGAAGGTTTGCCTTTGACTCAGGGACATATTTTTTAACAGTTTAATTGAACGATGGTTGTTATAAACTGGTGCCATTTTTCATTATTTTTTTTTTTTCGGCAGTAATAGGTCACGTGACATAATTTGCATATCATGATACACGGAATTAGGTATAATTTTTAAGCTTACAGGTGTATTATTTTGCTCAAGTTATACAGTCATTATGTCTTAATCCTCAAAATTTAGACCATCCCTAAATTTTGAATGATGGCCCTTGCCTTAATTTTCTTGAATCTTTTTGATGGGCAGATAATGAGATAAAACGATGAAGGGTATAGATATTGGAAATTATTGAGGCGGATGTAAGAAAGGAAAAGGAGATGAAAAACAATTTGCAAGAGAGTACAAAAGAAGCAGGAAACTAGTGTTGAAAAAAACATGGACATGGGCATAGCCAGCAGTTTTCAAAGGGGGGAGGGAGTCACACTGTCTTAAACAGGGAGTACTCACCAAATTGTCATCTGAATATTGTAGGTTGTTTGCTTTAAAAAAGGCTTGCAAAGATAGGGGGGCATGGACACCCCAGGACCCCCCACCCTAGATACGCCCTGGCAAGAACAGGCTCTCATGCATGACCAACTATGTAAAATACTACAATGACAAGATTGCGGGATCCTTCTTATGTAGGTTAAGTGGCAAGAAAGGTGAGAGTGTAAACCATATTGTCTGTGAATGTAAAAAGTTGGCCCAAAGGGAATATAAACATTGCTTCACTGGGGGATAAGAGAATTGGTGAAAAGAAAAATGAGGAAGTTGAAAAGTATAAGAGGGTTAAAAGAGAAATTGCAAGGATGTGGAACATGAGAACTGTGCAGGTGATACTGATTGTTGTAGGATCATTGGAAACTGTGACAAAGAACTTGGGTAAGTGGCTAGAAAAGCTGGACATCAAAATCAGTACTTCATTTCTCCAAAAAACTACACTATTAGGAACAGCAAGAATTTAAAGAAAAGTATTAAGAGTTCTTGAGTAAGGAAGTTAACTCTAAGGGACCTTTAATCATGGGTTGTGACTCGCTCCCTTACATGTATGTGTACGTGTATCTGCTTTATGTTGTTATTTCTTGTGAACTTCGTACTATTTATATAGCTTAGAAAAGCCTAGCTAACTGTCTGCAACAAAGGCCTTTGTTATTGTAATAATATTGTTAAAAATAAAGTCAATGTTGTTGTTGTTGCTGTTGTCAAGAGTGCTGACTTCAACAGCATTCAATTTTGTTTCTCCAACATCGAGTTTTCAAAACCAGACTGTAACAGTCTCGTGTGAAGAAGAAAATACAATGAATTACTCAAAATCGTATCGGTTTAACGAATATCAAAAGGAAGCATGTACAAAACAATACTCAACAGCCGTTGCAATATGGCGTTTAATGGTTGCATCAAACTTGAAAGGTGTAATCAAGACTAAATATTTTGCCCCTAACATCCATTTCTCGCTCTTATCGTACTCCTAACTATGCTCTTATCGTTAAAAAAAAAACACTGGTTACATGGTTACTTTAACTCAACTTTTTAGACTGTTCCAGTATTTCAAGTGTTGTGAAATACATTCAATAAATACAATAACAAATTTTATTATTAAAATAATCTGTTGAATTTGATGAATACAAACAAAGAATATTTATAAAAGATAATATTGTATAAAAATAAAATACGAGGATTTAAAAATATATTAGTAATTAACTGTCATTTAGTAAATGAATTTCAATATTTTGTATTAAGTAGTCTAAAAGAAGTCCTTAGCATAACCCCATCTCTAAGGAACACATGTCCTTTAATGGTAAAACAGTAAAGTAGGCGCACAAAGCCTCTCCTCTACCCCTTTTTGTGCTCCACAGCTTCTGGCCGCTCATCCCTTTTCATCAAAAAGGATATGACCACTGAAGGACTGAACTTTACAAAGATTGAATGCAACGCTATAATTATTATGACGTCACTGTGATGAAACATGAACAAAACATCAGCAACATCTGCGATAAAAACAATATTTAAAACCATGTTTAACTTAAACCATTTAAAAAATGGAACATGTTTTTGTGTGATCTTTGGTCTAAACATAACATCAGTTTATTAAAAATTGCATTTTTTAAGCAAATTGACACAATAATACTAAATAGGAGGGAAAATGCAACACACAGGCGGGGGGATCATATAGCAAATGCTATATGATCCCCCCGCCTGTGTGTTGCATTTTCCCTCCTATTTAGTATTATTGTGTCAATTTGCTTAAAAATATGATTTACTACCCTGACTAAAAGCTTTAAATCTTTATATTATATTGGAACACATTTACAGGAACTTGGGTCACGGTCTTGTCCTACTGGGCATGGACGGGTTTCCCGGCACACACAGCCACAATCTGAATGACTCCATTTCTTATGTCTTGAACAATGCTCTCTGGCCTTAGCGCAGACACAACTGCATGTGCTAGAGTTGTACTGTGAAATAATTAAAAAAAACACACACAAGTGGCTTAAAAAAGTGATTCCCCATAATAAACATGTACAGCTGCATGAATGTTACAAGTGGAAGAAAAAGCATTATTCATAACTCGCCATGGGCCTCTTTTAAATGTAATCATGAATATTTATATGAACAAGCCCAAAACCTATATCTTTACTCATATAGACAATTCCAAATGCTCCTTTAACACTGAATAAAAGGACCTATGACAGGGTTAGTGTTGACCTAAGAAAATAATGGAGGGAAGGTATCTGAAGGGAGGGAAGGTATCCTCAAACGCCGTCGAATTACAAAGCTTGATTAATCAAGAATTATCCAAAGTTAAAGAGTGGTGTGACTTAAACAAGCTTTCCATTAACTTAACAAAAACTAATTATATGATAATGAAATCGCCTAAAAGAAAGACAAATATAATATGGGATGTAAAACTAACTAATAATGATGGCTCCGCCTATAGCTTAGAAAAGAGAACTTACATAAAATATTTGGGCGTACTTATAGACGATACACTATCATGGAAACATCAGGTCTCCTATCTATGTACTCGAATCTCTAGAAACACAGGAATTATTGGCAAACTTAGATATTTCACCTCCCTTTCACAACTTAAACAACTATACTATAACCTCATCTATCCTTATATTTCTTATGCAATAACCTCCTGGGGCAGTGCATTTACTACCCAAATTAAAAAAGTCCAAACAAAACAAAATCATGTTATCCGTCTTATATTCTTTGCCACCTTGTATGGACCAGATACAGACAGTGCATTACCGTTACTTAATTTGCTGGATTTACTTACTGTTAAGAATATCTAAAAACTAAAACTTCTTAACTTCACTCATCAATGGCATTTTAAAAAATTACCAAATATATTCAGCCAGCATTTTTGCTATGCAAGTTAAGTCCATACATATAATACGAGATATGCTTCCAAAAGCAATTTCTACAAACCACGTTTCAGGACTAACATAGGAAAGCAAACAACATCGGCTATGGCGACAGAAATGTGGCAACAGCTCCCTACTCATGTCAAAAATTTTTCAACTCATAACTTTCCGAAAAAATTGAAAGAATACTTGTTGGCCGAACAATTAACATACTAAGATTGTTTTAACATACTGAATTTTTTCCCTCTCTTTTTTTGCCATCTATGTGTTTTATGTATATGTGTGTGTATGTCTAGCTATTGTGGTGTCCTGTACATTCAAAACTACTTTCAAAGAGCTAGCTGCTAGCTCGAAAACCTCACGGTTATCTAGCTGCTAGGCATTTCCTTCTATATAATAATATTTAGCTTAAATTGTAACTGAATATATATTTTTTTCTATTTTGCTAATTATTTAATACGTTTCTTACAAAGCATGTAATGGGAATGTGAAATAAAGTGTTGTTGTTGTTTCTGAAATTTGAATATGAAACAATGGACAGAGTTGTAAAGAGGTCATCCCCGCTGGAATTTGTGAATATATTCACTTCAGGTGCCAGCTAACCCTGTAGAGATGCGTTCTCAGTGCTCTCATTCTGTGGTTACAGTGAACTAAAAACTGGACTATTAAGATGATGCATGCCAGTGCAGGTCCACAACTTTTGTCCTTCAACACTGGGGTCTGGGTGTTGTTTAGTTTTACAACCTGATCTCTTTCCAACACTCATGTATCGAATGTTTGGGTATACTCTCTGTATCTGTCATGAATCATACCCTTCGGTTTCATGTTCCTGGTGAACAGCACCCCATAGATAAAATAGTCCAGCTTTGTGCAACGCTTCCTTAAAACTCTAAAGTGGGCTTGTAAAAATTAGTTGCATGCAGCTTGTGGTCTTTTAAGCCACATTATTGACATGAAGTCCCATTCTATTCACGTCAATCTCTTAACACAACAACATTGAATACTTGAACACCTCTAAAATTTCATCCTATTTTTCCTACATATAAATAATCAATTTAAATATGTACTTTGACTTTGAAAATGATGACATGGAGTCATCAAACTGTAATTTATTCTTATGAATTACTGTTACTATTACTATCATTATTATTATTTCTAACATTTTCCCCACTTAATTTCACTGTAATCTTTGCACAACAATGTTTCCCCATTTCTAAATACTGCTCAATCAAAAAAAAAAAATTAAACTAAAAAGTTTAATTTAACTGGTTTGACCAAGCTAAATAAATCTATTAAAACTATAATGCATAATATATAAATCAATACTAAAAAGAACCACATTACCTCCAGGCCTGAGGAACAATGCATGTTTTGCCTCTGGTAGTCTGGTTTGCATTCACACTGACAATGACCTTCATTCCAATCCTGTGTAATGCTATTGCAAGAGGCAGCTGTTTTCTGACACTGACAGGCACATCCAAGATGCTCCTCCTCCACAACCATTTTTACACTGGAAGTAACTGTCATACCGGGATCAACTACAAAGGAAACATCAGGAGCATGATTAGTACACTTTTACCCTTTAGACCCTAAAGGCCCTAGCAAACGGCTTCAACATTTGCTTCAACATCCATTCGATTTTGTTGAACGCTGTTGAAGGTTGTTGAATGATTTTGAATGGTGGGATGAGCAAACGGTTTCAACATTTCATTCAACAAAACTTAGTGAGTGGTGACCATGGTTACGTCTTCCTCATTGCGCATGCCCTTGCTCAACAATGTTGAAAGAGCGGGGGCAAATGACTTCAACTCCATTTCAACATTCCAGACAACAAAAGAAATGTCTGAAATGTTGAACGCACGTTGAAGCAAAGTTTAAACGCTTTTAAACTCTTTCAACATCGATTCAACATCGTTTCAACAAGTTGGAAAGGGGGTGGCAAACGCTTTCAACATTGCCATTCAACAAAATCGAAAGGATGTTGAAGCAAATGTTGAAGCCATTTGCTAGGGCCTTAAGATCAAAATTTAAATTCTCATCTGTTGCTCCCACACATTCACTATACTATAGTGGCCTTGAGCTGCCATAGGGTTTGTTGTATTTTCAGCTTTTTTCTTTTATATATTTGATTTTTCCATGTAAAATGAAATTAATCTCAAGTGAAAATAAAAACAAACTAAATCTATCCCGTGTAAAATGAAATTAATCTCAAAGCCAGGTCAATGAATTGAAATAAAATAAAAACAATTTGAAAAAATTATCACGAGGGCCTAAAACTGCCACAGACCAAGATGCCTTGGGGGCATTTTTCAACATCAAAGATGGCAGAAGCAAGAATGATTCTTGGAAAATTTAAAACTTAAATTTGAGGAAGAATCTAAAAGATCATGTGACAGAAGGTCTTCAGACACAGGGGAGTCACAGGTTCACTAAAGCACTGCTGTCTAGGTGAGCTTGACACAGTCATTTTCCAATGGCCTGCTAGCTGTCTGGTGTGCTTAATGACTTCATAAATCTTACATGGATCATCTTTAAATCTGGAATGTGCTTCACTGAGGGACAGGATGGCCCCTGCTCACCGGCCAAAATATCACATGACAACCCCTTGTATTCTGATGAGGGTGAAAAATGTTTCTCGCAAGCCACTTTGATTCCTTAAGTTCCTCATCACCATGCTGCATGAACTTGCGGGGCCCCACTCTGGTATATTTTTGTGCTTTCATGGATACTTCTAAGCTCAGCTTCTGCAATACCAATTCTTGTCTCCCAAGAACACTGCTGTCTCCAGTTTTGCACCTCTTTGCTTTCATCTTGTTCTTAAACCTGCCCCAGGACTTCTTTCTCCTGTCTGCCATGTTGACATCTCACATGCTAGAGCCCAAAGGCATCTTGGTCTATGGCAGTTTTAGGCCACTGTGATAATTTTTTCAATTTGTTTTTATTTACTTAATTTCAATAGGCCATATTCGTATTCTCAGTATTGAACTGGATCTAGCATGAAGTGGAGGCTATTGCGGGAGAATACATTTACATGTGAAAAAATTCCCCGCAAGAGCCTCCACTTCATGCTAGATCCAGTTCAATACCGAGAATACGAATATGGCCTATTAATTGACGTCACTTTGAGATAATTTCATTTTACACAGGATAGATCTAGTTTGTTTTTATTTTCACTTGAGATGAATTTCATTTTCATTTTGACTCCATTTTCTTTTTAAATCAGCTTGAAAATGAAATAAAATGAAATGAAAATAATAAATGAAATAAAATAAACAGGACAAAATAACAAAAAACATACATATAAAGAAAAAAGCTGAAAATACAACAAAATCCCTATAGCAGCTCTAAGCCACCCTACTACAGAAATAGTGGAGAGAAGTTGTTAAAATATCAAGTGAATAAGGATCCTGTCCTTTTTGTGACTGAAAGGTTCTGTCTACAGACTCAAACAGTATCAAGCACAACAGAAAACACATGTGTCCGCAATGTAGTCCAATCTTCTATTGATCAAAAGGCAATCAAATGCGCGACAGATACATTAGGATATTCGATCTAGCTAGGTTCCTACACTAAGGCCCTACGACCACAGTGTAATCACTATCGTCACAGTGACCACTCTGTTTTATAAAGCCTTGACATTACAAGGGGAAATCTCACAATTCATGGAAATCTCATGATCCATGGTAACACTGTAAAACAAGTAAAATGTGTAAAATCTTTGGGAGTACATATAGATGATAATCTTTCATAGAATGCCTACATAGATAAGATATCTAAGAAAATTGCATCTGGCACTGGAGCCCTAAAGCGCTGACAGTCTTTTGTTCCTCAGACTGCCCTGCAGTCTATTTACAATGCCTTGATTCAACCTCATTTTGACTACTGCAGTGCAGTCTGGGGGCATTGTGGCACTTCTTTGGTAAATAAGCTTCAAATATTGCAAAACCGTGCAGCTCGTATTCTAACCTTTTCTAGTTACGATTCTAGTCCTGGCCCTTTATTTTAACAGCTAGACTGGAAAAGGTTAGACACCCAACGTCAAATTCAAGAGGCCGTTATGGTCTATAAGTCGCTACATGGCCTTGCTCCTAATTATCTTAGCTCTCTTTTCACTCAAAGAAATATCTCTTATAATTTAAGGGACAATGAGAACAAACTGATTATTCCACTGCCCTGCACTAACTTCCTTAAAAACAGTTTTAGGTACAATGGTGCGGTCATCTGGAATAGCCTTCCCCAGGAATTGCGGCAAGCAGAAACTATCAGTAGCTTTCAAAGGGGCTGTCACAATTTTTTTGCTTGACCATCTATACACAGCATTCTTGTAAAGCAGGTTTATTAATTTTTGGGGGGTGGGAATAAATTATAACCATTCTAATATTTTTAACTTTTTATTACAAGGAATTTGATACTTTTAGATAGATTTATATAGCTTGTAGTGTTGTCATACCTGATGAATACACTGTGTCTAAATAAAGTTATTACTTACCTACTAAATGCTGATCAAAAAAATAATTCCCAAACATTTTTTTCTGAACATTTAAATACCTCAATACAATGTATCCTTGCAACTAAAAGAAAGAAGAGGCCATACACAAACAATCTCTTTACAAAATACCAATGCTGCTTGAAACAGAACAAACAGCATTTTTACAGACCATAGTATAGAACAGGGTATGAGAAGGCACATTAGCTGGAAAAGTGTTATTAGTACATAATTTGTCTACTAGATAACATCATACTTGTGTTCTGATCCAGTTCAAAGTGGTTGGAACTCCAAGAAAGATTTTTGTCTGTGCCTTTCTCAAATGGTACATGAAACAGCTCAAACTTGTTTTACCTGACATGCTCATCCCAGAGTTCCCAGACGATCCAAGTTGATAATAATAAATGGTCGTCATTTTTACAGAAGTTGGCAAGCAGGATTGGTGTGAATACGTGATGCAGCAACCTCCACAGCGATTCACTACAGCACATGATGGAAAAATTAGTTGTCCAAAGGATGGTTTTGGAAGCTCAATTAGTGTTGGCCGGGGAAAACACACTAGCATTGGATCAAAAGGATCAACTGTGGAGTAAAAAGGATTTAAATGCATTCAGTAGTAGAAATATGTGTGAAATTTATTTGCAAGAATGAAAATTGACTGTACCTATAATAATTTCTCAAAAACGAAACAAACACAAATCAATGAAAACAATACTGGACAATGTTTTGCAATTGAATTACAGTTCATATGCAACAATTTGGACAAATCTGAGCAAAATCGAAAAACGACCTAAAATTCGACATAGGCAGTTAATGCACCCAGCTCTTCAATTATAGAGAAAATTAATGGACACTTGTGATACAGAATCAAAGTGCCATTAATTTAACAATTATTCACTGAAGTGGAGGTAACTAGTGATGGATATCCACCACTTTCACCGACACTTGTTTTAGTAAGTACCACACAAGTTCAATAAATAGCATTTATTGAAATAATTTCCTCTTCAGAAACCAAAAGGGGAGGCCATTTTGTTTCTCTTTGGCCGCTCAGAGGTGAATAGTACTTTGCTAATCACCTCTGAGTTGACCAATCAGAATGCTATGTGTGGTGTACACTAGACCCTGTAAAACACTATAATATATAGATATGACTTGCAGTGCTCAAATAATATTTGTAAAATAAGCCACAGATAAGCAACCCATATACATTGCATATCTGTGCCCATAGATGCTTTTACTGTACATAATTTGCATTTTAATATAATTATGTGTTTACAAGTGTAGAAGTACATGTACTCTGTTTTTGGTTTATACATCTTTTATGACCTTTGACATTTCTGAAATTAATTTTGATTGAGCAAGTTTCTTATAGTTTCATCAACAGCTCTCTTGTGGTATTTCTTTAACCCCTACAGTACAATCTCCATCCTGACTGTCCTTACACACTATGACACTACATGTAGTTGCCTGGATGATATCCTATAGGCAACAAGATTATTACTGTCTACAAGTGTTCTAAGGAAAAATTAATCAATATTGATCACTGTGGCAGCTCAATGAATAACCCTTTAATGCTGAAGTATAATGGTGTGCTCTGTTTCAGTGGGTTCAAGTCAAGTGAATGTCTTCTTTGAAAATGAAAAGATTAATAATGACTAAAATTTACTGACACACTTTTCAATGCAAATGGGATCAAAACATTCAAAAACTGAAAGGGCACAGTAGCATTATGGCTGACAAGAACTGGATAGCCAGCTCCTAAGTGGCATAAATAACGACAATGACAATAATGATGATGATGATGATAAAAATCTAAAGTGCTTCACAATTAAGAAAGAATATTATTACACACCAGTAAGGCATGATTTAGATTACCTGAACTTGAAATTCCTGTTCCTGGTCTTCTATAACCTGGTAGGGAAAAAATCAATGTGTTTGTTTTAGCTGAAAGGGTGTTAGAAGGTTGTACCTCACCATTCACATTTTTGTCCACCTTAAACCCACTTAATACCAGGATAGCCTCAGTACAAATTCTAACTTCTTAGTAAACAAGTTCTAACTTGATAGATTTCAACATAATTCCCTCAAACATGCCAATTAAATGACAAATACAAACTACTAACTAGAAAAACTAATGGGATCTATTACTGAATTGATACAACAAAATGGCATAAGACGATGTACACTACTTGAGCAGTAGTGAAAAAAGGTTTGCTGCTTTTGGGGGGGGGGGGGGGGGCAGCCCCTGGACCTGTTGAACCAGACAAATCAAGTCTGTGGATGGAGTTGTTTTCTTTAGACTCAGTTATTTTGACAGACATCTTGAATAGGCGAGTTATCCAAACATCATGCAGTATTGCAAGGATCCATATTCACAGTTGTCCACTTGTCCCAGATGACTACAATCTGGCACGGACAACTGAGGTAACTCCAAAAGTCATCCTTTGGACGAATGAGATTTTGCTCAACCACAAAATATATCCAAAAATTCCTTTTCTATTACTCTTTTAATTTATCATGTACATTTTACCTGTGTTTGAGTACTTCTCATCCACTTAAAATGTTAAGAATAACGGAGAATAACATACAATTTTTTGTCTGCAATGGGTGCCATCTTTGATAGTGCAGTATTTTCCACGAAATGATCGCAGGCTCGATCAGTTTTCATGTTGTTAACCACTGGCATTTTTTCAGAGCGGGCCATTTACTATTCTTTCTTAATTTCTGCACTTTTGTCTCGACGACCCACCAGGCAAGTAGGCTATCAGGCTTACTTGCCTGGCTGACAACGATATGGATCCCTGGTATTGTGAAATGTTTAACTAGTGTACTGGTGCTTGAATATACAGTATGTTTCAAATTAAAAGGACCTCAGAAATAAGCACTCACAATAACCGAAAACACCTGCCTTTTCACACTTATTAGAGCTCCGTTTTTCAGATACAGATCTCATGACAAGTGCTGAAAATAGTGTCTCGGACCTTCCAAATTTGAAAATTTTCTTGGGGAGGATACCCCCAGACCCCCTACAAGGCTACTGCCTTTGGTACTCCCGATAATGCCCCATTACAAAAATCCTAGTTACAACCCTTCCAACTGAGCTACAAGTACACTTTAACAAGCCAACTGGGAGCTGGGCATTTTGTGAGTTTGTAATAAACCCAAGAAGAATGAATAGATGAGTGTGAATATATGAAATCATATATTTGAATTACAGGTTAAATGAAGATAAACATGTATGTGATAATACATACATGACCAGCTTCCAGTTGGCTTGTTAGCTCAGCTGTTAGGGTGCCAGTCTACTGTGGGGGAGGTTGAGGGTTCGTGCCCCAGACTGGACTAACACTCAGGGTCTTAAAATAACTGAGGAGAATGTGCTGCCTTTGTAATTATACCTTCAAATGGTTAGACGTTCAAGTCTTCTCGGATAAGGACTATAAACCCTAGGCCCCGTCTCCTGATCTTCAGTGTTACATGGTCAGCAGGGGACATTAAAGAAACCACACACTTGTCGAAAAAGAGTAGGGGACGTAGTTCCCGGTGTGATGGTCTATCTTCCTATGCATGGGTTGGGTGGGTGGGTGGGTAAGATCAAATATGGACTGATAGCGGCAGCCATAGGCGCCTTTACAAGCTGACGTCTGACCTCACCTAATTGGTCCTGAAAAGCCCCGCGGGGAGTGGCCAATTACAATTACAATTACAATCACTGCACCGGTATCACAGAGGTCATGGGTTTGACTCTCACATCGCCTGAATCTTTCTCAGGCTTCATTTTCACTACTGCTCATATCTGCAACAATCTGCAGTTCAAATATATGATTCCATATATTCATACTGAAAATGTTTGTTCCTATTTCAGTGTTATAATAAGATTATTTTGAGCTTCTCTTTCTCAGTGTGGTTCCATCTGTTAGGATTAAGATCTACGTAACCTTCCCTCAATCACAAGAGAAAGCTGGGTTCAACCAACGTGTAATGATTTCTTCCATGTACACTGTCACTTTATTTATCAGACCTCTAAATGCTTTCACTGTTTTCTTATCAATGACTGTGTAACATTGCACCGTAGAAGTTTTATTGCTATGTGTAACTTTCTCTTCTTTGTAAATTTATAAAAAGATGAGGTTTACCTTTCTTGTGCTGGGGAAGACGATCAAGCTGAAACTTATCATAGAATTTGTCTGTTGAGTTGATGTCAAGCCAGTTGAAGCCATCTTTAACCACAACCTAATGGGAAAATCAACACTGAATTGATAAACATTACAACAATAGAGTTAACATTATTTTCATTCTATGATTTTCAAAACCAACACAACATTTTTTTAAAATCATAACATGTCTGCTACTATTCAGACCTATATTTTCATTCTCAAATAACATCTTTTATCAAGATTACTTTCAAGATTTTCAAGCCAAATTCAAGCAATATGCAACCCAATGATTTTACTCAGGAAAACATGTTATTGTTACTCCAGATCATAGCAGGTGTAGGCTTGATGGCAAGATTTCCTCACAGCTCCTTAATTAATTAAACCTGCATAATTAATGTATAGGGCTGGGCAGAAATCTTTCTGGCTTGATTACCAGCCACTGTTTTAAGGAATGAGCCTGCACTAACCCGACACCCCCCTCCCTCACACCATTGTGAAAAGTCACTGAAATTCTTCTTCAAGATTTGTCTTCTCTCTGAAAACCCCAAATCTAAAAAATCAGTGATGTAGAATTCAGTTTTAGATGTACCCTGCATTCATAAGGCGAACAGTGCACACGGAAGGAATAAACCTTTTTTGGGCAAATGTTCTGTGCAGCGGACATTATTCGCCGGTTATATCACTATGCTGTCACATGGTCTCTATTGGGTAAACAAACTAAGAGAACTTACAGCACATGTAGCGAAGTACTGTACATGTGTATGTGCATTTTTCTTTTACATTTTGGGTAGACATGGTTCATTACTGCTGTGTTCTCGATTGTAAAAATAACTCAACTGTTAGGGATTTCTCATTTCTAGGCTTCCCGAAGGATAAAAAGCTCATTAAAGTAAGAAATTCTTTGTTGTCATCGAGTCAAACGATCAACTCATCCATCTGTATGTGGATTGGATTTCGCAAACATGAAGAGATCCTAAGAGAGATTTTAGGGTGACTTTACCCTGGAGACGAAAGGCGCCTGTCCATCTGTGTTTTCGTGAACTTCAAAAAGCCAAGAAAGGTACCTTTTAACCTTTAAAGAGATTAAAACTACAAGCAGAACAAGAACCTCTTGAGGTTGAAGTTACTGCCACTGCCTCAGAGGGAAAGGGACAGTTTGATGAAACAGCCAGAGATGATTTTATTTCCTGAGGCATACCAGTTGACCTAGAGGTTCCATGCACACACAGGTTTTCAATAAAATATTCTAAGGTCCTTGAGTGACAGCTCGCAAAAAGAAGTGAAACACTTTTCGAATTTTACTGGTTTTAAATGTTATGAGAGATTTAGAATGGTATTACAATTTGTTCTGCCTGATCTTGACAGATCATACATTGTTAATTGGGATTCAAAAGGAGCAAAACAGGCTCGCATTGACTCATATTCTCTCTTTGGTTCTGATCCCAAAACTTTTGACTCATCTTCAGATTCCAGCGATGAAGAAACTCTTGTGTCTGATGAGAGGAAATCTAGCCTGTATTTTGCAGATGAATTTCTTCTAGTATTAATGAAACTCAGACTAGGGTTATCAAATACTCATTTATCTGTAAGATTCTATGTATGCGAAGGAACTGTTTCCAAACTGTTCACTACTTGGATTAATTACTTGTATGTATGTCTTGGCAATTTAAAGATCTGGCCTGACAGAAATGTGCCTCCTTATTTTAAAGAGAAATATCCAAACACTATTGTTAACATTGATGCAACAGAACTTAGAATACAAACTCCATTGTCCCTTCTTAGGCAGTCCCAGAGCTACTCCAGTTACAAGTTCACTAACACTTTCAAAAAAAGCCTGATTGGCATTGATACAAAGGGTGGGATTATTTTTGTATAACAGTTATACACGGGTCCATTTCAGATAAGGAAATTGTTAGTAGAAGTGGCTTTTTGGATACCCTTAAGGACAAGGTGACAGTTGGGGAAATATTAGCTGCTGATGCTGTAATGGTTGACAAAGGTTTTGACAAACTCAAGGATGTTGAGTGAGCCTTGTTTTTCCTGTTTGGGAATGAGGCAGTTTCTGAGCAACCATTGCACATGTTCAAATGAGAAAATACGCCTCTTCTGTAGGGTCTCCCTCCATCTTTCACCCTTCTGAAGAAGCAAGAGAAGATTTTACTTACTACAGAGATTCTTAGAACAAAGTCCAGGGGAAAATGAACTGTGATTTGCTGCAATGCTATTAAAAATTGTGTTTAAATAAGACACAGAACAGTAAATATGTCCTTTTGATTACTTTTACATCGGCAACTTTAGGGGAGGAGGCAGGCCAGGGAACTGTTGTCATTTATGCTTTTACAAAAAGGGTAAAGCATGATCAAAATAAAAGTTTGTTAACTTTGGAAAAAGGTATTCGTGCCAAAATTTAAGATTAAAGTAAATCCTCTCAACATTTACACTGTGTGAACCAGAGAGGTGAAGTCACACCATGGGTGTCCAGTAACAGCTAGCTGTCCCTGGACCTGGCCGTAGTAACCACTTTTGTCATTAACTTTCAGTTCCCATCAACCATTTTAAGGAAAAAGTTTGTATCTGCACACGCTTCCTTAATACTGCAATTTCCCCATGCATAGGGATTTTTTATTTCCAGTAAACCAAATGGATTGTTCTCAGTGGGGTCATACACCAGGCCAGGCCAGGCCAGCATCATATACAATGGATGGTTTGCACTTCTTCTGCATTTTTCTGCTGTAGATAGACCTGGCAATAAGTTTCTGTTGCCTTCCATGGCAAATAGAGGATACCTAAGACAAATCCTTTGGCATTTATATGTCCCTCAGAAAAGCTTCAGTTGGAGGTCTTTTTCATTTTCTAACTTTTTCAAAATTAGATGCAGTGAGGCCCATGCTTGTTTCAACCATTCACTTTGGCTCTAATGATTGCTGCTCAGTTCTTTTTTCTATTTGTTGAGATTGTGCCACATCAATGGCCACATTTTTGATAATGTCACTTTTTGGGCTGATTAAGAATTGGGGGGGGGGGGGGGGGGAAAGAGATGCTGTTTGAATTGGCCAATGGTAGGTCAGGAAAGGGCTGAATTCTTGAATCCTGGTTTACAACCATTTTTTCTACTGGTCTATCTACATTAACCCATTGGCATCTGGAACTTTCGCCAAAAATCACGTTTTCAAGCTAGTCGAGTCATTTTCTTGCCAAGTCGTGCACTATGCGGCCTTCTGCTCCAGATGCAAAACATTAGCTTTCAGAGTACGGGCATGTGCAGAAAGCAAAATTTCGAGATAGTTTTTGGGTTGAAAAGTGACACAGCAGTCTTGACTTTTGCTTTTCACTTTCTCTTCTTCCCTCTTTTCCCGTTCTTTTTGCCTCATTTTTTTTGGGCTTTTGATGGGTATGAGTGGGCTTTGTTTTGGTGGGAAAAAATTCTGGAAAAGCGTTTAGGATCCTAGGATTTGATGAAAGGAAAGGTAAGTGGGTGGTGGGGGCAGATTTTTTATAGGAATTTTTGCGTTCATGTCACTTGGCTTTTTGCCTTTATGTTTGGCCTCCCTTGACTGAATCATGCTCAATCTGGTATGGTTTCAAAGATCTCGCTATGATAAACACGTTAGTCAACAAAACTACGCTTGACCGTTCAAACTGATGGCGTCACAGGCGGCAGAAGGCATGTCGGTCTGCCAGGGCGCATTGGACTTAAATGGGTTAAATGCAATTTGTGATTTCTTCTTGTCAAACAGCTGATAACCAAGGTAAGACCCAAGTAGTACATTTCCCATCACAGTGTTGATGACTGAAGTTGCTTCTTGGTCAGTTAATAAGTATAGGTAATCACATGATTCCAAGTGCAATTTGGAATAAATAAGCACTCGTAAATTTTTTCAAAGACCAACAAAATTGCACGAGCCCGTAGGGCGAGTGCAATTTGTGGTCTTTGAAAAAATTTACGAGTGCTTATTTATTCCAAATTGCACGAGAAAAATCATGTGATTACTTATTAATAATACACTTGAAAAAATAGACTACTTATAAAGCTTCAAGCCCATACATTGACTACTGAGGTACGCAGAAGGCATTACCCTCGATCTTCCGAAACTTGGAGAAGCTTTGAAAATATCCGGAGATCACCGGAAGTGTTCGGTAATCTTCGGAAATCTTCGGGTAATCTTCGGTAGTGTTCGGGTAATCTTCGGAAGCATTCGGGTGATCGTCGGACATCGTCGGAAGCATTCGGGTGATCTTCGGAAGTGTTCGGCGATCTTCGGAAATCTTCGGAAGGTTTCGCACGATATTCGGCGGTCGTCGAAATACATCGGTTGGTCTTCGGAAGTCTTCGTTTTAACTTCGGAAATCTTCGTTGTAATTTGCACTCGTGTTACACTTTTGCACTGGTGTTACACTTGAACTGCACTGGTGTTACACTTGAACTGCACTGTTCTCAGCTAATCACAATCGAGTAATTTTTTCAAGTGTATTATTAGTACAAGAAGGGTGGTGGTTTAGGACTATTGGCAAGTTTACTGCCAACATTTAGAACTGTTTCTTGTTTCCAACCTATCTTTCTCATCTTTCTGGACCTTGCATCATATAATTTGCAACTTACTGGAGGTCATTTTCTTTTACCACATTGGTGCTAGTTTGTGCAAAGTTTCATTTCATCACTGGTTCGGGCTCTATTCAATCCCCTCGAGGGACACTCCACGCCTGAGGTAAGCTAGTGCATGTCTTATCTGCAGAATTTACCCCATATCAAGAAGGCTCCAGTGACTACTCAGGAATAAGGGGACAAAAATATGGTGACAATGCCAACCAGTTCTGCCAAAAATACCAAAAATAAAATAAAACCTTGCTAGTACACAACACAATAGGCTAACTTTGTCAAAATGTCTTAGGCGGCCACGGTCATGCTTGTGTACCTAACTTTACCGACAGGAATATATTTTTAAGATTCACTATCACATACCCGGCTTTAGCAGCGATTACAGAACACCCAGGCCACTTTTAACAGCACAAGTTTCTTGCTCCTGCGGTCCCGCATTGCCGGAGTCGTTGAATAATAAATTCTGAGTGAGTTGAACGACTGCTACCGCAGTGCTGCAGTGCCATAGTCATTGAATAATAAATTCTGTAACACTAACCCTAACCTTGGCCATGGACTAGACTGCGGCACTGCGGGAGCAGTTTTTTAAGTAAGATATTTTGTGGGCCGGATATTCTGCAATCCAGCCCGGCATTACAGGAACAAGAACTCCGTTGTCATCACATGCACATTTTAGAGATTATTTGTGAGGTTCCTCGCTCTTCCGCTGACTTCCAAAGCACAGCCCCTTCACAGCTGCCTGTCCAACTCATGATTGCACGCAATATAAACATTGTGGATATAACTTTTGGTAAAAAATTTGTACCCTTTGAAGCCAATATCTTTTTTACCACAATCCTCCAAGTACTTATGAATTTGCTCGGTGGTGATCAGAACTTTGGAAAAAGACGAAGCTTTTTCGTCCAAACTAAATCGGTTTCTTCTGCAGAGCTACAATTTCTACTCTATACGGACCACGTGACCTGAGCGTGAATTACTTGAGAGCCAACTAACGGGTTTGGCTCTGTTACCACTGTCAAGCCAAATGGACCAAGACATACATGTACACACCCAAGACCCAACTACATCACAGTTTAGAGCCCTGTTTACATTCAAATTTTTTTGGGATAAAAAAGGGTCTGTGTACTGAAAAAAACAGCACGGCTCAGATGATTTCTACAGTGTAAACCTTAAAACTGAACTCGAGCCGTGCTAGATTTTTATCCGAGCCATGCTTCCATTTTCACCAAACATTTTGTCACATTGCACATGGGTAGAACAAGGTAAAATGGCGGCCGCCAGTGCAACTGGTCAGAGAGGAAAGACTTGGAACGCACAACGATAGCCACTGCTATCAGCAACATCATTAATTTCTTGCATTTTCCTTTTGATGTTTCCTTATTAAGGTCCCAAGTACATACCGTTCAACCCGGTGCAGTCTTGAGAGGACAAGCATCGCTGACGGTCGCCATGTTGAAAATTGTTCAGACTGAAATCATCTTGCGCATGAAAGCAATTGTTGTCACTGACCAAGACGTACAAGGGCTCAGAAAATTTGACTAAAGTTACCCGTGCCAAGTTACTTTGGTAAACAGAAAGGGTACGGACCCGTGCTAATTTTTAGCGGATCCGTGCTACTTTGCTTGCCGAGCCGTGCTGAATTTCTCTAGTGTAAATGGAGCTTCATCCACGGCCGAGCCAGCCAGCAAGTAATATACGGGCTTCTATTCGTTCTTTTATCAACTGCCGAGCCAGACGAGCCAGCGACTGCCAACTTCCAAAATAGTGGGGCCAATTGATGGGAAAAAATTTGGGGTCTCCCGAATACAAATCTTCGTAGTTCAAATGAAAAGGTATTGGTCCCCGCGAACGTTTCCTGATACCTGCAGTGACCTTTTTAAACTTTAACTCAGTACAGTATCAAATTTCGATCGCATAAGTGCGCAATGAACCCGAAATGCCACGTTTATGTTAAGTAGTCAATGAAAACAAAAAAAGCCAAGTGAAGCAAAACAAGATTTCATAATAGCTTACCTGGCCACTGTGTATAGCCGGGTTTATTGCTGTTTTGGGAGCGGATGTCGTCGCATGCGTGGTGGTGGTTGTAGCCGTCGTTGTCTTCGGTGGTGTCCTCAATTTACTGAGGAACCAAGTTTTGAAATCAATCCCGCGTGAAGCCCTCTTCTTTCCCCCAAGAGAAAGACCTACTAAGAAAAGTACCACGATCAACGACAACTTCGTCATTCTCCTGCTTCTAAAGATTGGAGCACAACTGCGCGGATTCACGAACTCAAGCACAAGCTCTTTGAAGAACGCGGGTTCAATTTCCGGAAATGACGTCACATCTTTTTCTTTACGCAATTTCCTATTATGGAGGTCGTAGGTTCCACTAAAGTCTCGATTATTCTTCCGGTCATGTCGCACCCACCCCCCGTACGGCTACACGTAGACCAATATAAAGTTTTTTAAAACCACTCCCAGAATCGAAAGTGCTAGGCCTTCGTAGTTTAGAGTTAATGCGTTGTTAGATTGTGAAAATCAGCCATCACCAAAGCCGAAAACTCGAGAATACATTTCGGTGAAAACCGAAAACTGAATAGAAAACCAACAAAACCGAACATTTATACACCCCAATTTCCAAAACCCTACTCGATCTGATAAACAGGTGAGGCAATTTTCAATTGTAAATTTTAACACGGTATTTGTGGATGGTATGGTTGTAAATCCGGCACACACACATGCATACACACACGCACGCACACATACATTGCTTATTTGGTGTCTTACACATCGTACATCGACATACCTCCAAATAAATTTACAGTTTCACAGTTTCCTAGCCAGGGCTAACCACGTTTTTCTGGTCTTATTTCTTAGCAGTCATGTATGTGCTTTGCAATTATTTTCTGTAACTGAACTTTATTACTGGGCGGGGGGGGGGGGGAGTTTAACAGCAGCAAAAATATATTTTCTCAAATGAATACTGATCCTCGTTGTTGTGAACGCAATTACGTGCAATTGCGAAAGAAGCCTGCAAAAAAAAAAAAAAAAAAAAAAAAAAAATCAGGACTTCAACGGGGTTTGAACCCGTGAGCTCGCGATACCGGTGCGGCGCTCTAACTTTAGAACTGAGCTATGAAGCCACTGGCGTTGGGAGCAGGTCAATTGTAGGTTCATATGTTCCCGAGAAAGTGAAGACTGTAAGTGATGTATATGAAATTCATTTGATTTCACTTCCGCAGTTTATATGATTCATTTCATAGATCACTTACAATATATTTTCTGTCGACAGTTTCACCATTAGAATTTTGAAATCTTTTTATAAGCATTCAAACAGAGATTTTCTTTTTTCTTGATAAGCTGGGCAAGAGACCAAGAAGTGTTTTTCATCTTCCGATTCTTTCTTATACAAAGGGCAGATCCTTTCGTATATGGTTTCCTATATGGTCTCATGTAACGCCGTGTTCCTATTGAATCCATGTGTTGTAACATAGCATTACATCGTGTATTGTGCTAGTTAATTAGCTTACATTGTTATACAGAACGTAAGAATTCGAGAATCATTTATTCATGGCGTGCACTGATATATATTGAAGAGTATGTGTGATTTGTGAGCAGTTGGATTTTGAGTTCGGAAGTGTGTACAGTGTTTCTTTTCTTCACGGGAGCAGCGGAAACATGAGGAAACACTATGGTTACTAAGTTGCACTTGTCATGGTGGTTCTGTGCCGGATGTTGGTGACCTGGTGAAGGTAATCCTCACGTCTGTAACCGATCTATTGTTGTGATTTCATGGTTTCCTTATGTCGTCACCTCACTGAACCACCTTTGTAATTCAATATCCTTTTGTCTTTGTCTAATTACGCTTACAATTCGTATATCTGAAAAATGTGCTTTTTTCCCAAAGATTTCCTAAACCTATGATATAAGAAGTTTTTTATTTTTTGACTCCAAAGATCTTTATCTTGAATCCATTTCATGTCATTGTAAGCCACTTGAGATAATTTATTGCAACACCCCTGATGAAGACACTAGACAGGAGTGTCGAAACGTTGGGTCGCGAATTGTAACTTTTTAAGTTACATTCATCAATTTTCAAACCAGAGTAGCATCAAACCATGTCTGATTGTCCACCTGGTTGCAGTGTGAACTTGAACATACCTTATTCTCTACGTGTTTAGCTACAGTAAGCCACAACTTAAAAGTTCTGCATTGAGCTTTAATTCGCAGTGGAAACCTGCCTGTTCCGGCCCTACAACCATTCATGTATTGTTGCAATATTTGTTCACACCCAATGGCCATTTCAGGAATTTATTTTGAGCACTGAAGCTGTGCTTGGCCAGTATCGAGTTTGCCGTTGCAGTCAATGCCCCAGATTTCACTACCATACAGTAGTATGAGTTAGTATGGGGGATATTAATGTATCGAATAGCTTAGTTGTAAGTTTGATATTGTCACCCGAAGTAGTTTCCCATCTCCTTTCGTAGCTTAAAAAGGACTTTAAACCTTTCTTGTCAGGCCGTTTAATGTACTTGTCCATATGGACCAGTACATTCTACAGATGCATGGTTACTCTTTAAGAATTGGAAAGTTGAAATGAGGCATTGATACTTTGAAATGGTTAGTGCTTTGAATTTTAACACCCCATAAATGCGCTACCATGGCCGATTTCCATTGAACATGACTGTTTGGTTCCCTACAAAACCCAAACTGTCCGAAGTGAACGCCCTCAGACAACACCAAAATATACGATTTTTGTCTTTAAGTTTCCGATACAAAAACTCCTCCTGGTGCCCAAAAACGACATTTGCAGTAGAGTTCAGCTCCAGCACTTTAATTCTCTGCCACATTTTTCTGCTCACTTGTTTAGCACGCCGAGGAAAAGCTGTTGAAGAAGAGCTATCCCCACTCATCCGAAAGGTTCGTCGTCATGAGCGAAATGAATTCTGGGTAATTCCTTGATAACGGCGACATGGAAGTCCGCCAATTTCTGTTTCATAGAGCCACCCAGTCCTGCTGGCGAAATATTGTACTGATTGCATTATTTAGAAGTCAAAACAAGCCAAAACTGCCACGCTAGGTCCTGGAATCCATCCTCAGAAAGGCCAGAAAGACAACCTCACTCTTCAACCGTCATGACTCGGCGACACACTCGTGGCGGCTAAATCGCTGTGAAATTGTTTTTCACCTCTGGTTTCTTTCAGAGGATTGCCTCTACCCCCAAACCAGCTTGATGATGCCAGGCTAGGGGCTTCTGAAGTGGAAAATGACTCGAAAAAACACTTATAAGTCGCATACTTACCAAATTTCACGCCGAATGCTCGCTTGAAAACAAGCAACAGCTAGCGTGACCAGCGTGACAAAAACAAGAGAGCCTTCAGTGCTCAAGATCAGCGAAAATCACCAAGGTAACGCCAAATAAGGAATTGCCAGATCGTCTCGATCGCTGACACTCAGAAAATTTCAGAAATGGCTCAAGAAAACTTTGACAAGAAAGAGTTAAGGCTAGCTTTCTTCAATTCTTGACCCCCTCAACCCCACTCCTCGCGGATTCGCGAATATGAGATCTGGGTTTCAAGTATCAAGCGATGAAAATCTCTCTCACGGTATTCAACCATATGATTGGCTCCCTACGCTACGAGTATGAGGCAATGCACGAACATGATCTGGACATGTTTACCATACCATGCCCGAACTGAAAATAGCGACGAAAAAACAAACTATTCTCAAAAGTAACAAGTGGTGGAACAGAGAATTAACTATGAAGTGTAAATTTAAGTGCTAACAGAAACCCATGATAAACCAACTGGGCGTTAGCCCTAGTAAAGAGTACCAGGGAACCACACGAGGCAAAGAAAGAATTCTTATGACCTCGGTGGGAATCGAACCCACGACCTCCGGATTAGATCTACCGTTGCTCTGCCGACTAAGCTACGAGGTCGGACAGAGAAAGTCGGGGACGATTAAGGTGGTGAATCGCGGCGAAGAGAAAGTAAGGGTACATATATATGTTGTGCCGCGTAGCACTATAAACACATACAAGTGGTGGAACAGAGAATTAACTCTGAAGTGTAAATTTAAGTGCTAACAGAAACCCATGATAAACCCACTGGGCGTTAGCCCTAGTAAAGGGTACCAGGGAACCTCATGGGTTTCTGGTAGCACTTAAATTTACACTTCAGAGTTAATTCTCTGTTCCACCACTTGTATGTGTTTATAGTGCTACGCGGCACAACATATATATGTATTCTCAAAAGTAATCCGCAAGAGCCATCTATGTCCCTTTCTTACTAAAACGATGACTACACTTTGGCCTGTTTGACTTGGAATGGTTGGACAAAGAACAAGCAACAAACGGGAAGAAGGGGGGGGGGGGGGGGGAAGGAAACGGGAACTGGAGGACGGAGCCAAAAGCTTGGACCGCAGATATTAACCTATCAATTTCATTTCCTACGCGTTCTCGTAGAAGGGTTGTTTTGAATTATACGTAAAAACCTCTGTTTGTATTCATCTGTCAATTAGTGTCATGAAAAACTACTGGATTGCGGTTTCTTCAGCGGAAACAAAAACGGCAAACTCACATCCAGATATTCAGACTTCACCTACTCCTCAGATTGGCCGTTTTTATACTAGAGACGTATTATCCGTCTGGACGACTTTGTGCAAACATATGTACTTCGTCTGGTTATGCGTCTCCAGTATAAAGAGGAGCACAAGACGCATTAGGCGCCTAGACGAACTATCCTTCGTAATTCGTCTTGAACGAAGTTCGAGCGAGAGTTCGTCTGGACGCATTTTATGCTAGAGACATTAAAGTCGTCTGAGACGTTAATAGGGACTTTAAGATCCAGGACGCGACGACTCTTAGGACGCGGTGACCGGGAAAAAGCCTGGAACGAGGACGGCGTCGTTAGCGCGGGAAATTTAAGTTAAGATTTGCGACGCGATCTGTACAAAAGTTTTGACGAAGAAACCAAAAATGGTTTCCTTAAAAAAAATTCAAGAATTACTGCTACCTTGCTTGATGGAAGAAATTATAGACGACGAAGAATTTTCAGTGCTTTACGAGGCTTATGCTCCTCAAAATCTTCCATTTCTGCACTCGGCATACGAGAAATTTTCTCTCGAAAACAAAAATTCTGCTGAATGCAAAACTGATTTTCGTGTCGATAAAAGGGATAGTATTGTCTAAGAGATTTTCCAGTTCGCTTGGCTCGTCGGGCGCTATACCGGATGCCTTCTCCGCGGCTCTGATCTTCCTTTTATCAGTGTTTGTTTACGAGAATCCCCATGTGGTCGCGAACCGATCGCTTGTCAACGCTGAATCTCACTTCGGTACATTTGTTCAAAACTTGAGCTATTTTCTCCCACATGCCACTTCTTTGAGTGGATCCTTTCTTGGACGTAAAAGGGTTTAAATTTACCACTTCTCGGCACAATAACACGTCATGCTCGTTTGACCAAAACATCACCGAGCTAAAAATAAAATAAGAGTATAAGCTTACATTCAATACTTTAACTGAATGAAATCACGTTACGTTTAGTGTCCGCGAAACGTAACACATAATAATGTTTCTCAAACATAACACATGTAAAAATTACGAGAATTTGTTCAACCGACTCCAATGGAAATAAATAAAGTTGACATTTACCAGGGAGGTTTAGGCTTGGATGACATACTTCGATCCAAGACTTCAACCAGCAGTTTACCTGTGAATATAAGCTTAATTTATGATGAAAATTGTCTTAACTGTCGCATCTTTGCCTTCCGAATTAACTGCAATCTAGGACCAAGATTTTAAGTAACTCTACTGAGAGCCTGAGAGGTTTAGGGGGACAAAGCATTATTTTCATGGACAAAAAAAAGGATTTTATACTCACGTTCTGTACACAACGCCAAACTTTGCCAACTGACGTCCTCGACTCGACTTGGCTCCAAGGATAAAAGGCCTTGGGCATGCGCACTATACACCCTGCCTGGATATTTTATTTCCGGTGGCGTCTTAGAGCCGTCGCGTCCTGGATCTTAAAGTCCCTACTGTCGTCTCCAGACGACTTTAACGTCTAGTATAAAAGCGATAAATAAGACAGACGCATTTAACGTCTGACGACTTTAAAGTCTTGTTTTAAGTGCGTCGTTCCCGGTATCGCGGTGCCGGGATCCCGGCTAACCGGGCTGGCCCGGTTGTCATGTAATCGCGGAGTTGATTTTTGTTGCGTTTAACAAACGTGCCGAGATCCCGGCAAACTGACCCCAGCCCGGCTAACCTAACCGGGCCAGCCCGCCTCATGTAATCAGGCCCTAATAGACCACAGGAACTGAAACTATTTGCGTGCTGGTTACAACTGGAATGAGGTCTTAAAAACAAAATAGGTATTTCCATCCTTTCTTTGTATTTCTTTTCAGATGGCCCCTTATGCATTCCATCGCTCCAACATTGTTGGCGACAATTCTTCTGATTCTTTTCATTGTTGTCGCTGTTGTTTTTGCAAACCACGGAATGAAGTTCAGCAAAGGCAATCCAAATGCAAATAAGATCCCAGTCGTGCTACAACTGATTGCTCCACATCTTCACTGGGACAATAACCACATGGTATAGCCCACCAACTGACCTCTTGGATGCGTGAGTTTCGTGCGAGTGGCAAACACACGTACAATTGTCAAGAACAGTTAGTAAAAATTTTAATTTAATTCAGGCGATTAATAACAGTTTTTTTTCTTTATAAAATCGCATGTGGTAACCGGAGGGGCGGCTCTTTGAGCATCAGAAGAGCTATGAATGTTTATCTCAATCTATGTACATGACTAAGAAACTTCAGTTCCACACTTGTCATTAATTAGAATAAATTAAAGATAATTTCGTAATTAAATAAGGCTGAAGCCTACAATAGGTCTCTCCCGATTATGCTAGTAAAACTGGCATTTTATGCTTCTAGCAATTCTTGTTTTACGCCAAAAAAAATGCTCAAATTATGCTCGATTCTCAAAAATAATGCTACTTTAGTTCCAGAAAATGCTTTGTTTGTCAAGTTATCGTTTAAGAGACTGGTCTATGTTCTCCGTCAGAATTTCCTTCTATAAGCTGCAAGTTTCGAGAAGATGGCGTGGTACTGGCCGACGCGTGAACGGCCTCTTAAAGTTAACTGCTGACCAGCTAGGTCCATGCTTCGACTTGGTTCAGATGCACTCACAGTTCATACTTCAGTCACAGAAATCCTTCTCTCAAACAAAAAAGAAAATCATCACAATGCTTTTGAATTCTAAAATTTAGCATTTAAAGTCTTTTGAGTGTCGAAATCTAAATCAAAGTTATGCAAAATGCTAAAGAATGCTAGCATTTCTTTTTACAGAAAAAAGTGTGAAAAAAAAAAAGCGTTTAACCAACTAATGCCAAAAAAATGCTAGCATAATCGAGAAGGGGCTACTGATGCCTCGAAGGTTATGGGATCAAAATTCTCACCTACGATTAATGTTTATGTTACACCATGTCATCTCAAACAAACGGTCCTCTCGATTTTCAATCTGGGCAGCTAAATAAAAATATTGATCCGAGCTAACGTTGCAAGACCTTTATCGGGTTTTGGCGGGCCTTCACTGCGCAACAGCTTTAGAACACTTTATCCTTGGCCGATGATGGGTCGATATTTGTTCTCATCGCTTTTCATCATTTAAGGTGACAGAATATACGTTTGCATAAAAAGGTAAAAAAAAAAAAAAAAAACTGGTAGTCAAACCATGCAATATTACAATAGATACTCATAATAAAATCTGGTTTATACACAGCACATTTAATGTAATTACAATGTATGTATGAGCGAATATGCATGGATTAATGAATGACCCACACAAATACTGGCTACGTTGGACTGCACGTTTTATCCCGAATTCACTGATTGAATTTCCGCCAGGATACACTCAACAACTGCCGCAAAGCTTCCTGAACTGGGATACCTCGGAAACTGAACATTGCGTTGTTTGCCACGTGACCATGATTGCTGAGATCATCGATAATAGAGTCCAAGATCGCATCTCGGTCGAGTGGTCAACGAGTTGCTGGGTTTTCCAACACCGGTTTTTGTTTCAGTTTCCAAAAACAAAAAAACAAAACAAAACAAAAAAGGAACAAATGAAGGTTATTCGAAGTTGTAACTTTGCTCTGTGAAAGCAGGTATTAGCTTGAGTTTCGATTCAGACACTTACTGTTACAGTTGACAAAGGTTTTCAGAGCTTTTTACATAGTAACTTGAACCAAACATTTCTTCATTTTGAAGACAGAAAGCATCCCAGCCCCCATTAGTAACGAGAACCGGTAAGTCTGAGACAGACATCAACGCAACGTCTAACTGTTTGGCAAAGCCCAGTCACTCGGCGGTATTTTCAAAACAGAACCTAGTGAAAAAGGTTTCCTGCAAGCTGGCGGGTTTGTCAGCAGGAGTGGCTCGAGCACTCCAACAGTAATCCATTGGAAGTTAAACATCTTGCCAGAAATGAGTGGCCAATTCGATTCATGATCACCACCGACCGTTACGAGTAGAACCAATCGCGGATGAGACCAAACTAAGGGTGTAATGATTTGAAATTCGCCAATAAACATATACAGGTGTATTATGGCTCTTGATATACGTAATGCCTCAGACCTCAATCTGGGCGGAATCTCGGCCGTTGTAACAACCCGTTATCCCGAATGCCGTTTCTCGTAAGGACTTTCTTGAAGTCTTGTCCACCCCTTTCATTCTCAATAAGACCGAGTCATTGCGTGCTTTTGAATACTCAAAAAGTAAACACGTACCAATCTAGCCTATCCTTCTCTATCGATTAATAACATTGTGATAATGGTGATTTCATTGTTAAGGCCCACGTACAACGTACATGTAAACTGTATTTTAGGTCTACGACGACTCTCTGTTGTTTTTCTTGTCCCTTGCCTTCTTTGCCCGCACCAAGGATGTGACCAGTTCGTACATACGTCTGTCTGCCTCGAGCCTGACAACTTTGATCCACGCCTATCACGCATGCGTGTACGTGAGGCACATTTATCATCAATGCGGCCTACTGCGTCATCCACAAAAACGAACGCAGAATAGTCCGTCTCGTCCTGGACTTTTTAACAGGGTTATCTTGCTGCTGTTCTGGGCGATGTTTTAAACTTTCTTCGAACCGTAGAACCAGTTCCTCTGTTGAATCCGACATAACTATTGCATTCAGGCCTAAAAGTGAACGCACCAGTCGCAATGCATTGCCCTGTACTTTGGAGATGATTAATCTACGAAATAATGTGTATGGAGTTCACAGGAGAATGACGTTTTAGAGACGAATTGGACGATTTGATGCTAGATTTGGAGTTGTCCACGAGTCGGAAAGCCTCCAAGAATTCATTGAAGTCAATGTGCCCGTCTTTGTCCATATCTATACTCTTTGCCACGTCTACAATGGAGTCCAGTGGGATGTTAGAGTCCGTGTGTTCGTTCAAGAGACGACACGACTCCTCAAATTCTTCCATGGATACCACACCTGAAGGACCGCATAAAAAATTACTTCAAAAGGCCGCATTCCTTTATTTGCTTTATGATGTGTTTTGGTTTTCATTACCAACAACAAGACACGAAACGATTTAAGGAAGGGAGATGAGCGGGAGTGTCACACAAAAATGCTTATAAAAAAGAAATAACAACAAACTATAATTATTTCTCCATTACTATCCAAATTACTATGATCTGGTATCGTCTATAGTATTACGACAAAAAACTCCTAACAATTCTTTTCCCCCAACACTTCGGTAGAACCTTTCCTAACAAAGCATTTTTTTTCTATTTTACTTTTGAATGATTTAATAAGCACTAACGCGGGCCGGTTTTAAAGGGGGGGGGGGGAGAGACTCACACTGGGACACACATGCACTCACGGGGACAACGAAGAATTCCCACAGAAAACTAAATTTTTGTCACTGCGCCAAGATTGCCTGAAGGATTATTTTAAGCTTTTGCATACGTGTACACCAATTACGTATAATATGCAAAAGTACGATGTGGTAGCTGTGCCATACCCGAGTTGTCTTTATCCATCAAACGGAAGATCGTTTCTAGGTTGGATCTATTCCGGTAAAGAGTTTCAGTGATACTTGGACCATTCTAGAAAGAAACAAAAACTTGAGTTTGCGCTTCGGGCTACGAGGATCAGTTGTTTGTTGCGATGCAGTTGTTCATAACTTTTAAGTATTTCCCGTCCGCCAACTTTGCTCACCAGACTTTTTAACCAAAAGTGTTACTGATGATGAGCACCGCGCCCTAACCAAATGGCCCACGTTATAATCTTTAAAGTCAAGTAAGACCATGTTCACATTTATCCATCCTTGGTGCAGAGTGAATAAAATAAAACACTGCTATACTTAATGCTTTGAAGACCCTAGTGTCACGCATGAGAACAGCGTAAGAGAAATTGATTTCAGAATAAAAAATATTATAGCACATCGTTGCGCAGAACATGCTTGACTTACAACCAGTTACATTTGATTTCTAGGGCATGAAAAAACTATTATTGCAGGGAAAACAATAAGCTACACTGTCTAATTGAAAACGATATTTTTTCTCTTATTTGCAAGAAGGACCACAATCAATAAAGCCCTATTAAAATTCATTTAATTCAAGCAAGTCGGCTAATGATTTCCTGTTGTGGTTTCAGTTTTGGTGCTTTAGCACCACAAAAGGAAATTTCTGTTGAAATAGCACATTATAGACTTATCCGTTTTTACATCAAATCATACCTTTTGCAGGCCTGTCTCAATAACGTACTCATCTAGACATGAGCTGTAGTCCACTCTGCCGTCAGGGAGAACATGAACCAGTTGATGTCTCAACATGTTCCATGGTACATCTAACTTTAACACGCTCTCTACAGCACTGCTCCATTGACTGCCAGTGATATAACCTGCAAGATATACACGAGGCATGACCATCAGTGTCTCCGTAATCTGCCAGAAATATGAAGCAAACTTGTTTAGTCTAACGAAAACAAGAAAGCAAAGAGCAGGTCTTGAACTGGTGATCTTCAAATCTGGCAAGGTTTGTGAACGCACACTTTTACATACATAATCAAAGGAACTGAATTGTAAGGAATCTAAAGACTGTACTCCAGTTGGTGGTATGAGTCAAGGAAACACGTGTTCCGCACCTGTGTTTTCTTTGTCTCTTTCAAGAAAGGCTGACATTAAAGCTGTCTTGTTTGCATATAACCTTTCCTTCAACTCTCGTATTGCAGACTCTTCTACAATTCCAACCCTAGAAACAATGAAAATGCAGTTTCAAAAAAGTGAAAGGTTTGCAGCACTTCGCTAATGTGTGTAATCTGTATAATCCGTAGTAACATGAATGTAAATCTATGAAATATACTACTTTGTGCTTGATGGGATAAGCATTCAGCTTATTACCTCATCAGCTGAACAGATTTTGTACTTGATTTTAAATAATATGTTACCACGTAACACCTCAAAATTTCACCTTTCCCTGGACGGTGTAAGAAGCAATTTAGTCAGGAGGGCTTACTGATTTACTTCATTTGAATTTTTGTTTGTCAAAGTAGAAAGCTTACCTTAAAAGGAATGTTACCGATCCTGCACCACTTGGGGCACAACTACCACATTTCGGAAATAGAAAGTTGAATTGGGTGTAAGGACCACACTGACCTTTGCTTGAGCGTCAGATGTTTCTTGGTCTTGGATACTTGGTACTGAACAAAGTATGGCTTCATGTCAGGACCGATCTTCATGTAAGCACCTCTGTTGCTTCCCTGCTCATAATAGTTGGAAGCTGAAAATATTGTTATCACCTGACAGAAAGTAAACAACAAAGCAGAAATTATAATATTGTTTTAAGGTTTAGAGTTGCAGCATTTCTGTCTGTAAATTGTTAGTTCCCTTTTTTGTTTGGTGGGCTTTTGCAGTTCAGCCCACAAAAAAGTGGTCATAGTAATGACAGAGGTGGTCATATGGCGGGGTTCCATTGTATTTATTTTTGATCTTATGATCTCCAGTTACTTTTGCCCTCTTCCTCGATGAAGGTTTCTTTTTAAGCCCTCTGTGTTGTAGAAAAGTTATAGCACCCCTTGGCTGCAGCATCAGTGTATAGCCTCGACAGGGTACCGTGTTTAGGGTGCTCCAGTTGCCACGAAAAGCCATGATTTTATGACCTCGGATAAGAGCGCACACTGAAAGACAGCAAGTAATCATAATTTCGATCGCACTGACAGAACAAGCTCTGATCACAGTTAAAAATACTTGGGATCCTATTTCAATTTTAAAAAAGGAAATCTAAAGTTACAGCATGCTGAGTTTCCGCCCCGGTTTCCGCCTTACCTTTTTGCCGTGCATGTATTCATATCCTTCATATTTACATTCATGAGAGCGGACCAGCAGCTCCAGATCATGTTTTCTCAGGATGCGTTCTGTGATATCAGGGCCAAAGTAACAACCTCCACCTCTGAACGTGTTAGGTTTACAGCCAGGGAAAGGCTTAGGGTCACTCCAAAGCAAATCCAACACCTAGACAAAAGATAAACCTTGTTTTGTTTAGTACCTCTGAAGCTTTCACCAGTTACTGTAGAAAAACATACTTCTAGCCTGACATCTCCAAGTTTTGTTAGATTTTAGACTACGGTCAGGTAAATATACTGACAGTCAACTTCCTCTACAATTCCACAGGGACCAACAACAGCTCTCCACTTACAGTGGTAGATGTACCTGTGAGTTTTGTATTTGGCAGGCTGATGTGTACTTGCCATGCGCAAACTTTAGATGTTCATATTAGAAAGATGTTAATGTTGTTGATGACTTATTATTATTATTATTACTCTGTCATTATTATTACTGTCTCTGTCAATCCAGAGAGTTCACTGTATTCCATAAACAAACTCAGACAAACAGAATGTCACCTGTCTCCATTCCATAAGACTGATTGTGTCTTGACGTGCTTTGTCCAAATTTGGAGGCTTCAACACAGATACATACTAAACAAGGGAACAACAGTAACAAGGATGAGAAGAGAAGGCTTTACAAAAATTTCCAGAAAAAACAAGGATTGACCTGTGTTCTTCAACAAGAACAAACTAAGGTCAAAATTTAGGTCCATGGAATTGTAGTGATGCTGATGAATTCCCCCTCTGCATCTTTCTGAGTGAATTTTTTTTCATGTGAGTGAGCATACAAGCTGTAGTCTCCAACATGCTAAATTTTATGATTTTGAAACTTCCACCTCATTTGTTGCAATGTAATTTCCAACCAAAAAATGCATAGTGTGTAATGGATTAGACCAGGGGTTTCATTAAGGACTGGGCATTGGGCAAATTGGCTGGCTGTTAACATAGTTTTTCCTGCCTGCCATAAGCACATCAAGGTAATTTTTTGTGCTGAACAAGTTAAATCCAAACATTTTTGCCCATTTGTGAAAAGTCGTTGCCTTTCTGCTCAAAACCTTAATGAAACCCCTGTTAGACTGAAAATTGTAAATATAAATAAATAAATAAATAAATAAATAAATAAATAAATATTCCCTATGTTTTAAACAAAATTCAGTGAACAAACCATATTGGTAATTGCCACACATTAAGATTAATACATTCCAAATACGGCAGTCTACTAAAATTCTCACAAAAGTGCATTCAGTATGCTGTGAAAAGTGGTGCGTTTTACCAAATATGAATTTGGTGTCAATTATGTTTGAAGCCCCATACAACCCTGCCTTGTTTTCTTAATTACTAGGAACAAGCAAATAATAGAGCCAATGTGCTGATGCCACACAATGGAAACCTAAGGCACAAAGGGCATCAATACATGAGCACCAACACTTGAGGAAATCAGTTCAGCTAGCAGGGGATGGTTTGACTGCCTGTATGCCAGCCCAACCCTTAGCACTGAGTACCACCACTACTGTACAAAGTGCATTGGCTTGGTAGTCGATTCCAGTAAACATGCTTCTGTTTAGTGGAAGGTGTTAATCGGAGCAATTGTGACCCATGATTGTCGTGTCACTTATAAAACGACCTTAAAAATGTGTTTGTGGCAAGGTATAATAAGGCAGATGACACAGTTGGCAATGCTGGGAAATGCAAAGACATCCAGGTTCTACTGGGATCTTGCAGACTGAATTTAAAAAAACTTACATTACAAATTGTCACTTGAGCAGAAACCTTTCCATTGTGTTTACAGTAGTATCTATAAATTTCCTGGAATTGTAACCATTGACTTTTGTTAAACAGCTCATTTACTTGAATGTGACTGATGGCAGCTGGATACACCTGAAATTCTGTCGGTTACAGGCTAATTAATTATATGAAGAACACTGAAACCAGCTCATTTACCAACAGCAGCAGTAAGCCCTTACAAGTTACACCACTTTGATTCAACAAAGCAGTACTGCACATGTGGTTACAGATTATACTTACCTTATGGCGATCAATCTTGTCAATAACAGATAAATCAGTAATGTTGGAGATTCCACCATGAGTGATGAGTATTTTGTTATTGACCACAGTGGCCAGGGGAAGCCACCCAAAAATGTCTTCAAAAAGCTTCATCACTTTTGTTGAATGTTCCTGCAAAAAAAAAAAAAAAATACAAAAGAGAATTAGTGGCTCTCAGCAAGACAAGGGACTTGATTAAATGTTTAATCCAAAACATTTTACAGTGCAACATGCCTTACTGTTGGCACCCAACAAACATTTTTACAAGTTAACCACTGATCAAGGTACTCAAATTTGATTGACAGACATGCCTCCATTTGGTTGTTATGTGTTGAAACCTTCTATGGAGGCGTGTCTGTCAATCAAATTCGGGTACCTTGATCAGTGGCTAACTTGTAAAAATGTTTGTTGGTGGTGATGGTAAGTTAGAAAGTCTCCCATTCAGATTTCACTCTAAAAAATTTATGCTAATCAGCTTACCTTATACTTATCCATAACCTCTTTCACAAATCCATATCTATAAAAATAGAAAAGGAATCATCAATCAAAATAGAACTATCTCACTGACACATAATGTAAATGGCTTCTAATGGAGCTACTGTGATGATATTGTTTGTCCCAGGCCCTCAGTGGCTCATGCAGGTGGTGGAAAGTTCCCAGTTGAGCTCCCACGTTCAGTTCTGTAAACTCATGTAGTCGACGAGTGTTTACTGCATTAAATGAATTGTGTTCTTTAGTTTCATATGAGTTTATCACTTTACAACTATGTTATATGGTGTCAGAAGAAACTGTCTTTTATCATTCATCCTCCTGACTGGAGCAGATTTGGTGAGTTGTGTAAAACCAATTTTGCTGTTTGCTGTATATCATTTTGGTGCCGTTCTCATGTGAATTGACTATGCCACTGCAGGAAGAGGTAGTGAGCGCTACTTCTGCTTAGAATCTGCTGGGTATTCAATCCACTGTGATCATGTGCCTGTAAATATACCACTTCCGGAAAAGCTATAATTAAGTGGTGGAAATCTCAAGGTCAAGTGGCAATGCTTCAGACATGCATGGTTGAATTACTACCAAAGAAAAGGTCCAGAGATCATCATTGAAAGGATGGAGAACTATTGCATTGGTGAATGCAAATAGACTTACAAGAGGTATGTCTTCAACTGCATGGACCAGGAGACAGGTGAATCAGTTGACGCCTATGTCACAGCACTAAGGAAGCTCACCAAGACTTGCAATTATGGTTCACTCACAGACTCGCTTATTCGTGATAGAATGGTGGTTGGAATTAGTGATAACTCGGCTCACGAGAAACTCCTCCAGACAAGTAAACTCACATTAAGTCAGTGTTTAGATATCTGCTGATCTTCTGAGACTTGAACTCGACCCATGAATCAGGAAGATGTGCGCAATGTGAAGGATGAGAAGAACAATAAGATGCCAGATCTTGTTTACTGTAGGTAGTGTCGACCAATCTATCGGTCGATATAGCGGCCGATATAGCGGTCCACAATCAGTCGACAGTCGGTCGATACTCTGTCGACAGTCCGTCGACAGTCAGTCGAGCGTGAGATAGACTATCGGCCGAGTATCGGTCGATATTTCGACGATGCACCTCGACTTACTATCGGTCATATGTCGGCCGAATATCAGTCGTGTGTTAATTTACCGGGTGAGTCTTTCTTTTTAAGCAAAGACGTCATTAATTGTTTGGAAGTGTTCACAGGCCTAACACAACTCCTGCTGGTCTCGCCCATGTTTTGTACTCGACCTTTAGCGTTTGGCTCATACGAGTATGTCTTATAAAGATTTTCCTCTCTTGTAGGATATGATTGGTGGAACCTGATAAATTTCTTTCAGCAAAGGTTGATTCTCGATTAAATGCCATTTGCTCATTAAGATGTTCTTTAGGTTTGGCACAGAAGGATTGTATTGTGTGACAAAAGGCAATATCTTCTTGCGCATCGAAGTGCCGACTCCCTGTCTGTAAATTGAACTTCTGCAAGGACTTTATTGACCAGAAGATCTGCATGCCGTACCAAAAAAATGTCACAAAACGGGATGCTATTGCAAAGCAAGGCGTGCTTTCATGTTTAATTTTGCGTACTTTGGACTCATAACTGACCAAAAAATGTCCAAAAAATGCGAATTTTTCAAGAATCATATCTACGTGTCAATGGGGGCAATCGGTTCATATTTCAGTAATTTTGCTCTGATTTCTTCTCCAGGGCTATTGGTAACGGAATAAAAACTATACAGAGCGACACAAATCTTGACCGATATATCAATCGACTATCGGCCGACTCTTGACCGATATATCAAATGGCTATCTTCTGACTATTGACCAAGTGTAGACCGACCATCGACCGAGTGTTGACCAATTACTGACCGATACATCAGTCAAGTATCGACCAACTATCGGTGAAGTGTCGGCAAAGCGTCGGCGAAGTGTCGGTGAACGAAAAGCAATATCGGCCGAGACACATGTGGAAAGACTATCGACAGAGTGTCGACCGACTATTGACCGTTATATTGACCGACTATTGACCAAGTGTTGACCGAGTGTCAACCGACTATTGACCGAGTGTCAACTGACTATCGACCGAGTGTCGACCGCTATATCGACCGACTATTGACCGCTATATCGACCGATAGATCGGTTGACATTACCTACAGTAAACAAGATCCAAGATGCCTACTGTGTAAAACAAGACTAGTCCTCCAGCCAACAACCCGATCGAAGCAAAAGGTTAAATGATGGCCTGCAAATTTTTTGCCAGACAACACCTTTTCACTAAAAAAAAAACTGTCCTGCATGGGGAACCTCGTGTAAGAATTGTGGTAAGCCTAACCATTTTGCTGTTTGCTTTCCTGAATCTAAGAGAAATGTCCGTGGAGTGCGAATCTGAAGATGAAGAGTATGTAGCAGTGATTGAAGTTGAGGAACAGCTCAATGCTGTCACCTCAACCGGTAGCTGAAACCAAGTCTTCGCCACTGTACTTGTCAATGGGCAGGAAGAGAAGTTCCAGCTGAATAGTGGATCAACTGTTAACATCATGGTGGATAAAACAGTCAAGAACCTCTTTGGAGAGAGTGGGCTAGATGACCTGGAGAAAACATCAGTGACTCTGGTTATGTATAACCAGTCAGAAGTTAAACCAATGGGCAAGAAATGTTCCAGGGTAGTGAACCCAAAGAACTGGAAAAAAATACAGCATTGAGTTCCTCACTGGTAAAGGTACCTGCAAGTCCATTCTTGGTTTGGGAGCTAGTGAGCACCTACAGCTGCTGACCATTAACAAGCAGAATATACTCACTATGTTGTTGGAAGTGAAGCTTTCACAAAGGAGTATTGCCTGTCTCAGTAGAAAGATGTGTTCTCACAAAGGGAACACTGGAAGGAGAACTCTGTCTGGAGATTGACAAGAATGTGCAACCAGTTAAGCTGGCAACGAGAAGGATACCAATTACCCTGAAAGAGCCACTTTAAAAAGAACTGGACAAGCTGTCAAATATTGGAGTGATTAAGAGAGTTGATATACCCACTGATTGGATCTCAGCAATTGTAGTGACAATGAAGAAGAATGGTAAGATCAGACTCTGCATTGACCCAAAGCCACTGAATCAAGCGCTTCATAGAAACCATTATCCCTTACCTCTGGTAGATGATGTCCTTCCCCCATTATCTAAGGCTCCTGTCTTCACAGTATTAGATACCAAAAACGGATTTTGGCATATCCAATTAGATGAGCAGACCAGTCTTGCAACCACTTTTGAAACACCGTGGGGAAGGTATCGCTGGTGTCGAATGCCATTTGGATGGTTTCCAGCTCCAGAAGAATTTCAGAGAAGAATTGATTTGGCACTTGAAGGACTACTAGGGCTGAAGGTCATAGCAGATAACAACCTTGTCTTTAGATCAGGTGACACAGATGAGGAAGCCCTTAAAGATCATGATCGCAATCTGAGAGCTGCTCACCTGCTGCCAGCACAAGGGCATCAAGTTAAATGCAGACAAGATGCATATAAGAAAGAAGGAAGTCACCTACATGGACCATGTTGTATCTTCAGAGGGTCTAGGTGCTGATCTTAATAAGCTGAGGGCCATCAATGACATGCCAGCCTCCACAGACAAGCAAGGTGTCCAGAGAATACTTGGCATAGTGAATTATCTACAGAAACTTGCCCCTGACCTTGCCAACTTGGTCAAGCCATTGAGAGATCTAATCAAGAAGGAGAGCAAATTTGTTTGGGAGGAGGAAGTCCATGGAAAGTGCCTTGAGGAACTAAAGGTTTTAACCAAAGCGCCAGTGCTGAAGTTTTTTTATTTGCAGAAGAAGACTGTGCTTCAGTGCGATGTGTCCCCGGGTGGTCTTGGTGCATGCCTACTTCAAGATGGCCATCCAGTGGCCTATGCCTCTAGAGCCCTCACTGCCAGTGAGATTAATTATGCCCAGATAGAGAAGGAACTGTTATCAATTGTTTTCAGTGTTGAAAGGTTTGCAAGCTATGTCTATGGAAGAAAGGTCTTTATCCAGACTGACCACAAACCCCTTGAGTTCATTATGAAGAAGAGCCTGCTGAGTGCACCAAAAAGGCTGCAAAGAATGCTGTTACATAGTAGGATGATGGTTTGACACTGACTAGTTTTTGATGTTATGTTCTAGTCGGTGTCAAACCATTATCCTACTATGTTAGCTCCTGACTGCCACTACTCTATTTTTAAATGCTGTTACAGTTGCAGAAGTTTGACTTAGAGATAGTGTAAGTAGTGTTAAGTGACCCAGAACTTGAGTTGCTAACCACCATTATCAAGCAGGGCTGGCTGTAGAGTTTGGCAGCTATACCCACCTCTGTGCATGATTATTTTAACTTCAGAGAGGAACTGTCAGTCCAGGATGGTGTTGTGTATAAGGGTAAAAGAATTGTGGTACCATGTAGTATGAGACAGTGTATTACTGAAAAAATACATGCAAGCCACCTGGGAATCTACGGTTGTCTATGGAGGGCCAGAGAAACTTTCTACTGGCTTGGGATGTTCAAGCAGATTCCAGAGTTCATCTCAAGATGCAGTATCTGTAATAGTTACAAGACAGCAAAACAGAAAGAGCTGCTGGTATGCCATGAAATACCAACAAAACCCTGGCAGAGCATCTCAGCAGACCTCTTTGAACTTAACGGCACTGACTACCTGGTCACCACTGATCGCTATTCTAATTTTATTGAGCTGGATGGGTTGGGCTCCAACACCTCCAAAGAGATTATTAATAAGCTGAAGCCTCATTTCACAAGATATGCCCTGCCAGATAGGCTCACTACAGACAATGGGCCGCAGTTTGATTGTGCTGAATTTCAATTCTTCACAAGTTTGGGCACATCAAAATGTCACATTGATATCCACAATCCAATGGGAAAGCGGAGAACAGTGTTAAGACAGCAAAGGCTATCTTAAAGAAAGCTGCAGATGTGGGCCATGACTCACACCTGTCTATACTGGATTTTAAAAACACACCGTCAGAAGGAATGGATAGTTCTCCGGCACGGCATCTTCTCTCTCAAAGGACTCGCTTTCAACTTCTCGTCACTGTTCAGCTGCTTCAGCCAAAGGTTGTACCCGATGTGGTGAAGAAATTGCAAAGTAGGAAACACACGCAAGCTATTTACTATTACAGAGGAGCTAAGGTTTTACACCCATTAATGAAAGGAGATGTGGTACGGGTCCTACCTTTGCCAGGTCAGTCTCAATGGTTTAAGGCTCAAGTGGAGGATCATGTGGCAGTACGATCTAACAAGGTCCGCACAGAGGATGGAAGGGTCTATTGCTGCAACCGCTCCCACCTTCACAAGGTTCCGAAGATTACCAACCCATCTCAGATTATGAGACAGTGCAAACAAAAGGAACAGATCTGAAACTGTGAAACTTCGTTAGACCTTAAAGAGGACACAGCAGTGGTACCTACTGCATCTCCAGCAATGCAGAAGCCTGATGCATCAGTGACAGCAGAGTTTTCACGACAGGATGCCCAGCAGGCCTCTTTGAATAGTCCTGTTCCTCTTACTACCAGGAGTGGCAGAACAGTTAGGAGACCAGCCTAAACTCATGCAGTCAATGAGTGTTTACTGCATTAAAGGAATTGTGTTCTTCAGTTTCATATGAGCTCATCACTTTACAACTACATTATGGCTACTAACAATATATATTTATCATAAATTATTGAGACTGTTATTGGTGATTCAAGTGGCAAGCAACGCTTTCACAAAGCTAGCTTAAAGGGGCTATGTCACGCTATTTTGAGCATCTTTTTAAAGCTAAAAATATGTCTTGCTGTCAACTGAGATCCAAAAATAATGGTCTACTTTTGTTATTTAGGACTGTTATGACACTAAAACTGTTTCCTGTCGTCTGTTGCTACCAATGCAGCAAGGATGAAAATGGATTGAAACTTGAAAAGGTTGGGCCAACTTTTTCAAGTTTGGATGCTATGTTGACAAAAAACACCAAAAACCTTATTATGGGTTGCTCTCTTTGATAAAATTAATTGGATATCCACCTCATAGTTAATACACACTGAATAATCACAGTGGACTACATTATGTGCATTATATTCAAGGTGACAGATATTGAACTGTTTAACTGTTAATTTAATCACCATCGTCCCTGTTGCTGTTTGTTGTATTGATACAGTCATGGTTAATATAATGTTAAATAAACATAATGCCCCATCACCAAACCATAAAAGGGAGAGAATTTAAAGAAGGGGGGTGGCGAACAGAAGGACACACTCCAAGGGGCAAGGGTATGTTTGTGCTGAGTTATGTCCATCTTCTGCCTCTGTCCTCTTTAAAATCAAGTAATACTCATTAATACACTTAATCTAGACAATCTGGTTTCTTTTCAAGAAAGCATCATAATGGTTGAGATGATTATAAATAACAAGGCTAGTGCTCTACGAAAAGTGGTTGGGTGTTCAAAATCTCTAATCCCTTGAAATCCAGGGGTGCCAGCATGTACGTTTGGTGCAAAAACTAATTATTTCCTGGCTGCCCAAAGGCAAATTACCAGTAAGTTGCCAGGGTGATCAGTCATTGCTAGAGCGCAGCCCTGAATATACTGTCTACTTGCACAGTCTGTGAATGTCAAATATTGTGATCATCAAAGAGTGTGCCATCTTTAGTGGCATGCAGGCTGCTGGGCCTCCTAAGAGGTTTCTATGACCAAGATATGCTCTTAGGGACAGGTGGCCAGCTCATCAACCATCCTCCACTCAACCGTAAGATGTACATGAGCTATGGCAAAGATGTGTGTGAGGTCAGACCACAGCACCGAGAACTATACATTCACTCTTACTTTGTATCAGAGATCACGGCTGTGCAGCTTAACTGATGAATTCTTTACCTGAGATTCATAATGTGATCCTCATGATTACCACGATTAATGTAAACCCCAGTGGGATAAAGAAGAAAAAATGCAAACAGAATGATGGTAATTTCTAAGGAGTAAGGTCCACGATCCACAAGGTCACCATTAAAGATGTACGGGTTTTCAGCAGAGGGAAGACCATTCTGAAAACAAAATGACAATATTGCAACAGTAATAATTTCTCAGTTGTTCTAAGGGTCAACAGATCAGAGAAAGAAATGTTGACATGATATTCTAAGGTTGTATACTACAGCTGTAGCAGTATTTAATACTTACCGGTAACAGTAATTTTGGCCATGTCTCTCCAGGTACAGGTATTTTCAATATTTTTTAACAAAGCAGTTGAAGATATGTAGATACTGAAGTTACAAACATTTATCACATGACCCATATGGCCCAGCGCGTACTTTCATTCTAAAACTATTTCGAAAATCTCCGTATGAGGGCCGTACGTGTTAGGACGAGTAGGGCCACGAGTGATACAATGTTAGAGGATTTTGTCACGTCTAACCATGTAAATTTATTTTACAACCAGAGAGCAAATACAAACAACATATTAGATCAATTTTATGTGCAAATTAGTTGCTTTTTTGTAAAAACTTCATCTTTTACACGCTCAAAAGTCTAAGGAGGCCATATGATAAAATACTTCAGTGACTAAGTTAGGTCGGCCAGACAGGAAAATATTTGGGTCTCAGACATGACCTTGAGCCAAATATTTTCCCAGCCAGCCTAACCACTCAGTCAATAAGTACATATTATGTCAGTTCTCAAATACATGCTCTTTAAACTATAGAACACCTACTGGAAAATATATTGTCTTTAAAAGGAAACAACACAGTTACAAGTATTTAACTTCTTAAAAGGCTAAATATCCTGAAATAAGTATATATTTTTCCATAAAAACTTTCATAGCTTTATGTCACGCACCGCCATAACTCTGACATTTAAAATGTGCCTGTTTTTAGACGAAGCATGTTCTTGAGCTGAAAAGTTGTTAGACAGACATATATTTATCCCCTCTCAAGCCTGATAAAGACAGCAACTTTGGTGGTTCTTTAGTTTTAAATTTTAGAAAATGATGACGTCACCTCGTGCAACCCAAGAATATATGTTATACTCTTATGTCATTTCCTGTATTCTCATGACCTACATTATTGACAAACTTGTAGAGATATGGTAAGAAGAAATTAGATGGTGATCACTGTTGGGATGTAAAGGGCGAAAGGGTATTGCTACTTGGTGATTTTCTTGGTGATCCAGGATTCAACATTTTGACCAGGCTTTATGGCTGCATGACAGGGAGGCGGGATCAAGGGCTCACATTATTGCATTTGTTTCGACCAATAACAGACAAGACATTTCTTACCTTGTGAAAAATCATAAATAAATCATCAAGTTTTCCATGGAGGTCACCTGTAACAACATTGAAAAATAAGTACATTGGTGAGCTAGATCATCCACATTTTATCATGAAAGTTATCATCAAATCTTCCTCTATTTTCAGGCTTTCTTTCTGCAACTATGCAATGACACAGGTTACGGCAGTCATACCAG
>OX419341.1:14237304-14242304 GCA_948470475.1 Galaxea fascicularis
GGTATGGATATTTTCTAGAGCCACACAATGTCAATGGCAATATAGTTAATTCCACAAGATATACAGAGACAATATTATTTCCAACTTACTAGCAGAGCCATTGCGCATAACTTCTACAGCCCTGTTGTCACCTGAAATAAATAGATAACACCATGAAAAGAATAAAAAATAATTAAACATGCAGCCAGCGTTTGAGACTACAGAGGGATCAGAAATTTAAAAAAAAATACAAAATAAAGGATTGAAAACAATATTTTGAAACTTACCATCACTAACATGGTTCAGCATGTCATTGAAGAAGTTGAACAGCTAGAATATAAGGAACAGTACATTTTAAGCACTATATACATGATATAAAAACATCATCCTCTTCAATAAGAAGGTTTTCTTTGTTATTGAATAATAGCATACACACAACACAAAATAATTTTAAATTACTGTGTTCTGTACTGTATTCAAGCACAGCAATGTCCATGCAGGAAGACAGTTCCCTTTGCAGGGCAACTGTAACCTTGAGAAGTCGAGAAGAGATAAGTACTGAGACAGTGGTAAATAAAAATATCTAGAACACTTAATTTTACAAAATGAAATGCATTTAAACTTAACTTTATGGCCTCTTTATCAGTTTGTCCTGATCAATTTGATGGTCATTATTCTGATCATAGTTTTTGTTTTTCTTTCTTTTTGCAAGATTTAAAGATGCAGTAAAATTGACCATAAATCAGTGAACAGGTTTTCGGGATACCATATACCATTGGAAAAGCTGGCTTTACAAGTAATAACATTGTAAGCACCCATAAACTTAAGAAAGTCAGCCATTGTTATTACCTATGTCAATTTTAAACTCTTAAAGAATTTAGCCATCTATGCCCACTGTACTTTCTGATAACAGCTAGCGGGGAAAGGATAGCCCTCAGAAATGAGGACAGATCACAAGGCAATAAAGAGAAAACTGAATAAGTATATGTTTTAAGTACAACCTATTTTGGAAATTTATACTGGCACTATGGCTTGAAAACAAGGCCTGTTTTGGGAGAAAAGCAAAATTCTTCTAGGAATGTGGAGAATTTGCGAGGAATTGGGAGACTGGGGAATTTTTCTGGGAAATATGACATAAGTCTGGAGCATTGCAGAAAAATGTGGGACGTTGAATAAAATATGTATATTCGATTGGTTAAAAAATCAAGAGGATATTCCAAATTTCCTGGACAACTTAAAGTTATACATAATGTTGCTCAAACAACGAGTTGTCAACCCCTGTAAAAACTTTCAAATCTACAAATTGTTGCCTTCGCATTTATATATAATAATAATCTTTATTCTTCCTAAGATAAAAGACATATCTTAAGTTACATTTTCAAATGTGAATCTAAAAAATATTTAAAAACAGCTAAAGACCATAATTATTTAAAAATAAGCCTATTCACATCTATTGATACATTATTAAATATATCAGAATTTATTTGTGGATGATGTGCTGTTCTGTTCCTAAGATAATACTTTGTTTGTTTCTTCTATGGAATGATATTACTGAGGAGGCCGTTGGGGTCAACCAAACGTACTTTAAAAAGCATCCTATCTGCCTTTCCTAAAAGATCTCAAATGTCAATTCACACAAGAGTTTCCAAAATCATTCCCAAAGGTCAGTCAAGTAGTGCTCAAGAATATGTTGATTCTGTGGTGGACTGGTCCATAGATAACAGGTTTCAATTAACTGAACATAGACAAGTGTGAGGAAATTCATATATCATTCTCTAAGAACAATGCTTATCTACCACCTTTATTCATTAACGGCCAAGAACTTGAAGTAGTTCGGAATGCCAAACTATTGGGAGTGACTATTACAAACAATCTTTCTTGGAACTTACACATTAAGGAAACTTTCAAGAAAGCGTCTAGACGACTTTATTTTCTTAGACAGGTTAAATGTGCTAGGGTCCCTACATCAGACTTAGTAAGATTCTACACATGTTTTATGAGATCCATCTGTGACTTTTTATGCTGTACCAGTTTTTCATTCATCTCTTAGAATGTGTGCAGAAAAGAGCTTTATCAATAATTATTATTTGCTCTCACTTAAGTTATAATGAATCGTTAGCGTTCTTAGGCATGGATTCACTTTTCAATCATAGTTTTTTATGCAGTCCACTTTTTAGTAATATCTTAGACGACAAAAGAGCATAAACTACACCACTTGCTTCTCGCAAGACATACCCCTAAGTACAACTTTAGGCAAAGCCGAGTGTTTGATCTTAGTTATAAAACTAATCACTCAAAGAACAGTTTTATTAACTTTCAGTGTAACTTAGTTAACAATAACAAGAATGAATATTTTTTAGTATCTCACACCATTTCCAAAGCTTTTTTTCCTTTTAGTATTTACAGTTCTGGTATGCAATTTAGCCAATGGTTACCATGTACTGTACATACTAATAAAGTATCTATCTATCTATCTAGGAAATTTTGGATGACAGTGAGATCTGAGTCTACGGCACCATAGACAGAGACCATAAGTGAAATTTGAAAGACCAAGATGCTAAATAGGCGGTCTATTTTGTTGTGTCTTGTACAGAGATCCAGACTTCTTTAATCAAACATGGCAGAGAAATACAAGTAAGGTAGAAGAAGTGTAAAGTAAAGTGCTAATAGAAACCCATGAAAAACCCACTGGGTGTTAGCCCTAGTAAAGGGTATCAGGGAACCACACAAGGCAAAAATATATATGTACCCTTACCTTCTCTTCGCCGCGTTTCACCATCGTAATCGTCCCTGACTTTCTCTGTCCGACCTCGCAGCTTAGTCGGCAGAGCAACGGTAGATCTAATCCAGAGGTCGTGGGTTCGATTCCCACAGAGGTCATAAGAATTTTTTCTTTGCCTTGTGTGGCTCCCTGATACCCTTTACTAGGGCTAACGCCCAGTGGGTTTTTCATGGGTTTCTATTAGCACTTTAATTTACACTTCAGAGTTAATTCTCTGTTCGATCACTTGTATGTGTTTATAGTGCTACGCGGCACAACATATATATATATAGGTGGAAAAACAATGCCCATATTTGGGGAAAATAAAGGTCGTATGCAAATTAATGCGGGTTGAACGAGACGATTGGGTGCTGAGAATGTGGCAACGTGAAGGTACTTGTACGAATTAAAGTGTTTTGATCATCGTTGTGGTGTTTTTGAGAAGAGATGAATGATTTAATCATCAAACAATCATTGACACCTGCATCTACGCCAAGGCCTATTGATTCTGGTACTGTTAAGTATAGATTAAAAATCTTGTAAATAGGTCAAGTTTTCAGCATCAACTATTTATATTTTCAATTTACGAACGTTGCTTGATTTTAATGTAGCCTGCGAACGCAAGCGTATTTTGATACCGGTTGTCGCCATTGAAATGTAATTTAATGATAAGCTGAATTCTATAACTCCAGGTTACAACCAATCTCTTTCATGACATTTGGTACTTTTCAATGGCTGTGTCCCACCGGAATCATCTCCTTTGTTGCGATGTACCCAAATTGCCGGAAACGATTTGTTATTAAACAAGTCATGTTGTAATACATAAAGCGACATTTATACTGTTTATGCATTGTTATAATTCTTCCTCAAATTAAATATTAATATCATTGACCGGGCTTTGAAAAATTGAAAATAAATCAGGACGGGCTTAGAAATTCTGATGTGATAGTGTGACGGGCATTAGGAAAAAAACGAAAAGTTATTTCAAATTATCCGACCCGGTCATCCCCATAAATAATGAACCGTCCCTTAATAAGGATGTTACACCAATAGCCTAGCAAGTGCAGAGACTTCCTTTTGGTCTCAGAGACAGAGTTGATCAGAAACTTGATGATCTGCTTGACAAGGACATTAGAGAGGTTAAGATCGGGTACCAATACCGATACCAATACCTGAAGTAGGTTACGCGCATGCATTGTCAGCCTGGGGCATCTCTATCGGTAGTCAGGACTACGGAAGTCGCCTCCATATTGGAAGTCTTCACCGCCGACTTCAGGTCTTCTTGCTAAAGGTTAGATGGAATGCCGTTTTGTTTAAAAACACAGCATACAGTTATTCTTTAAACATTTTAGTCGATATAACGCTTCTGAATCGATAAGAGCGAGTTCATTTAATTTTAACACGATATTTGAGGTAAATTTGTCGGTTCATACAGTGTCAATCGCAGTGTTGGTCTATAAGTTCTGTTTGATTTTTGTTTTCAGAGATGTCAAGCGAAACAAGTTTTGAGAGAGACAGCACACAGTAAGTTGAATAAAAATCAAATCATGGATTAGATTTGATTTAAACAAATACGCGTTGTATGTGTGATATGCTAATAAACGTGCTTGCCAAAATTAAAATCTGGCGTAGTTTCTGTGCAATATTGGGTCTTTTGATTTATCCAGCAATTCAAACGCCAGCAGAGTTTCTTCTTCATCTAAAATGTCTTCTTCATAAGCTTCAAGGACTAGAACTTCTTCTAACGAGTGTCGGCGAACGCCATGTTTTACCGGTATCCGTCCTCAACAACTTACAACTTCATTTCTGCACGACCGAAACGACTACGGCTGTGGAAGATATTGGTACTGGTATTGGTATTGGTACCCGATCTTAACCTCGCTATTATTGAAGAAGTACTAAACACCCCTAAGGGTGTCACCCTTGGTCGTAGCTCCTAGGCAAGATGAAGACATAAGGATATGTGTCGATATGAGACGAGCAAACTAGGCAATCATACGGGAACAACACCCCATCCCTGCGATGAAAGAAATCCTGTATGATCTTAATGGGTCAATAGCTTTCAGCAAGCTGGACCTCCGGTGGGGATTCCACCAAATCGAGCTGAACGAGGAGTCGCTGGAAATTACAACATTCATGACCCATCAAGGCTTATACTGGTACAAACGGCTGATGTTCGGAATCTCTTCAGCACCCGAGAAGTATTAGAAGATCATATAAGATGTTCTACAAGGCTGCAGTGGCATTGCAAACATTGCAG
>OX419341.1:14247304-14259804 GCA_948470475.1 Galaxea fascicularis
CTCTTGGTCCTGCTATTTCTCTTACACTTGCTTCTGTATGTTGGACTTCAGAACATCTAGTCTTGTCCGGATGTTTCTTCCCATCAGGAGCATGGCTGGTGTTTCCCCTGTCATTAAATGTGGTGTCATTCTATAGGCCTGTAGGAAGTTAGCCAGCTTCTGAGAGAGACACCTCTTTTCAGTCATCGTTGCGCGAAGGGCTTGCTTGAATGTTTGTACAAAACGTTCAGCCAATTCATGTGTCGCTGGGTGGTATGGGGCTGGCCTAATGTGCTTGATACCATTCCTCCTCATGAATGCTCGGAATTCCTCTGCGATGAATAAATTTATGGTCCATTGTCACTGACAAGCTGTTCGGGTAAGCTGTGTACAGTGAAAAGTTTCCTCACTTTCTCGATGGTTCTGGTGGCACTTGTCGAGGCCATCGGAATAACCTCAGGCCATTTAGAGTGTGCATCTACAACAATTTAAACATTTTTCCTAAGAACAAGCCTGCAAAATCAACGTGAATGTGCTGCCAGGGGCGTGCTGGCTACTCCCAAGAGTGAAGCAGTGCAGTTTTCAGATTCTTCTGGGTGAGTTGACAGCCTGTGCACCATTTTGACACTTGCTTGATTGCTTTGTCTATTCCTGGCCACCATACATAGTGTCGGGCTAAGGCCTTCATTTTGGCAACTCCAAGGCGGCCATCATTGACAAATTTACAGACGTTTGTATGACTGGGGGTATGGTGTATACCTCCGGTCATACAAACGTCTGTAAATTTTTCATTTTTCAACTTGCATTTTCTTTGCTGATATTACACCTGATAAGTTGAAACTTTGCAGGATTACTAAAGTAAAAGTGTTCTTTCTAGTGCTGGTATACGTTTTCAATTTCAACTTATTTGATTTTTTGGCTCCATTTTGGAGAAGGGTCTATTATTAAAGATAGTGGGCATCTACATAATATTACACTGACAACCCTGAGAGGAAAAAGGAAATAAAGGGGCAATGATAAACTAATATATTTCATTGTTGGTAAAAGAGTCATTCAAATGGTTGGCACTATAATCTACAGTTTCAAATGTGTATACTAACTTCCTTGAAACATGTTTCTGTTTCAGGAGGGTCGTACAGGGGGGGGGGGGGGGTCTCGCACGGTTCACGAACAGAAAAAAACAGCGAATCATGGATGACGGGTATCAAAATTTCATTTTCCCAAATCACAGAAATAAACAAGTCAGGTACTTTTTTAAATAACCTTTTCTTATGCTAGAAACAGCATTTGAAGTCGTTTAATAAGAAGTCAATAAATTCCTACCCTGTAATGAATATGTAAGTGGCCTCTCCTCGTCACATTGCTCTTGTGTATTTATCGCAAAGGCCTTACTGCCTTCTTTTCCCTTTAATTTTCAAGACGACAAAATTTAAGTTCAACACAGAAGCTGAGACCTCGTTTCTCTGCCACTGCCTTTAATCCAGCAAATTCCGCAAACTTTTTACTCCGGCTTCCTGTGGAAGGCCCGAGTCTAAATCTGTCGTCCGTTCTTCATTTTCGTTGTTTTCCACAAACCTCATTTCCGGCGTATTTGCGCAGGCGCTAACGATGAACCTGTCAAACCCGGTAAAAACCTGTTTACGTTTTGTTTACGCTTGTCTTGTGTATTGAACGGCAAGGCTCGAAGCAATTGTGGATTCCTCGACGGATTTTCAAAGGAAAAACTTGACATGTCTAAAGTTATGGCAAACGGTGTCGTATCCAATACGCTCAAACCACTTACAATTGCACACGCCATTCGCGGTAGACCCACACTAAATGATGATGGTGAGCGTACATTTCGAAACGGTTCGTTCCGCGAACTCGAAGCAAAGGTGAAAAACATTATGAGATCAATGAGCTGAATGAGCTATCAATGAGTACAAAAAGTGCCCAAAGGCTTTGACTTGAGTGGAAACTTTGACACGAACAGTTTAGGTGCTGGCGAATACAGGATACCCGTTGATGATGAGATTAGAGATACAAAGACAAACAGCAGTAGTAACAACAGCAACAGGAAAGCATCCATGTTGGGTGATGAAGAACCCCATATCGAAGCGAAGATGCAAGAAACGTTTTTACTTTTATGGCTATTGTCACCAGTATTTCATTTCTTTTGTATACTTTAGATTGTGGATTATCAACCGTAATAATCAAGTCTGTGTAGTGTGTTAGTTTTATGTGTAATCTTGTACCTTCGTGTGTTCTACATGAATATGTAGGTTTATCAGTTTTATCAACACAAATACGTCGGATCATGTACTTGAAAAATGCGAGGTATTTGAGAAGGCAATGCAGTTATCTGTACATGATCAACGTGATGCCTTAGGGTGCTTTCGATTGGGAAATCCGGATTTAGGTCTTAAAATCCGGATCTTCGGATTTCCAATCGAACACAAAATCCGAAAACGGATTTCGTTAATTGAAATCCTTCCCCCACATGGATTTCAATTAACGAAATCCGTCGCGAAATCCGTTTTCGGATTTTGTGTTCGATTGGAAATCCGAAGATCTGGATTTTAAGATCTAAATCCGGATTTCCCAATCGAAAGCACCCTTGGTGAAAATAAAATATAGCAAGGAATTAAGATCTCGTTATGCTAAGTTTGTGTATTTTCATGACAACCGTGAATGCCATGTGCCATCAAGACGTTGTGATCGCGAGCCCAGTAGGATACCAGTGAAAAAGCTAAAAAGTCTGTCACAGAAAAGCAGAAAACTAAGATTGTTTGTGTTCCCACGGTCCTGTCGTGTTTATTTCCGCTGGCACACACTCACACAGGCAACCCAATGCTTTAACGAATCGAGTTTGAGTCACAAAATACATGTATAATTTTATATATTAGGCTGTGCGGAAATCATCCACAACATCCATTTGCCGCTCGAAAAGCCCGAGTGAAGGCCATTATGGCCTCTAGTTAGTTAACACTGCCAAAGATGAATGTTCATCTGTGATCAGAGAGCAAACTCATTCCTTTCCAAGAACATCAAGCAAGCCCACAGACTTTCGATCCACATAAAATATAATACACTCAACCTTCATCATACCAGATGTACTAATGGCAGCCATGTCTCGGATCACTGTCTTTTGACGACCTTTGACCTCCCATGACATGGGAGATCATAGGTGTAGACATCTGATCGATGATAGGCAGGCAAAGCATGTGAAATTGTACAATGGATTTCTTTACGTTATTAACAAAGTCTGTTAATTATCACATTTGATGTTTTCGGTGTTAATAAATCTTCCGGAGCACTCGCACCTCAAAATCACGCAGAACAGAGTGGTAAAATCATGAATATTGGTTAATAATTTAAGTTATTCACGGGTCAAGCATAACCTAATCATGCATCACGAGAATACCCCTGGACGACCCTCTTTCAGTAGATGCCACTTTTGAAGACGCATGAGGGCTAACAGCCCACTAGACTGTTGGTTTCCCATAACAGCGAGCCTGTAGGTGGGATAAAATATCCCTTTGTCCTTGTTTGCTGACATGGGAAAAAAGGCTTGATTGTAAGTTTACTAACTGCCTTCTCTAGAGTGTTCTTACCAAATATTTCAGTAAATTATTTATGTCTGAGAAAATTTGACTTGGAAACATCTGGTTACAGTTCCATAAACACAGGCTTAATGCACGATAAAGACTCTCTATCCTGTTCTGATGGATACAATAAAAAAAAATGCAAAATTCAAGCTTTAAATATTGCTTTTCAACAAACAGGCAATTTAAAGATCTTTCTCAATGCATGTATTTCTAGAGAAAATTTGAAAGAGCAAAATTAATAAAGCTTACCCACGACATATATATTACATATATTACGATATACAAGTTTCTCTGGAAATAAAATAACTATAGTTTTTCAATTTCCACTTATAGCAATAATTATTCTTAACATTGCTCACAGTCAAATCCTGCTATCGAGGACACAATGGACACAACTTTATTAGGAGGTTGATAAGCAAGCCATTTTAAACAAGCTCACACCAAGATCAAAATGCAAAATATCACAATCTGCCAACATACAATGCTTCAAATGGTAACCACAGGAGCTTAGTGATGCATCACAATAATCACACATCCAAGTCAAAAATTGTTGTCTTAATACTTATCACCGCTGGTATGTTTGACAACACACTGGTGACTGACTGGCAAAATTGGGTCTTTACACTGAAGGGGTCGAATTAAAAAGTATAAATCACCCTCTCTGGGGCTGCACATCACATTGCAACATTGTTTTAAATATCACAGTCAAGAAATTGAAACCCAATTTTAATTCTTCTTGAACCTTTTTTACCTTTGCATTCTCACCCAAAAAATTGTTCACTATTTGCAAATTTGGGAAAATATTTTAAGGCAACCCTTGATTTTATACCTAAAAAGTTGCTGCAAATTTGTGAAAGGATTGATAACTTTGGCAATTGAAAGAAAAAGCAAAAAAATCATAAATCATAAAATGGCAATGTTTTAACCTTCTTTGCAAAAAATTATAAAATATGAGAAATAAAATAGAAATAAAAGCTGACCCTCTTTCATAAATTTGCCCACAAGTAGACCAAAACTGACGCGTTCAACACAACTGAATTTTTTGCTACATAAACTTCAGCTGATTGATCAAGAGCATAATCATCGAGACTTGATCGACAAATGCAAAGTCCATACAACCAACACTCGACGAATTAGAAACAACTGAAAAATAGATTATTAACTTGTCACATAGGATGTCTAACAGCTTTTAATTCGGCATATACATTTGCATAACACAACGTTCATGTTATTAGAGTCCCAAAAGCTCACACCTGCAGGAAGACTCGATATAAAACTGTCAATCAATACGCTTAACTGAATTTTGATGAAAAGTGACAAATTCTTCGAAATGATATGATAAAAATAATTTTCAGCTTCTTTGCGAGGCGATGATATTAAAGAGACTTTAATGAAAACCATTTTAAAGACGACACATTGCTCATTCAATCGAGTAAAATCTGCGAAGTTGAAAAAGAAAAAATTGAATGAATGGGAAATTATCTGTTAGCGCGTGAGAAACTGTCACTACAAAAGTATATTTTTTAACTTAAGTACCTTGAGTTGATCCTGTTCTCCAGCGTATTCCACGCTTTGGAAAATCTTCCACGTGCATCTTCGGCGGGCTTCAAGACGAGCTTGATAACGTCTAAACCAATTTTGGATTAAAATTGCCGACCGTATGGCTGCAAATTAACATGAAATGAGGAATTAGTCTTAAATGAAAACAACGTGTATTAATAAACAAGAATATCACTGCAAATAAAGCTTTGCATTAAGAAAGCACCTAATCCCCCTAGACTTCAAATATTAGATTCTAAAGAGCAAGGCTTAGAATATTATTTTTCATGGGTCCGCGTTTAAGCTTACGAGGAGTAGAATGCAACGACCTTTTAGCTGTATGCATTCTTGAATTGCGTGAATCGGACTGCGTTCAGTAAGCTTATGTCAGATAACTTTGTGGTTGTTACTGCAATGGCTGATAAAAAAACAAATAACTCACCTATCTCGGACTTCCCAAGTGATATGCTCTGTGGATTCTCGTCTCCATCCTCCACAGATGCATTACATCCCATTTTTGACTAATGTTCGTCTGAAATTCGCTCCTAGTCTTCGTTTATAGTCTTGTAATTTCTTCCCAGACGTCTGCTAAGATAGCTTCCATAACGACAGACCATGGAAGCGGTGATTAAACTCAAGGACATCGCTTTCCAATCGCTTACGTCTCGCAAATACAGCACCGAAAGTTACTCAAGATGGACTTCCTGCATCACCCCAGGTACACGAGTTTGGCGGGAGAATCACGCAAGATGGCGCGCTATCATTCCCAATATTCTCCACAAGATAGACAACCAAGAAATGTTAAAACTGCGCTACCATTGCCCCTCAGAAAACTTTTATACCATTCGATAAACTTCACTCCACAGTCTCGAGAAGTTCTTTCGAGAAACTATTATCACTTACTAGTCGTTGTGGGGCAGCAGATGAACTAAACTGTCAAATATTCTTAACAATGTCGATTTTTAGACAGAAACCAACCGCATTGGATTAGTACCGTTGACAGACATCCAGTTACGGAGCGAATCAAATGTCGCCGAAAGAAACAAACTAAGTGTACTAATACTAAGAATACCTCAGAATAAACGCCTTTGGTGAATGATATGACTTTATGCCACTCAGGCATTGAATAAATAATTTTACCTTGTTGCTTGGAAACCAGTCTTCGTGAAAACAAACTCTCTCATGTTGTCCTATTAAGAAATGTTGGAAATTTTAAATCAAGACTGGGATGCCTCTAAAAGAAAAGAAAATTCTCTTAAGGGTTGTACAAGAATAAAAATCTCTTAATTTATCTGATTTCTTTCGAAACTAGTGCAAATTCGAAACTTATATTTAACAATCCCGTAAACAAAGGTCTCGTAGAAAACGAAAATGTTCAAAATTAATGAAACTTAGTGCTGTCTTCTCCGTTTACTTTATACCAACGAGTTTTAACAAGATTGCAGATCCTACACATACAAGACATTAAATTTCATATTTCTGCCCAAAAACATCTGTGACACCTACTTCACTTCCTGTGTGTCGAAAATAATTGGCTTGAGTAAACTAACTTGGACAAGAATGTTAATTTAGCCCTAGCCATCAACACATAGCGTAGATATTAAGAATGAAAACTTTATTACTAGAGCCATAAACTCCCCCAGGAGATTGAGGAAAATTATTTTTGTCGTGTCTGACTCACAACTGCAGTTACAATAGCGTCAAGCTTTAGACAAGCCTTTACCCGGCGCTTTCTAAAGAAAACAGCTCGAGGCAATAAACATGCTCGGTGGGTGAATAAACTTATCCCTAAATTAAAGCACGATCCAAGCTCTCCAAATCCATTGTTAACCCTCAACTTATTAAAAGCAGTCAGCATTTTCGACAATACTCAAAACGATTAATGTCAAAAACAGAAAACAAAATCCTTATTAATGCCTTCTTTGCATGTTTTCTTTGACGAAGGAGATATGTCAAGTTAATTTAGTATAGCAGGTCTTTTTTAATGCTTTTGTTGCATTGTTGCTTAGTTATGCAGAACGGTTTGCAAACAAAAACGAATAAAAAAAAAGTAACTATAAACAATGAAAATGTAAAACTTGTGGGATGAGAGACAAGGGGCGTTTTCCATTTACAAAAAGTTTCGGAAAATTTCTATTGGGAATTTCCGTTTGGGAAGAGCGCGTTCCATTTGTCACAAGTCTCATTCGTCCACATGCCCCTCTCTGTCTCTTCTCTGAAACCCGCGAATATTCAAAATGGAGGCCAGTGTTGTTTTTGTGCGAAATGTTAGAAGCCACTATAGAGAAAGAAAGTTTGATTAATTCAGAAGATGATGTAGTAGATATCTTTTCAGCAGCCTCGACGTTCATGAGACGGAATTTGAAACGACCTGAAGGCTATCTTGAACACGCGTTGCCAGGATATTCAGTCGATGAGTTTAAAGGTCATTTTCGAATGACAAGAGGCACAATGGAAGGCCTGTATAGAGTCGTCCAAGCTACAGGAAGAGTGCCACAACGGCATTGATTTGGAATACCACCAATTCCGCTCCACAAACAAGTATTGGTGTTCGTGTGGTTTATTTCAAACTCGGAAGTTTTCCGTTCAGTTAAAAGCTCCCAGAAAATTGACCCTGATCAGCTGCCATTTTTTTAAACACGAGGGAGCCGAGGGAGGCCTAGCCGCTTTAAAGACCGCGAAGGGCATGGAACTGGTAATAAAGACGAGAAATCGGTAAATGGCAAGTTTCCACCGGGAAAACTTCGTCTCCAGGGTCTTCTCGAGATTCAAAATGACGGAACTCTTCGTTCCGCCATTTTGAATCTCGAGAAGACCCTGGGGACTAGGCAAACATTGGGCACAGGGCAGTGAGCATTACCCCATTAATTTACCAAATAAAGCTTGAGCCCGAACATGAGCCTCAATAATGGAGGATGAGGATGATTCAGTATGTTGAAACACCTATTCTTCTGCACAAAATTGCAAACTTTACATAGTTTAATGAGCCGAGGTTACACGAGCGATTTTTTGCTTGTGATGGTGATGCGATTTTTTTCTGGAAATTGTCGTGTCACCGGCGCGCGGTGGTGGGTGGTTACACGGGTGACAAAGCCTGTGTGTCGCGAAAAGTTCAACTCATTGAATTTCTCGCGATTTTTTAGCTGTCGCCATCGCAGCACTTGCGCGAGGGTGGCTACACGTGTAACTTCCACCGCGCGCTGGCGACGCGACAATTTTTAAAAAAATCGCATCACCATCGCAAGCAAAAAATCGCCCATGTAGCCGCGGCTTTAGTGTATATGAAGCATATTTTTGTTTCAACTCTTTTAATCTTCGTATCTTCTCGTTTTCGTCATTCCTAATGAAAGATGATCCTCGCAGTTGTGAACGTAATTTAAGCAATTACATTAACAAGCCTAAAAAAATTCATGACTTCAACGGGGTTTGAACCCGTGACCTCGCAATACCGGTGCTTAAATTGCATTCACAACTGCGAGGATCGTCTTTCATTTGATTTTCTTTTAAAATGTTGCCTGACCTCGTAATTAGTTAATTAGTTAACCGCGGACCACTGCATTATTGTAGCTCCGGCCACCGTGGTTAGCCTTTGCTGTTTGTGGGAGGAGACGTACTACAACGTTTTGTTTCTATTTATTTATTCACTTATTATTAAACCCTGCATAATAAAACTCTATTATTTATTATTAAACTGTTAACAGCCATGGAAAGCTGTTTCCGGGTATCAGCAATCAGCATGGCCCAGGTATTACAGTCAAGAGACGTAAATATTCGTCACTTTCAATATGGCGGCGTTTGTTTACGTTGCTCCTCGCGATAGGTTTAGCAGTCTTATACGCATCCAGACTTGTGGTGGTGGCCTTTAATTTCAATTACGTTGTCTAGTCGATCAGAAATGGAGCGGTAAATCTTCCTTATGTATTGCATATCAGTCTGTTGCCACACACTCAGTAGTAGACGCAAAGCTTTTTCTATAGTAGTCTGTTCTGGCCCTCGGAATGGCAATGTAATCTCTCCAGGTTCTGAAGTTGTGAACAGAGGCTCCCATGTTCCCTGAGAAAATGGGTACCAACCAATTTTATTTTGGTTTATATACTTCGCACCATTTTGTGAGATGGCAGGGAATGTCAGTCAACAAGACCTCGAAGAGTTCCTCCAGCAACTGCTTTGGGAAATGACGCCGGAAACGGTGCAGCGTGTCGACCAACAACTTGCGAAGACGAGAAGACTTCGTAGCAGGGTTCTTCAAAACGTACTGGACGAGCCTATCCCCCAACAAAAGCGCCAACCCCTACTTCCGCCTTCCACAACCCTCGCAACCGAAACCCTCTCCTCGCAAAAAGAAGGGAATGGAGAAATTTGATCCATTCCCCGCATGGAAACCCCGAGGACTGACGGATTATTAGAAACTCCTCCGATAGTTAAATGTACCTCTAGAGATCGAGGGAAGGATGGAAACACAATACGGGCGGCGTTTCATTCGCTGGAGAATCAGTGAAGGATTGGAAAGAAACCTCACAGATACCTTGATGGATAAGATTTGAGGGAAGGTTACCACAACCTATTTGTGATACAACTGTTCTTATTGGCTCAGAAACATTGAGGACGGAACAATTATCCTCTATTGACAAATCCGCCGGGGGGTCACGTTGGATTAACCACCTGTCTGAAGCGTAGGCTTGGTTGAAGGGAAAGGAGGTGGAACGTCTGAGTATTGATAACATCGAAAGGCCGAACACAAAGTGGGCCTTCTAAGGTTATGCAGATGTTAATGTGAAGGCCTTGCTTGACCATCAACAGTTGTTGCGTACAGTTCCCCTGCCGGAATGGCTGCGCAACTGCACACAGCAGAGCGATGATTGCGATGGACACATTCCAGGACAATCTTTGTATCTGGCACTGCATTGCTGTACACCGCGGGTCAAGACCGGATAGAAGCACACAAGGCGCTTGGGTGTTCGCCCAGAGTTTCTTCAAATAGGCCATATTGGTATTCTCGGTATTGACCTGGATCTAGCATGAAGTGGAGGCTCTTGCGGGGGAATCTTTTCATATGTAAATGTATTCCCCTGCAAGAGCCTCCACTTCATGCTAGATCCAGTTCAATACCGAGAATACGAATATGGCCTATTCTCAACCGCACCAAACGACTGCCACGCAACATTGCTCGATGAATTGAATCGGGTTGAACAACATTTGAATCGGGGGTAGCTTTCTCGGATTGGCTCGGGATCAGAGTTTGTGAACCTGAGCGAGAGGGAGGTGAGGAAGTGGCATGGCACCTCAGACGAAACCTTTCAGAGAAACTGAAAAACATTCTGACAATCGGCGTCTTCGACGGGCACGCATTCGTCATCAAAGATATTGCGAAGCCGTCAAAAATGTATGCATGTGTTCATTGCAGGAGCCGCTTTACACAATCCAACAACCTCCAACGTCATTACCTGACATATTCCCGCGGGGAAACGAACATCGATTGCCCAGGCGAAAAAGCTGAAGCGCCACAAACAGAGTTCGAGAAGGTTTTCTTTCCGAAACACACGGGTTCCCCGAATCTCTCCGCTGGCTCGAAAAAGAAGCAAAGCGGAGAAAAATACATATTCATCACGCAATGTGTGGGCACGGGGGGCGAGCGGTGGATTGAACGTGCCCCCGTGGATGGCTACGATCCCATCACAAAGACGGGATAAGGAAGCTTAAAGGTGGGACCTGGTTCGGGTTCGCTGAGGTGGACATCGAAATCCCCGAAGCGCTCTGGCCAAAGTTCGTTCTTCATCAACAAAGAGGTGCCCGCGGAGGCGGTGCCGGAACACATGCTGAAATACGTGAAACAAACCAGCGGGACCCGAGGGAAAGGGAGAAAGTTGATGGGCGCGTTGTCCGCGGAGAGAATGTTGGTGTACGCCCCACTGCTGCAGTGGTACGTGGACCACCGGGCGGTGATCACAACCGTTCATCGGAAAATAAACTACCAACCGAAAAATATCTTTCTTTGGTTTGTGGAGCAGGTGACAGTGGTAAGGCGGACTGGGGATGCTGACAAAAGCAAAGCGCTGTTGGCCATCTTCAGACTACTCGGCAACAGCGCATACGGGAAGATGACCGAAGCGGTGGAACGCCAGACCAACGAGATGAGAAGATTGTTGACAGGGCTTTGCGAAGCGCATTTTTCAGCGATCTTGATGGGGTGGGGTAAACGCACGAGCTGGAAACCGGAAGCCGCGGATCACAATTCGGAGGCCATTTCAGGTCAGGATCGTGGTGTACCAACTAGCCAAGCTGTGGATGCTCGACTTCTACTACGACTTTCTCGACAAATTCATCGACAGGCGGGATTTCAAGCTGATCCAGATGGACACGGCACGAAGGGGATGTCGAAGACGCAGAACGAGATAACATGGCAGCGTTGAAAGGCAGCAAGGACCTGGCGACGTACGGTTGCTTCCGCATGCAGGACTGGCGGATGGTCACGTACGAGCAGCAGAAGCTTGGGCTGAGCGCGTATTACGACAAGCGGCGGGTGCTGCCGGACGGGACTGACACAGAGCCAATCGAATTTCACATCAACCGGGATTGACCGGGGGAAGAACAGTATCAGGATGGACAACCAACAATTTTCACGCACGAGGCTACGTTTGGGACCATCGTCAAAGAAATACATTACAGGATAAAAGAAGATTCGACAAGTGGTGGATCACACAGCGGTGAACCGTTCGTCGTATTTGACCGCAATTTTTGCCGGCCGGTATTTCCATACAGTGATCGGTGACAAAATCGTCCACCATTTTCACCCTGTCGAGGAAGTATTTCTCTTTGAAAGGCTCGCCCCTGAGATAAAACCGAATAGCATCAAGGATTTTTTTGTGCTCGATTCGGGCGAAGTTGGCTTTCTTGTTTTTTTTTTTTTGTGGTATTTTTTTGAAGCTTGCCACACCCTTGAAAAGGAGCCCAAAGCCGGTCGAAGTGGCAAACACAATGGGGTTCAGGGTAATGCCTCCGGCAACTGGAGAAGTCATTGTTGCCTTGCCTGCCACGATGTTGCAAAGCAGATTTCTTACTTTGAAAGCCGCCGTACAACTTCTCGTAGTCGTAATGTTTCTTGTGGTAGTACATGGTTAAGAAATTCTGTAGGTAGAAAAAAAATTAACAAAGCAATAATCAAAACGTAGTTTTATCCTTAATCTGCCCTACAGAATCTTTTTAAACTGAAATATTTTGAAGATCATTCCTGGTAACATATAATATAGAAGTCTGAGAAGATTTTAGGGGCTCAAATGAATGCATCATAGGGTTGCTATGGTAAATAAATGTTATCTAATGAATCTATGATGTTTCTTTTATTTCTGTGCCAAATTTCATAGCGATACGAGATAATTGAGAAAAGAATTTGTTGAA
>OX419341.1:14264804-14272304 GCA_948470475.1 Galaxea fascicularis
ATCCAGGAAGTTTGCCGTGTCATGGAAGAGCTCAATGAGGGATGCCTATACCGCGTTTCTGTTTGGAGTTGATGGCGTTCCGCGCCGCAGTGTGGCTCCATTGCCTTTTCTTCCAAGGAATCGCGTTAAGCGATTTGACCATCTTCTAGTCAGTAACATGCTTGCATTTTTTCGTCTTCACCGTATTTATGTTTACGAAAAGCGCAACTGCTGTAATCGACATCATGTTGCATTACAAACCGCATCAGTCGAGCCGGTTGGTTGTTGGTAAATTTCTTGAATTTCTCCAGTTTCAGGATCGTATTTCAACTGTTTTTCAAGAGGGGTGTACGGCCCGATGTAGTTGTGGTCGGGAGAAGTCCAACCCTTTTTCGGTGCGGGAAGTTTTCCGATCAGCGCCACCATAGTAATTTTGGAGAAGATTCTTTCCTAAATCGATAGGCCCTTTGCTTTGAGGAGCAGCTTTCACGAGAGCTTTCAACATCTTTGGACTGAAATTCGTAACACCGAAACTTCCTGAGACGAACAGACCCGCGCCTTTAAGACCTTCTCCATAACCCGGCTTTCCATTTTATCCACGAATCTAACTTCTCGTTCCACCTTTGTTTTTGTAGTCTCTCTTTTGTATTCAGTAACAATCGCGCGGTATTCTTTTTCTGAAACTTCCGTGCCTTTGAAAAGGTTCGAATTGCAAACGACATCCCACGCTTTTTTGAAATCGACGAATGGGAAAGGGACAGGGATACCACTTCCACGACTTCTGTAATGTTTGACATTGTCTGTAACCCCCTTCAAGGCTTGTGAACCCATCAATTTGAAAGCATCAGCCCCTGAAGCTGTTGGATTAACAAACATACTCGCAGCATACGCGATTTTGTTTTGAGTGGAAGGGCCTCTTTTTCGTGCTAAAGCGGCACCTTTCGGTTCGCCCTCTGCAAGAGACTGCTCCGTCAGTTTCCCAGCAGAAACCGTGTTTTCGTTATGCCGCAGACCGCGCACTTGACTTTGAGCATTTTTCGGTTGTTTTTGGTCGTGACGATTTTTTCAGTCCCTTCAACGTTTGGGGTCTTTTGTTTGTCCTTCACACAGTAGAACTCGATCGTCATATATTCAAGAAAAATAATTTTTCACGATCCGTTCGTTTTCATGTACATCAGAGGAAAACATTTTGAGAACGTCTTTGAAACTTGTGCCTCTGTTCCTTTCGTTAAGGAGTAGCAAGCAATAATACCCGCACCTCACACTCTTGATCCATTGCAGTTGGTTGTCATTCCGAAGGACGTCTCATTATTCAATTTTTTCAGTTCCGATTCCCACTCATTCGAGGGAGGCAGACCGAAAGAATCAAAGTATTTATGTTCCCCATTTTTTGAGCGCCAGCAACAAACCCAGTGTGTGCCCAAACTTCCCAAATCGTCCAGGTTGATTATGCAAGGTGAATGGTGAAGGGGTTTTTCTTCATTGCGTGAAAAAATTCCTTTGATTGGGATGTCAAGGTATTTACAAAAATTCATCAGGTCAACATTGGAAAGCGGCATGTCTTTGAATTTCATTAATTTTTCACAATCATCCCAGTTGCCGAAGGAAAGAGGAGGACGAACGTGTATTCCATTCCCTCACGGAGGAGGAGGAGTAGAAGAAGGCAACGAACGCCGCGGCCGCACAACCTGCATCCCTTCTCCGAACAGCTTGCCGATCAAGTCGATGGCGAGAGGAATACCGACGGACGCCAACATTCCGAGAAAGCCGCCGTGTTGTGGAACCCCACCTCCTCGAACCAAGCCGTTGCCGCCGAGAACCTTCTCCACATCTTTTTTTTCTGTTGTGGCGTCATCGCTGAACGAGATTGTAAGGCTGTACCTATTGCGAACCGAACCCTTTTCCAAAGATCTTTTCAGCGCTTTCTCAGCAGCGGCACTGAGCCCCGCTGTTGCCAAAGCCTTGACCACTGGTTTTATCAAAGGCCTTGCCAGGCCAAGCAAGGACGAGAAAATGCTGCCGCCGCGTTGCGCGGTCTTTACAATCTGAGTCTCGTTCATCCTGAGATCGGCCCCCTTTCGCTTGCTGGCTGCCTTTTTCATTCGGTTGATTTGAGTGCTGGTCAAAAGAAGTTCGTCTCCACGGTCGATTTGTTCAGGTTTGACACGCAGCGTTACAGCCGATCTTCCAGTGAAAGCTTTCTGAAGCTTTTCGTTTTTCCCATCAGTCAGCGCAGTCTTGTACAGAAGATACCTCGTCGCCATCTTATATGAGAATGAAGAAAAAATGGCCGGGGGTTTCAAGCCGTAACCAACTCGTTTCCGACCTGTTTTATCACGAGCTCTTCCTCTTTCAAGTAGCGCCATTGAGTCGGTTTCAAGAAATTTTTATTGACCACCTTTTGTTCTTCCAGCGACAACTGCAGTTTTGGAACCCACAATTCGAGCTTTCGGACAACAATCCGCCGCCCGGTGCCGTCGTTTTCAAAGATCGTTTCATCGTCATCCTGAAGCACAATCTCAAACTCGAGTTGCATCGGGATTCAGTTCAGTTCAGTTTATTTGTTTTGCCATTTTACATATAACACATATTATGCCAAATGAAATAAGGCAAGGAGACACACAAAAAGCAGTGCTTATAAACATGTGCCTCCCCATGACAGATTATGGTTTCGTTTTTCGGGCGGGCGCTGTGGGTCGGTCTTTCAGCAATATTTATTGAATTTTCTTCTACCCTCTTTCCACCACCGCCTCATCGAGTTTTTGGCCCGCTTTTTCAGCCGCCGCTTTTGCGGTTTTTGTTCACCGCCTGTGTCGCCTTTTTTCGGAAATTTTGTCCGATGGCTGCGCGGCTGTCTCGTACAACGCCTGAACCTTTGTGCTTGTAGCGATACTGACCGGCGTGTTCGTCGAAAAACTTCGCCTACTCACTCGTACGATTCATCCTATACATTTCAAAGAAATTCATGCTTCTTCAATCATGAGACTCAAAGCCACATCAACACCGTGGAAGTCCAGGGTGTTGTTTCTCCCGCCTGTGACCCGTATCCTCACGGGATCGACCCGGGTTTTGTTCACAGGATGGTACTCGAGTCGACGCCGTTTTTCTTTGAAAGGGTAACTGATCTGGAGACCTGTGGTGGACAAGCTGTACAAGACATCGCTTGCCACATCGTTCACCTGCCGTGTGATCAAATCGCAGAAAAGAAAAATCCAGTCAACACTCCTTCTGATGTCCGGAATCACTTTTTCCGTTTCCCCATCTTTCAGAACCTTTCTTTCGAACCCGAGCAAACTGGGGAACCTTCCATCAAAGAAGTCGAGCTCGTGATTTTTCGCCATCAAAAGAAGAGGGTGAAGTTGAAATATAAATTGAAGATGTGTTCTTTTTTCTAGGGCATTCGGGTCAACGAACCCTGTATGAGCCTGCAGAAAAGCGTGATGCCTTTGTAATTGTACATACCATCGGCAAAAGTCAGAGTTTGCCAGTCTCCTCCTTTCTTCCTCCATTTCAGTTTGTTGTTTCCGTAAGCTTCTGCAATGTTGTACCAAGAGTAGCTCATGGTGATCAGTCTGTTCAACTCCGCTTTGTATTTTTTGCTCGGGTCAGGCTGAATCGGAGGGTTGAAGAAGATTCTGAAATCGTGGAACGCCTGTTTGGCGGCGCTTTGCAGCTTCGCGAGCCTCGAGTCGAGCAACCAGTTGTACGTCATCCCAATAAGTAATCACCGAAAATTGTTCCAGCTTGAAACCCGTTTATGGTACCGTGTTTGGCGAGCACCGAAAGCAAAGAAACAACTTCATCCTGGAGTCTTGACGAAGTTTTGCTGGCTCTGATCGAACCGAGCCTCACGTACAGTTGATAGATCAATTCTTCGGCGGCCGATAATCCCAAACCGCTGCCTTCCATTTCCCGCTCATCATCATCGTCATCCAGCGCGATAGCGGGCCTGCGACTCACGACAGCTTTTTCCAAAGGCGAGAGAGAACCTTTTTTCTTGTTTTCTGAGGGGCGGGCGCCAACCCCTTTTTTTCCTTTCTCGAGCTGCTGCGATGAGACTAGGGCTCCCCCTCTTCTTCGTTCATAGATCTCGTCTCTAACTTTTTGAAGGTCTTTCACCGAAAAACCGTGAAATTTGGAGTCTTTCTTTTTCACTCTCTAGTTGTGATAATTTTCATATTGTCTGATGAGCCAGTTGGCCGTCTGCAAGTCAACCGATTCACTGGAGCTTTCGAGAAAGCTTGTCGCCGCCCGTTCTTCCCATGTCTTTCGCAGTGGAGGCGGGGGCGGGGGTGGGAAATCTTCATCATTGTCGTCCTCTTCCGACGGTGGTGGGGTTTCAGCGTCCGGCCTGAAAGTCTCGTAATCGAACAGATCGATTCTGTCGAACTCATCCATTCTGTAGTCCAAGCAGGGCTCTTCAACTTCCGGTTCAGGCGCTCTTGCCGCCTTATCCAACCACGTTATGATCGGTTTGAAAAGCTCTTCTCCTGAAAGTCGGCCAAACTCCTTGTTGATTCATTTGGTTCTTTTTGAATTTTTGCCGAATCTCCTCCTTTTGTTCTTCGAGCTCCGCTTTGTCTTTCACCAGTTGCCGCCGCTTTCTCACTGACATGGAAATTGCGGTGTAATATATAACGAAAATTTCGAATTACGACCCCCGCTTTTCTACCACAAATTGGGAGCAAGGCCACTCCCGCATGCCTGCGGACGTTTTCGGGATGTTGATCTGCGGGCCAAGCATTTCAAGGAAAACGAACAACCTGCTGCTTATGCTTTTCGAGTTGTTGGCTTTCGACAAAGTCTATCTCTTCTCGGAATACCTCCACCCTAACAAATACCAGGCTCTCCTTCAGGACTTTGCCTGAAGTGTGGATCCTGTTGTTTGTTGCAGGGTCATCGAAGCGGAGGGGGATGAAATCATTCCGCTCGAGGAGCTGCTAATCGACAACCAGAAAATCGTCGTCTTTGACGATCTGGTCTGCGAAAAGAACCAAAACGATATCATCAACTATTTCATCAACGGCCGGTACCAGACCACCCAGACCTACTACAAGGTGCCAAAAAAACATCCGCGACAACTGCAGCCATATTTTTATTTACAATTTTCTTCTGAGAGAAAACAAGCGGATCGCCGACGAGCTGGGAGTTGATCACAAACTATGGACGCCGGTCTGAACGACAAACTCGGTGTCATTTCGCAGAAGGACTTGAACATGAACAATAATACAATCACCAACCTCGCCCCACCGGCCAAGACTGGAGACGCCACAAGCAAACAGTATGTGGACGAAAATTTTCTCCGTATCGACGGGTCGAACAAGATGATTCCCAACCTAGACATGAACGACACGGTTGATGTTATCAACATCAGGGACGATGTGACGAATTCGTCTGCGGTGGTGAACAAAAAATACGTCCACCAGTCCCAGATGACTCCGTCAGAGAAGCAGAAACATGCTTTTCGCTATTTGAAGGAAGATGCCGATGAAAGGAGCAGTGAGAACAAGATCACTGTTTCAGGGATTTTTGATTTTCAACGCTCTCCTCACGTGATAAACAAGAAAGCCTACAGGCTCGGATTGGTGAAGGACAGAGGCAGCAACAATTACCGCTCACGGATTGGTTTCAGTCTTGGCCCACTCCCAGTTGGTTATTACACATTCGTTGTCGAATTCTTTTCCATTACGATGAGCAATGTCAGCGTGACAGCGCAGGCCACAACCATTTCAATCAACAGTCAGACAACGAAAACATTCACAAACTACACGAAAACACTCGTTCAGTTTCATCTATGGAACAGCACTCCTCCGCAATTCATTTATTTGGATTTGCTCGGAAACGCCTCTGGCAGTCTCAGAGTGTTGGCCCGCATGATCGTTTACGGTGTGAGGAGTTACGACGCAAATGTTGACCCAAACTTTTATGACGCGCTTTATGTCGTTGAAAACGGTCAAATGGTAATGCAAACCGGCTTGAATTTAAATAAGTACCAATTGCGCGGTTCAATTCATCACATACATGGCTTTCTGAACACGAAGAATGGAAAAAGATTTACCTCGAACGGCTGTGACAAAATAATACTTCCAAACAATAGCCACATATTGACAATAAAAGCCATGCATTTCAATCTGAAATCGAGCTACCCACCAATAGCTTTGAAGCTCTTTTACAGTCGCAATCATTGACGTTCACTTCAACCCAATCGACTCAAGTGCAAACAATAAATGTGAACACAGTATTGACATTCGGACATATGGTTATCGAATTGGCGATGGATATCGAGGAGAAAAAAATTTTAGTTTTCATTGAATACAGAGCACCATGAAATTTCTGCATTCAATATAGCAATGGCTACCACCCACCAAAACATTTTCCATTTCAACCACATCGACACGACCCTTTCGAAGGGCACGATCGAGATGTTGAAAATCTTTATGCCTATGTTAACAGTCGAACTATATACGCAACCAATTGATCTTAGTTGCTACCGAAAAAAATGAAAAAAATCTACCGAGCAAAAGCGGAAATATAAGCGACTGAAGTTACGAAAGTTCAAAAATTTCGAGTCGACAAGATTAGCATTTGGACATGCGCGACACACGCGTGCTCTTACTTTTTATAGATATGGCGTGTGTTGTTTACGCGGGCGCGCGCGCTCGGCTAAAAACCCTTTCTAGTCTCTTTAACCATTTACAGGGTTCGTACACTTATTTCGACCAAAAATTCAAGGACTTTTCAAGGCCACATTTTTTCATTTTTCAAGGACTCCAAAAGGGGCAAAATAAAGCCAGTATAATACAACATCAGATGCTCAAAGTAGAGAGTGCACCGTGTTTTGTCTTCAGACACTTGTGAAGCTTTGTTGGATAAAATTGGCAACAGATTTCAATGACTTTCCAGCACCGACTGCAACTTTCAAGGACATTTAAAGCGCGTGCGAGCCCTGCATTTAACTCCCAAGATCTGATTATTAATTCTCCTTTCTAGCCGCCATACATTTCCTTGTACATTAGTTAAGAGAATTTGAGGTTATATCAAGATAACAACCTCTGGCTGATAAGTTTGTCTATTCTCATCACCTGTCTGCTGGACAGTGTATTAACATTATAAGGAGACGTTACTTGCTAATCACTTCTTGGAGTTTAAAGGGTTAAAGCTTCACTCTCAGCTGTCAGATGGTTCATTTCATGTGATCACATTCATTCATCCACGAATCGCGGGCATAAAATGTATTCTTGAAATACGCAGCCGCTGCCAGGTGGATTACTAGCTCAGTTGGTGAGCCCGGCGTTAGAACCTGAATTGGCTTACAATCGGGTTCCGTCGCGGAGCAGGTTGCATGGCTAATTTCACAGCGTTGTCAGTTTTGTTGTTGACAGTCGGGCATTTGCCTTCTTCCATATATTCACATTTTTGGTGTTATCAGGGTATTCGTGACAAGGAGCTACCCAAACACAGAAGGTTTTTGGGAAGACTCATTCACAGAAAGCGCATCGCCTGGATTTTATAATCCAGCGT
>OX419341.1:14277304-14299804 GCA_948470475.1 Galaxea fascicularis
GAATTAATCAGAAATTGAAAGAAAACGGAAGACAAGTTCGACTTCACTTCATTTCGTTAATAAAAACAAAACGTACAAGTTTGACATACCTTAGAGGGATTATAATCATCAAAATGGCTTTCTCGTGCACATGCCATCCGAACAAAAACGAACCAAAAGCACAAAGAATAAGACAGCGGATAAATCCAGTAACACCAGATGGTTTGAACCACACCTGTAGCAGAGCAGGCTAAAGAAAACAAAGAAAATTTCAATTATACGACAATCGCAACTTTACTTAGGCAGCGGAAGTAAACCGGAGTGGGAGATGCGGTTGAGAAAGTCCACCCCTCATAAGTAGTTAGCACCGACAAAATATCGTCGTTTAATTAATTTTAGATCAGCCCCAGGCAAACAATTAAACCTGGTTCACACTTCCGATGGAGAAACGACATCATAACGAAGGCCCTGACGAAAAAAGTGAGAACTGACACCAAGCATAAAATAACTGAACTAAGTTGACTAAAAAAAAAAATGAGTGAATAAGCCGTTGAGTAGCCACGGGGAAGGCACTTTTTGTGTTTTCAAGAGATGTTGTATGGCGCGTCATTCAACTGGCTTGTGTTCTGATTTTTACTTTACAGTTTAAATTACCTGTCAACTAACAGTAAATAACATGTCGGTCTACAGCCTTTAGTCTGTTAGGCATTGATTGGCCGGCTGTCGAACAACAACATTTTAAAACCATTCAGTTGCACGAAGAAAGCGGTCAGACTGGATATGGGCTTTTCCAGGGTGAGCACGGTTTGACGTAAGAAATTTTACGGTCGTTTTACCCACTATAACGAAGGTCTATTTGGAGTGTTAAATTCCACACCGACGCAACACTGTAGTTCCTTTCAGTAGAAATTAACTACTTATCCAGGTTAAACTAATTCCGGGGTTGAGCCTTATTTTCTTAACACAGTTGTGATATCAAAGAATAGGAACAGCCACGATGTTTAAGAGCTTTATATAAGCCGTGAATACTCTAAGATTAGGGAGTTTAAGATTGACGACGGCGACGGCAACGAAAACGTCATTTCAAAATACAACTTCTCGTTTGTGTAACTCTTTCGCGATTATTCCAATTTGTTTAACGTGAAAAATGCTGGCGAGCTGTCCAGGGTCTAAATTACTATGAACGATGTTAAAGCAAAGAAAGAGAAAGAAAAACTTGTCACCATACACTCACGTTCTCGAGAAAACCCCAAATTTGGTCATTTCACGTTGTTGTTTCGCACAGGACGGCAAAGAAATGTACCAAAATGTTTTTCTTTCTCTTTCTTTGCTTTAACATCGTTCATAGTAATTTAGGCCCTGGCCAGCTCGCCAGCATTTTTCACGTTGAACAAATTGGAATAATCGCGAAAGAGTTACACAAACGAGAAGTTGTATTTTGAAATGACGTTTTCGTTGCCGTCGCCGTCGTCAATCTTAAACTCCCTATTGTGAACTGGCTACGGAGGTTGTGAAAATGATCTTACCATCACTGACAAAAGCGTTAATATCACTGTAACAAGAGGAGGAATTGATGGCAGCAAGAGATGCTTGGACTGGCCCACTAATCCACCTGTCATGGACGCTTGTTTGGCAATCAGTTCCTTGGGAACAAATCCGAGTTTGGACCCTTCACAAACACAGAGAAAAACAAACCACAGAATGCTGAAACGCAATTTTAAAACAGCCAACAAGAAAGTCCTTGTCATAAAATATTGATGAAAAAGCTATAAGCGACTGACATGGCTCCCCTGATCGCTTAGCAAGTGAGGCTAAACCACAAAATAAACAAAACAGCAAGTTTGAGCAGCATTTTGTGCCAATTTATTCGTTATAGAGACAGCAATAGAATATGTTTCAAGTGTGAACAGCAAATTACAAACACCAAGGTTTTGAAGAGATATGTTTATTACTCTAAGCATAATTCGGCGCTAGTGTGCACACCATTTGTTAGAACCTTTACCGAAAGAAGACTCTATTTAACACTTTAAACCTTAATATCAGCATGTAGATTCTCCACACTGTTTTCCATACATTTTCTATGGTAATAATAAGGAGAATTTGTTAAACAATCAAGACCTTTGTTACATGTTGATCACGTCCTTTTCTCTCACAACCTTTATGTTTGATTGAACAGTGCTGCTACATAGAGAATTTAAACATTAGTCGCTCTTAAAGATAAAAGGGTGAAACTCTATTGCATGAATCTTACTTACCAAAAATAGCAGCAGCCTTGTCCAAAGCATTGCACAAAGCCCAGAAATTTGGTGCCCAGTAGGCGTGGCATAAACCACGCTTGAAAGGGAACAGTCTTGATAAAACCTGTGGCAACTGACCCTGGAATGAACAAATGAAAAGGTGTAATTATTTCGGAACGTCATGGTAAGAAAAATGCAAAAAACAGTAAGACAAAATTTCTGGGATGGTTTAGCACTCAACTTCCAATAGCAGGAACCTTCAGAAACATAATTTGGTGCAAGTAATAGAGAAAGCTCATAGCACGAAGTGAAAGGACCAGTAATCTCCAACGGAACTTTTATTTCTGTGTGTACTGACAGGCTATCTGTAACAGCCGAGTATTCACATAGCAGGAGTTACCGCCCCACATACATTTCTCATTTAGAGTTGTTTTCAATTGAGTGTCGAGAGGAGTTTGAGTTTACTTTGGCTTCATCTTACTTTGTCCTGTAATTGTATGAGAAAACTCGCACCTCTTTTTCAGCCAATGAGAAGAAAAAGCATGACTTGAATTCTGATTGGTGTATTGCATTGCTTCAGTTGCTTTTCTTTGTTGTGATTGGCTGGAGTGACTACTTCAATGTTATCCGAGAGAGTACGCTCCCTTAATCAAGTCAGCAAATTTTGCTCTCCACAATTGGCAGGAGGTAAGTTAGGCGATGGATTTCAATGTGGTCATGCTCGGTTCAAGTCCTGCTCTGGCCAGCAGCTGGTGTTGTTCTGGGTAATCCCTGATTCAACTCCTCAGTCATCCTTGTAAATAGCCAACTAGTCTGCCTCCAGCCAGTTGGAATTCTTATCATGTTATGTTTACTTGAATTACAGGTAATTACAGGTACAGGTAGGTAGGTTTCATGTATCCCATCCTTGGAAATATTGGAATCTTATTGTTATCTTCAATTCCAGTATAAATAGAGATCATTGTTTGATTGATTGATTGATTGATCTAGATGATTGTAAACTGCACCGTGCAGTCTGGCAAAAGTCCCCAAAAAAGTACTGTAAATTAGTCTTGAAAAACCCTTTGGGGAAGGATAATAAAAATGTATTGTGTTGTATTGTAGGTTGCCACAGACGTCTGAGTGAAAGATTTGTAATAATTGTTTTGGTTATCAATAATTATGTTATAACTACAGTATGTATCTACTTACCATGGCTATGAATGGGCCAAATGAAGCACCAAAAACAACCACAATGATAATACCAAGCTTCAACAACTTCACTGGAGAGAAATCCCACAGATTTACACCAAAAATTCTCAGCTGTTTGCCTGCAAAATTAAGTAACTGAAGAATTTTAGTTAAAATTTTCTATATGTTGGAGAACCCAAAAGAAAAAAAAAATTACTGTTTTGTAGGAGTAAATAGGATCCACAACTACAGTCTACAACAACTATAACTATAGTCTTTGCTATAATACCATTATAAACATTATTAGTAATAGTAATTGGACTGAGTGGAGTAAAATTCAGGGAGTAATCGGGCGAGTAATTTCAAAATCGGACGAGCGCACAGTGCGAGTCCGATTTGAAATTACGAGCACGATTACTCCCTGAATTGTACGACACGAGGTCCAATTACTAATTAAAAGAAGATTTTAAAAACCTCCTTTGGGTGAAAAAGTCAGGTGTATGTTCCAGCAGTTTTACAAACAGTGGGAAAACATTATGAAGGAAGCCATTAAAGTGCACGTAATTGACGCGTGAATGGCGTGGGTGTCCAATTACAGGTATCCAATTACAAAAAGTTGAAATTGGATACCTGTAATTGGACAGCCACATGATCGCGCGTCAATTACGCAACAAATAGGCGCGCACAGAACCAATCAGAATCAAGAATTTTGTTATAGCTATGATTATCAGCTTAATTAAGGGCCTGGAGTTGGAGTCTATATATCAGAGGCTTTGTGAAAAGTAAATTGAAGAAGATATCCAAATGAGGACACATTTTCAGCTGGGCTCAGGTCTAAAAGTGTTGTTCGTTCATCTTCTGTCATCTTCTTCCAGTGTTTTTTTTGCAAGTGGTAATGAACAACAACCACAAAAATTAGCTGCCATGTTGGATTACAAAGAGATCATATATATTTATTTGAAGTAAGGATGCAAGCAACCTCCTTACTTTCATGACTGTTATGATCATTATAATTTTCACATATTTTGTATACTGACTATTTAGTGGATTATCAGCTCTATCAGTTTTCCTTTGTAGTGAATCAGTTTTATGTGTTATTTTGTACCTTCGCATGGTGTACATGAATGCAGTGTCAACACAAGCAATGTTGCAAAAATGCTTTGTATTAGGCCCAGTTCAAACGTCGAACTTTTCATGCACCGAATCAAATACCTATTTGGGTCGACCAATTGATTCAGACATCGAATTAAATGTGTCGAATTATATTTGACTCTTGATGTTTTTCCGAAAATACATTGAAATAATTGATGCATTAGATTCGGCACATAAAAAGTTCGACGTTTGAATCAATTAAATTCAATGACTTGATTTGGGTCAGCCCAACAATTAAATTTTACCGAGCCGGTCGAATTTAACAGTTGGGTCGACCCAAATCAAACTCGTCGAATTTAATTGATTCAAACGTCCAACTTCTCATGTGCTGAATCAAATGATTTGATTCGGCGCATGAAAAGTTCGACGTTTGAACCGGGCCTTAGAGACGGCAATGCCATAATCTGTACATAACAATATCTACTTTAATTTTAATCTTAGTATCTTAGTACTTTTGTCATTTGGTATTGGTATGTGTCTGTAAAAAACTAGATGTAAAAAATATGATGATGAAGGGGTGTGTGTGTGCTTGTATGTAAGTGTGTGTAAGTGAGTGTAAGTGAGTGTAGTGAGGTAGTAAGTGAGTGTAGTGAATTGTACGCAAAACTGATAATCAATAAATATCATTAAAATACAAAAAAAAATAATAATAATCTGTACATAATCAACACGATGCCATGGAGAGAGAAAATAAATATAGAAAGGAATTCAGATTTTGGGTTCTACAGCAGGGTTGGCACAGTGGTGAGAGCACTTGCCTTCTGCAAATGTGTCTTGGGTTCGATTCCTAGACTGGGTGTCATAAGTGGGTTGAGTTTGTTGGTTCTCTACTCTGCTCCAAGAGGTTTTTCTGTGGGTACTCTGGTTTCCCCTCTCTCCAAAAACCAATTAACATTTGATTTGATTTGAAAATTGTAAATAATCTTGAATTGTAAAGCTTATTATTGTTATTATTATTATTATTATTATTATTATTATTATTAACTAAATTTGAAACAAGAAATTCACTACAATTTCCAAATTAGCTCTTTTGGCCATTTGGACCACATCAAGTTCATTGCAGTAAACAATTCTGTTCAAGAGGGTTTTAGCCAGCATGACTGGTGATGTTCACACCCTTCACTAACTTGTTACTTGAAGACAAAAGAATTCTGCTGAAATAAAGATTGCATAATCACCTCACATGTGTGGTTCAGTTGTAACTTTTCAATGGAATTTACCCCTTCTATCTTACAAATCAACTACATCTGAATCCACAAAGAACTTTATATCCATTTGAAGTGACAAGTCTGTTGTTCAGTTCCATTATTTTTTGGTCTCTGCCCAGACCTGTCTCCAGCTAGAAAATCTTATAGTGTATTTCCGTGAGTATCTTTGAGTATCCATGAGTAAAGTTCATAAGAAATCCTTTAACAGGAATTCATTGCTAGATAATGGAGTGGCAATTAATTCAATTTTGAGTATAAAATTGATAAGAGCCTGAGTATCTTTCCTTTCTTCTTTCTTAATATTTTTCGCACTATTTATTTGGTGGAGAGAGGTACAAGAGAATGACTTACATGACAAAGAAGGGGATTTCTAGAAGTAGCTGATTTCCATGAAGGCAGTCTTTTATTTGTGTTGTACACAATTTTCAATGAATAGAGTATGACTTTTAATTTTTTATGCAAGTTGTAAGACAAGAATGAGATTACCTTTCATTTTGGAGGTAGTAGATGTAAAACAGTAATTGCGTAAAAGGTAAACAAAGTAAGCAGGAGCAATGTAAAGAAAGATGTGTTTGAAATTCAGCAACACTGCAAACCAAAATGAGGCCTCTAATGCGTAACCCTGAAACACATACAAAAAAATTATTACATTTTTTTTAGGTCCATAAATGGTTAGAAGACGATAATGTAAATAACTGATAATTTATGATTGACTGGGACACAAATCCTTGACATCTACATTAGTGGGATTGTTCAGTTTAGTGGGCCAGTCAGTACATTGAAATAAAGCCTGATCTTCACTAGCGACACAAGGAGAACAAGCCGTGAAAATGGCCTTGATGCAAGCACAAGGATCAAAATTTTTCCAGAGAGACTGAAAAATCAATACCTTATATAAACATTGAGCTTTGTCTTAAAGTTATGACACTTCAAAATATTTTCCTAGAGACATAATGATCTGTGAATGGGGCATTGTTTTCATAAGATGATTTCAAAATCATTATTATTCCACCTTATCAACAAGAAAAATTAATGTTATATTTCAATATTGAAAACTAGAATTTGTATTCTAACACTGTCATGTGACCATTATAACTTGTTCATGCATTGCATGCATATCTTTCACAATTCTGGAAAACTAATTAAATCAAGGATGAAATGAAATTAACCAAAACAAACAACTGAATTCCTTGTAATAAGTAAAAGAATTAAGTACCTCTGATAGCTTTGTTATGGAAAGAATAAGAATACCAAAGAGAAATCCATTGTACTGAAAATGAATGTCTGAAAGATGTTAAGGTGCTAGAAACAAATTGATAGAAGTGTGGTCTGAAATCTCTCCTCCATCCTCCTCAGTGGTCAAGTTCATTTTAATTTCCCAACATCCTAAATTTAAGGATCTCAATATGCTCTTTGTTATAATATTTAGTCCAAAAAAACTTTGATTTGGTCAGCTTCAAGTTTCTTTCTGACTCTCCTTCGCATTGGAATTAAAGCAGCAAGTAACAAAAATCTTTACAGTTTTCCTCTGCTGCCTTTAATCCAGCTGGAAATAAAAATACATTGGTCAATCTATTTTTTGGGAAAAGAACAGATACAGTGTACCAATAAAGGGGCTTATTAAATTAAGGGTGAACTCAACATATTTTTCTCAAGGATACGATCCACTATCAACAACCCAAAATTGAAAATTATCAGTATGGCCATGATTAGACAATTTTGTAGTGAGACAGAACACCTTCTGGCAAGATATCCACAGTACCTAAACGTATACATGTACACAATAAATAGAGTTCTAAAGTGATGACGTCACAAAAATAAAATTTTTGAAATTATGGGATATGATACCATATTCTTATAGAGCATCCTAAAAGACTCCCTCGTCCCAAAAATTAGCTCCGAATTGCAATTCCCGGTAGAGATATAAGGGATCAAAGTTTGATGGCATTCCATACAAACCCTTCAAAATTTGTTTCAGTTCCTTCAGTTTAGAACTGACTCAAAATTAGAGAGATTTATATGGGGCAGTATCAAATTTCAATCCTTCATATTTCAGCTGGGAATTACAGTTAAGAGCTAAGTTTTGGCAAGGAACCTTTTTTGAGGATACTCCATTCGAAAATGACGCCCAATCCCATAATTTCACGAATTTAATTTTTTGTGACGTCACACTTTAGAACTCTATACAGCATAAATATAATTCAGAAATGAAAGTATATTAAATAAACTGTCAGTGTCTTAATTTTACAACTTGAGACTACAGTTAGCCTATACTCCAGCCGGTAGCTTAGAAGTAGTGAAAGTCAAAAATGTTTTGTTAGAGGGGATGATAAGGAACTCCCATTATCACATCCTAATATGTTAATATTGTTCTCACATCCCATTTCTGGTTGACTTCATAACTAAGTCAATAAGAGTGCTGGTATATCTAATCCAAAGGTTATGAGTTCGAACCCCACCAAAACACCAAAAATGTTTCCTTTGAAAGTCTACCTGCTCAAATCACTCATGTATGCTTACCAAAGTGCTGGAAATTCACAACATGAAAATTAAAACTAAATACATGCCTGTTCCCTGGATTGTGGCCTTACAGCCCAAGTAATAAATAATCTCAATTAATGTGGCTTGTTGCATGTTTCTCGAAACTCCCAAAACTGTTCAGGCCTATTTCAGTTGACATGATTTCCTTTGTATTTTAAAAATGAAGACATTTCCAGGCATGAAATGTTGCCAAAAATTTGCCCTTTCATATCTTGAAATCATAGTAAAAGACCAGCTTCTTAGACGGTCCCCTATACCACTTTAGAAAATGCATTCATGTAAAAATAATGAGACTGTTCATGCGTCACGGATAATTCCCAAACTTCGTTCACGTTCACGTTAAAATCAAATATCGCAATCACGAATCACGAATGAACAAATAAACCTAACTCATGTTTCACGAGAAAAAAATAGTCCCAATCACGTTTCACGAAAAAAGTATAGGCAACCCTCTTTTTAGACTAGGTAGATTGCAGTTTTAGAAGTGGCTTTTTGAGACCAAAACGTTTTCAGAACTTTTGAGGAACAGTCCTCTGAGTGCCTTTTCCAATGAATTCCATAAATTTCTCAAATGTCACTACAATGACTTGCAGGCCATTGTAGTGACATTTGAGAAATTTATGGAATTCATTGGAAAAGGCACTTGGAGGCCTGTTCCTCAAAAGTTCTGAAAACATTCTGAAAATGCAAGTCGCTAACATATAAAGTAAAAACAGCTTCCATAAGCAGAATTCTTCCTAGAGGAAGCAGGGGAGCAAGGCAATGGTGGACCAGTGCCGTACCTGTCTTCTATCACGTGACCTTTTGTACAGCAAAAGTGTGGTGATGGCAAATACTCATTTTGTTTCACTCACACAATCCACATTTAAAGACACAATGTGTCTGCTGTAGGTCAAAATGAAATTCAGGTTAAAATGATTTAAGCCTAGTTTGATTCTCAATTTCCTTGTCTCCCAACCCTTATTATTCTTGATCCATAAATAACCAGGCATAGGAGACAAAGTAAATTTATTTACATCTAAAATTTCATTTTGATCCTACACCAGATCTGTTCAGTGCTGTAGTCACACTTTAAAAAAGACGTACTTTAAGCAGGGCTGTCATTAAGGGCTGGGGGTCAGGGATTTTCCTCTTGCAGTTTGAGGTATATCCCCACATACTCTGATATAAAACCAGCATGTTGACTTCACTACAGCCACTCACATCCCTGGCTATTTTTTGTATATCCCCACCTACTTCAAAAATTAGTGACAGCCCTGTTTAAGGTTAATACTGCGTGCATATAAAAAAATATTTATCATTGGAAGTTTAAGTTTCTTGATACAGGATACAGGAAAGGCTACCAGGGGATAGCAAGGGTTAATGCAGGGCTGTCACTAGTTATTATAGTAGGTGGGGATATGCTAAAAAATAGCTGGGGATTTGAGTTGCTGTAGTGAAGTCAACATGCTGGCTTGATAACAAAGTAGCCGGGGATATACCTCAAAATATGAGGGGAAAATCCCTGGTCCCCAGCCCTTTAGGACAGGCCTGGTTAATGTAAACTACTGTTCCAGTTTTATTCCAGACTTTAATTTTGTTTTAAAGTAACCTTCTAAACACATTTTCAATAGGTGCAATTCATAACACCTAAACTTAAGTGAAATTTTAACCCTGAGTTAGCGGTAAGCACGCTTCAAACAGACCTGACCGACAATAAGAATGTCAAAGGCGGCCTTCTGTCCCTGGAATGAAATCACCCCCCCCCCACACCAGGAAGGAGGTGGGGGAGGGGGTTGGAAATTTGTTAGGAGACAGTACTGCCTTTTATTAACTTGTCTAAGATTCAACTGAAAATTTAAAAATCTACACTTTGTAAATGCAAATGTTCACTTACTCCTTTACAGCATAAGCAAGGACCAGGTCAGTGAATATAACAGAACCTCGCTGGAATAATATGGTTTGCAGGCTCTTGTAATGCTTCTTCCTTATCACTACCATTTGAGGATCAATAACAGCTGCCACTTGAGATAGCAAATATTCAAACCATGCAAACAGAGGCGGATAATCCAGGGTCCACTCAGATGTACTCTGTGATGCAACAATGAAATGTCTATTTCAATAATTCAGTGCCTTGATGCCAAAACCAAAGCAATATTACTCCGACAAATCACAAGAGACATAAAAAGCTCAGTGGATCAATCACAATTTGAAGTTATTCAACTGGCCTACATATTTATACTTTATTGGTACATTATGTAACTACTGATGTATATACCAGTCACGCTTCTCCTTATAATTTAACGTACAATGTCTGACTGTTTAGTTTTTAGTTTCTTTATTTAATATTGTAACTTAAAGAATGACTGCATGACCTGACTCAAATAGCAAATTTGCTATCTGTGGGTCAATATAAACTTAATTTTTGTCACAAAAAATATATAAAAATTAAGTGTAAAGCATGGGAAAAATGCAAGTGTGTAATAGGTTTTGGTTGTCATTGGCTTAGTCATAAAGCAAAGTAAGGCAAAAACCAAAGCAAAGGTGAAAAATAATACTTGCAAGACTCAATAATTATTGAAAACTGCTTTACTAATATTATTATTGTTGTACATTTTCACTAGATTTTTTTCTGGCCCACAATGTAAACTACTGGGTCTACCAGAATAAGGTTTATTATTAAGTATATTATTTGACCTGCTGGTATGTTATTGGATTTGGCATAGCACAACAGTTCTCTGTGGAAAAGATGGGAAGCCTGGGTTGAAGAGTGCCACATAAGTAATAGCAGGATTATTGTTTAAGGAGATGTGAACTACCATATGATTATACCAAAACATGTAAGATATTGTGTGCCTTTTTATATAATTATAATATAAAACAATTTGCAGGAAAGAGAAAGAGCAAAAGCTTCTGTCATGTTCGACTACAGTAACTTAGCAGTAAAAGCCAGCATAAAAGAACAAGTGGAGTAAGAACCTCCAGGTTGAAATTGTTAAAACGAACACCATTTAGATAAGAAACAATTCAGCCTGACAAATTGAACTGGTTCTTATATATAAGGAAATACTGGGTACCAGAATATTTCTTGGGGTAATTTTATGTTGGTGTGATGGTGTATAATTTTCAGACAATCCAAATGCTGCTGCAAATAATAGTCTGCTCATACGCAATTGTAACCATGCTAGAATAAATTAATTAACTGAGTAGGAAACCAATTATTGATTTCTGCCAGCAGCGCACGCTTACCGCTTCCCAAAAACAAACATCAAAACAAACTCAGTGATTGAACGATAAAACAATTATTGAACTTGGTTATCGCAAAATATTGTGATTTGTCAGTGTCTTGTAGATCAATCATTTGCCTCGGCCTTATTGATCTGCTCGCCACTGACAAATCACAATATTTTGCTTAACCTCGTCCAATAATATTGTTAATTTTTTAACACATTCAAATTTTCACTGTAAGGGATTATTAATGCCCTAAATTAACTAACATTAGAGCACAGAGGGCCCACAAGAGTTGAGAAAAGCGCAAAACATCGAAAAGTGTACTAAAATTCTATGCCTAATTTTTTTTCTTAACTCTTCTGAGCTCCCTGTGATTAGAGCATATACATAGGAAACCCTTTTTTTCACTATAACTCAAAAGACTGTAATTTAATACATTAACACAGCATATTTGTACCTGTTTTACATGTATACTATATACTATACACCAATATACTGTATCCGTTTGCAGAGCTTCAAATGAGAAATTCAGAAGATCTAAAAGTTTTAGAGACTGGCTGCTAGTCTTTTTTTTCAAGGGAGTATTGCTTTACGCAGTCAGAGTCAGCTGAAAGCTTTTAAGATGTGGTATATAGTTAAGTAGGGCTGGGGAGCAGGGTTGGCGCAGTGGTGAGAGCGCTCGCCTTCCACCAATGTGTCCCGGGTTCGATTCTTGGGCTCGGCGTCATAAGTGGGCTGAGTTTGTTGGTTCTCTACTCTGCTCTGAGAGGTTTTGCTCCGGGTACTCCGGTTTTCCCCTCTCTCCAAAAACCAACATTTCATTTGATTTAGTTTGATTTGAGAATTGTAAAATAATTTAGAATTGCAAAGAATTGTAAGGCGCATTTGATCATATTCACATGCTAATTTGCGCCTAATAAGTAATAAATTATTATTATTATTATTAAGTAAGATAGCCTAATTTTTAATAGCAACATAGGCCTCAGGTTTATTTGTAAGGCAAGCTTCACTACTTAATTATTCCCAGGAGGATACCAGGGTGGACAATACATGTTGGCTTTCTAAACAAATCTTTGGGAGAATAAATTGTGAGTTTTATGATCAAATCAACACTCACATAACTTTTCTGTCAAGCTCTTAAACTTGTACACTTCAAGAATATTTTAGCTCCAAACACTTTATGATCAAGGGCAATTGCCACCATAGTCCAATATGAACATTTACCTGTATACTGGTAATTTTGAGAAAATATTGACTTCGCACAGGAAGGCCACTTAACGTACCTCATAATACCACTTGGATAGTGGCAGACTGTGTGTGATGGCAAGCCAGTTCCGGTGCACTTCAAAATCAGTAGAGTGGCTGAAAAAAATCACAGGGAAAAAAAAGGGAAAAACAAAACAAATAACAAGGATATGTCATTCAATTTCCATTCTTTTCACTGAAAGGATTTAAAACTCAAGACTGTCATGTGCAAAATATAATTTCTATACACTTTCATACATTGTACTTGTCTTTCTTAAAGTAAAAATAAGTAACATTGTCACGCATGAAATAACATTCTGAACTAATAACTTTGCTAAAGGTTGTGTACTCACAACAAGTACCTGTGGAAAGTTAAAATGAAATTCACTTTGAAATGATTTTAGCCAAGTTTGATTCTCAATTTCTTTACCTGTCTCCTGGCCCTAATTATTCATGATCCATGAATAATTAGGTTTAGGAGACAAAGAAATTCATTTCAACCTGAATTTTATTTTGACCTACAACATAGCCATTTATTTTATACCTTTAAGTCAGGCCCAACATGACGTTCATTTCATGTTTATTCTTTGACTTATAGCTGTATTACAATGCAAGGGAAAATGGGTGTGTGCACAAACATGAGAGGTTATATAATACTCTGACTCCTAAAACCAGTACATTAATTCACTCCAACCAACATAACATAAACAGGACACACACCGATCATCCCAATATAATAGGCAGAGGAAATAAAAAAATCAGTGACTATTAAAATATCAATATCAAATGATTGGCAAGTCCTAGAGAGGACTAAGGTGAATGGTTCTATCAGAAAGCTCTGGGAAATAAGAGCTGTGTGACTAATATAAACAGAACAGAAGAGAAAATAATCTATTCTTGAGGGATTCTTACTTTGGAGTAGACAGTGAATATCTACTAGTGAACAGTTGGCTTGGTTCAAATGACAGACGGGAATAAAGTGAAGGTTACATACTTTTGAAACACTTTTCCAATATACATGTGGAGCTTATCCTATTTAACATCTAATAACTGCTGCTAAGTCTGATATAATATGATCCCTGTGGGTTCACACAAGATGTATGCAATACAGGGCTTGATAAGAAAATAGATAGAGACTAGAGACTATATACAAAAAGTTATAGTCGCAAGTTCATAATTTTAGTTGCAAAACTAAATAACCACAATATTATTACAATTAGTCAATTAACAACTTGACTTTCAGTTTACAGTCAATGCTGTCGTTTGCTTAAAACTTTGCGGTCAGCATAAAACGAGCAGTTCAAATACAGGTCTCTAGCCACCACTAATTGTAGAAGGAGCGACATGTTTCATTGCCAAATAATATACATGTACCGTATTTATGTATCTATACGCCCATCTTGACTATAAGCCCAGATCCTAAGCTTTTGGCAACACTTTTTCGATTATTCCTATTCCACATGTGCTGTTAAGTGAATAAACATACCAGCAAACCATAAAACAAAAGAAGCATCCCTCTCCAGTAACACAAGCAACTACAAAGTTGTTTATGAATCAACATATTCATTAAAACTCATTAAATGTTATTGGTTGCTTAATAATTATTGAAAACAACAACAAATCACAGATAAGATGAATTTAATGTAATCCGAGTTGACATTTCAAAAGTGTATAATCGTGCGCATGACAAAACATTCACCTGAGTTCAGAATCCTGTCTCAAACAATCACACGTTCTTTCGAAGTTATCAGTAATCGATCATCATGAAGACGTCCATGAAGTCACCATAACAAAACAGCTCCTTTAGGAGCCACCACGTACATATAAGTTTATAACCAATAATAATAATTCACGTACGCATAGTAATTTGTGTTTGCTGATAATCAAATGACTTATAGCCGAATAAACGTTCAACTAAAGCTCTTGTAGCACTAGCAAGAATTTTTTTGGCAGAATTAATCAACTATGAGTCAAACCCCCTATCTTGTAGAGATTTCATTAGATGTCAGTTTAATTTGGTGCAAAAATCGCTCAGCTTATAGGCAAACTAACATTCAGCGCTTAAGACTAACTTTTCAGCTTACTACCCAAGAGGCTAGTGCAAATGTTTTGTGCTAACATATTCACTGGCCAAAATGGCTAATGAAGCACAAAACCTACTAGCCAAAACAGAATTTTTACTAGTCTGTGGCTAGTTGGCTACTGTTAGTCTCAAGCCCTGAAATATGGTAATGGAGATGGTAATAAAAAGACAATCTCCATTAGGCTTGCTTCTTAGTGCCATGAGTTGATTATACACTTCAGTGACAACTGCTTGCCTTTTTATTTTGAAATAGTGAGGGAGAAAACTAGTCACAGACACCTCTAGATGTTTTAGTCGCAAATGGCAAAAATTCAGTCACAAATGTGACTGTGTTGGTTGCAATTTCGAGCCCTGTAATAGTGTTATCAGAAACACTAATTCACAACAGCCCTTAATCCTTGAAACACTTTCACAAAAAAGGTGATTTAACAATGACTGAATGTAAAAAAGCAATAAAAAACAAATGTACATGGAAAGAGAAAAAAAACATGTAACTGATGGCATCTCCATCAACTTAAAAAATGATCAGGCTAATATAAGTTTACGAACTTTCATGATATTCTTAGCTTCTATATCAAATATAAAATTTACTTCTACTATGCAATAATAATTATTTTCAAGAAATGGAATCTAGACTTAAAAACAAGCAATCTTTTGAAATAGCAGGAATATGATTATCCAAGAAATTCCATGACTGTTTTAAATGTAATATGTTCTGCTTCTTTCTTGTCAATCAATGTACTATTATACAATACAAACTTTATTGACACTCCCTAAAAAGGGCTTTTCAGTGACAATTATCTAAAAATTACAAAAATACAATAAAATAGACGTGAGATAAAACTAAGACCGAAGGGATAGGAAAGCAGCAAATAATTTGGCTCTAAGTTTACGGTTAAAATTACGAGAAGAGTCGCAGAGTTTAAGGGAATTATCTAGACTATTCCAGAGACTTACTGTCCGATAAAAGAATGTCCTTTGTCCAGATTTAGATTTATATAACGGTATATGCAAAAGTTGGGAGTTTCTGGTGGCGCGACCACTTACTTCGCCACGTGTTAAAAACTTCGATGAGAGATAAGTAGGAGCGGAGCCAGTCATACATTTAAAAGCAAGCACGGCGTCGCGGAGATATAGTTGAGATTTAATAGGTAGCCAGTGCAGTTCTTTCAGGAGCGGCGTAACGTGGTCAAATTTTCTAGAACCACAGATAATCCTGGCTGCAAAGTTCTGGACCGCTTGTTAGCTTTAGGAGGTTGGTATTGGTATTGTATTAAAGTGTAAAGTATACTGATAAACATTTTATGATAAGTAACTGCTGTGACTCTCACTCTGGCTCTGTGCATGTGAAATGTAGTGTATTTCCAATCATGTAAGCCAACCTTTTACTAATTTCTGTTAAATTAGTCTTATTCTTTATTTTGTTAGCTACATTTTACTATAACTCTATGAGCTCTCAGGGCACATAAACATGTTTCTTGTTTACAGAGTAAAATTAATCATCAACCTGCATTTTCAAACAGTTGCTTTCTCCAGTCAGTCACTACTTCAAGCAAGGTTGAATAAATCTGCAAATTTTGAGGAACAAAAAACCCAACCACAAGTCTGTTGGTAAGTTAATTCAGCATGACATTTTTGCAACAAAAGTAGTAGCAGCTGCATGCAATGATGGAAAATAGAAATGCTACATTCAAAAGTTGGTAACAGATGAATTCCAGTCTTAATTAACTAGTACACTTTAATCAGCTTGAACATACATGCAAGGCCACATAAAATTATTTACATCAGATTCAATGAGAAATCATTGGCGCAGCAAAATTTCAACTGGACATTGAGGAGGTGGGGGGGGGGGGGGGCGGGGGACGGCGGGGGACGGCGGGGAAGGGGGTCTGACCTGAACGCCCAGTTGACGTTAAGCGGAGAAGAAGTGAATATGTCGACAGCCCCTTCATTAAATTATAGAAGATACTATTACGATAAAGGTCAAATTCATTCATTCAACTCACGCGATTTCGCATCAACATTGAAGGGTACAAAGGGTTGTAAATGAATGCACGAATGGTACTATGTTGGTATCAGCAGTGATTTCAGAAGAACAGAGAACAAAACAATACTTTTCCACCACCCCGCCACACCATCCACTGTCGAAATAGCTGCCGCCATCTTGGATGAGATGCTTTACTGTGCATGACTATTTGCCCCTGAGCTATCGACGCTGTACAGTTCTGAGTCGTCGATGCCGACCTCGCAAGAGCCAGACTGGTACGAGATTGTAATTGAATTGAGCGTGAGCGTTCAAAGAATCGTGACACAAGTTGACTGCAGATCATAATGGCATGACACACACAGATGGCGAGCAAAAAGGTCTCTGTTTCATCGACTTCCCTTTCCATGACTCTTCCGATTTCTTGTCAGATATGTCTCGGAAAGGTGAGTTGGCTCTTACCGCGCTGAAATTCATTCCCCTTTCATATTACGTACTAGGCTTGGGCGAAATGTCGAACTTAAATGGTTGTGTTTATTTCATGATTCCAAAGGTTAGAGAACCCGTAGTTTGCCCAAATCAACATGTGTTTTGCTCAAACTGCATGGACCTGTGGCTTCGGACCCACTCGTTCTGCCCAACTTGCCGGACGTCTATTACAGCAGAGAATCCATGCAAGAAAATTCTCGGTGAGGAACGAAGCATTTTCGTTGTCTTTGTAATTCAGCATTGGTGTTGTTTACATAAAGGGAACAATACAGTTGCGTCTGGCTTTCCCATTTTCCTTGAACTCGTTAACTTTGAGCAAATCTGAATGAAAATTTTTAAAGCTGAATCAATAACAGCGTAAACTACATATTACAGCAAGATTGATTTTATAAAACGAGGCCGGAAATTCATCGTGCCGCAAGAGGAACCGTTTTACTAAAGCACGATAATGAATTCGTCTGGTTGCAGGGATAAACTTAATGTGGAGTACAGGTAACCCGAATCGAAATAGGAAAGACCTCTTTTGTTCTCTTTATTCTAAATAGGCAAGACTTATGGTGTAAGCAGGGAAGACCGCTTTTTTCGAATTCGCGAGAAGTTCCAGTTAGGGTTGGTCTGCCTCTAATTTTTTCGCAAGAATCGATTGTCTCGCAGTGTATAATGGACGATCCAACTTTTTCACTCCGAATTTCTACTTATTTCACCCCATTTTTAGCACAAAATGCAAGAGAAAGTGCTATCTCGGGTTTCAATGCCAAAGTGGGCGTTCATGTGGCGTCGTTTTACTTGATCTACTTGGTTCTGTGTGCATTGAGTAGTGAGTCCTGCCCTCTGACTCCATGCACAATATGTGTCTAACTCGTGGGTCACTGACCGTCTGAATGCGCTCATACTTGTCATATTTGCTTTGTGTGGAGCACCGAGAAGGCTCTTTATCTTCTGACCCCAGCAACCTTGATTGATTTTCATAACAATAGTGAATGACGTCTGTCGCTTCCTCTGACCAATCAGGTGTTTCACTATTATAAGATGATCATTTCCAGCAGTTGGGTTGAATGGTATCACCCCTTCCTGTTTACCAAAAGTGGTCGGCTTCTACCTGCGCATAATGTAATTTATTCTTTGAGTAATTTAACTAGCAATATTTTTTGTTTCTATAACGACTGTTGGCTTCTCTTTGCTATTTTTAACCTCCTCAGACAACATGTCTGAATTTTGATTGCTTTCTATCAAGCATCCAGTATTGGTAAAAATCTGTCCTTCACTAATCTTTCAATGTAATTCAGATCACTAGGTCAGTTCTGTTGCATAATTAAACATTGATACCAAAAAGTATATGTTCTTTTCATTTCAGGAAGTATTGACTTGCCAGTAAACTCTGATGCTGTCACAAGAGCTGAGTTAAGACGAACCAGGCTTGACCTAATAAGACGGGAATACGAGGTAAAATATCACGTGTACATGGCATGTGCGTTAAGGAAAAAAACTTAATGTTTTGTAATTTAACCCTGACAAATTATGTTAATTTTTTGAAATCTTTTTAACACCATCATAGGAGCGTCGGGTTGAATTTGCTAAGCAATTTAATCCTTATCTTTGTGGGTTACTAACCTAATTGTAACTTATGAAAGCTCATTTAAGTAGACTGGGACGTTTATTAATTCAATGATTTTTAATGAAATTTTATGTGGAAGTTGTGTTATGGTAATGGTTGGCGAACTTTCCAGGGGTCATTTCATGTGTATTATCTTTGTAATCCGCAAAACGCCCTGAAAGTCTGAAGTCCCAAAATAATCAGAACAAAGGAATTTATGTGCACGAATTACCCACTTCCAAGAAAGAGTAAATGAAAAACTCCTGAAAGTTAATACTTCAGCCTACTTTCTTCCAGTGTGTGCTAAGGAGAGTGAACAAACCCACTTTTATTCCTGTAGAAATTGCGTGTGTCATAGAGAAGCAAGACAGAAAGCCATTGAATTAATGACGCAGGTTCAACTTCTTGTTGATCATCCAATATTGTGATTAGTATTTTATTAATGTCACGCTGTATTTCACAAAACGTCAACTGAAAAATCAACCAATGCACATATGTAACCTAGGAAAATGCAACAGAGCCAGGCTTTATACCATTAATCAGTGTTTAAGTCACATTCCATGCCAAATAGCAGTTCATCACAAATAATGATCAATGCCATGTGCCACTATTTGCATTTATTTTTTGTGGGTTTTCTTAGTCTACTAGTGACCTGTAAAGTGTTTAAGGTTGCCCAGACATAGTTATATAACAGTGTCTATTTTGAACTCCATTTATCAAGATTAAGAAGATTTTCATTTTCTTTTGGGTTTCAAGATAGCAAACTTCTTGTGGACTTTGGAGCAGTTGTTATCACTCAATGTTCTGGTATCTGCGTCTGGTTATGGGGTGGGATGCATGGTCAATTTCCTTTGTTCAGTTTCAGCAAAAGTCATACTCTAATTTTCCATGATAAAAAGTCTGTAGGAACTTGAGATTCTAAGCCACTGCTACACAAGTGATTTTCTGCTCGTGATGGTGATGAGACTTTTTTGAAAATGTCACATTGCTGGAATGCATTGGTGGCTACACAAGTTTCAAAGTACGTGAGTTGCAAACAATTCATGTCATTCAACTCAAATCTCTTGTATAGTCATGACTTTAGACCTTGGAAATTGTCACTTGTGCCTGTCAAGCACCAAACCCTTTAATTGGTTCCCGCAGTAATTGATTGTTAAGTTGGTTAATAGAACTTTTCCATGCGTTTCATGCACTTGGATGCAACAGGAAAAATATTTGCTGTTTTGTAAAAACCTCACACGCTTTGGTGTGGTAATGTGTGAGGAACATTCCCACCAAATTTTATGAAAATCAGCTAAATCATAGATTGCAAAACAGTTGGTTTTCTGTCATAAAAAATTGCTCTTAGCAAGGTGTGAAGTGCCGTTTTTAGCCTTGCTCCAGAGCTTTTGTCTGATGAGTGTTGCATTCTTGACCAAGGCAAACATTCAGCTGTTTTGTAGTTTGGTAGCCTGCGAGCGCAGACATATTTCCGGTTGTTGCTTCTCTCCGCCAGAAAAGTAATGTCTGTGAAAACGACTCCACAAATGATTTCCATGACGTCATTTTTTTGGGACCAATCACAAATCCAGAACTAAACACGCGTGTTGTGCATGAAGAATACAAGTTCACAAGTAAAAGAAAATGGTGGAAGATGTCGAGTCTTACTTGCAGTCCGCGTTTAGAAAAGTCTGCGAGAGATTTGGAATCCAGAGGCTTAATCGGCAACAAGGAGAAGCTATAAGATCCATTTTCCTAGGGATAAAAAGGATGTTTTAGTGAATTTACCCACCGGGTTTGGAAGGTCCATGATATTTCAGGGATTGCCCCAAGTGTTCTTTGCTGCAACCTCAACCTGAAAGGAACGTAGTGGTCGTTGTTTCAGCATTAGTTAGCCTAATGAAAGATCAAGTGAGTCAGCTAACCTCACTTGGAATAAGTGCTATTTGTCTGAGCATAGTTAATGGTCTGAGCAATATAAGTACAGATTCGCATAGGAAAGCAGTAGAAAATGGAGAATATTCCATTGTTTATGGATCATCACATAACAAGGGGTTGGAAGGCCTACACGCTGGGCCTACACGACTTCTGTTCACGTGTTTGCCGCTTCTATTTCGGTTCTATTGACCGATTTAGCTTCTTGTTTGTTTTCAGCGGGGCAAGACGGTGGTTTAGCAGATAGCATATGATGATGATAGTGATTCAGTGAAACGTTTGCTTAAGTGTCGCATGCTACTATTTTGAGACCAAAGGTCATCTCTGGGTTTAAATTCTGTCGCCTGTTTGCTTTGACCCTTGTTGTTTCTGTTTAGTGACTGTGGTCCTTTATATGCCATCTGAAGCATGTCTAGCTTTGGTTTGGCTCCTTTCAGTGCGTTCAGTGACATTACAGCCTCTCTCTGGTTATATTTGAAAGGCCACGTAATAATCTTTATCTAGTAGTGTTTACATTACCGGGCCGGCTATTTGTCAAGATCTGGCTATCACCAAAGGCTTTTTGAATCAGACCAATATTTTGGATCCCAGGTATCGGGCTAACAGATCCAAAGAAAACACTGGCGGTCTGGCAAAGGAGGTAACAACAATTCGCAGCGTAAGAGCGTGAGCCAGTGTAGTGAGACTGACATCTTGGACTTATGAATGCTGTGAATTTTCACATGTAGCACTGGACATGTCTCCGAACTTTAAGCTTTTTTCTGCTTCTGGCAATCTTCCTGGTTCTTGAGCTAGTGTTTTGATGTGGACCAAGTCAATAGATTGATAATCTTTCTTATTTGAACACCAATTTCTTTAACTTTTTGAAGAGCATTTTGATACCGTACCAGCTGATTGTAACACTTCATCTGGCAGATGTAAAACCTTTCCCTCTCAACATAAACTTTTACATCTTTCGTCGCCTTGAGGCTTAAAGAGGGAATATCCAGTGTACTTTTCCCCAATACTGGCATCTTAGATTTCGGAAGCGAAATATTGTCTTTACATAAAAAGCAAAACTCTTCAGAATTTGACAATTTCTTTGGAGTTACAGCCATCACTTTTCCATCGCTTAAGGCCCTGGCAAACAAGGACACATTGTTGCTGACACAAATGTTTCCCCGTTTGCACAGCATGGAAACACAACATTCACATTGTGTCCCAAAAACAGCATGAGCAACAAAGTGTCCTCGTTTGACCTTTACTCAATGCCAAAGCTAACATTCACGCCTTTCAAGCATGCGGCAATCTGGTCCATTCTAAAACGTCACATAATTGGTCAACCAGATGACAAAAGGATTGACATCATGGAAATCGTTTGTGGAGTCATTTTCGCAGACGTTACTTTTCGGGCAGAGTGAAGCGACAACCGGAAATACGTCTGTGCTCACAGGCTAGTAGTTAGGATGAATCCAGGTTAAGATTACAGTCGAAGCTCTGTTTGCAGTTACCTCCCTTTAGTGGACTTTTAGTTGTGGTCCCAGAGATTTCTCCGCTGAAACTCCAGTAAGCAGACACCTCGTAAGCGGAAGTGAACACCTTTTTGAAGCTGCAACGTGCTAAAGTAACCACCCTCAAGTGGGCAATGCTCCTTAAACTCAAGCTCGATCCTATGACATTTCCAGTACCGGTATATAACATTGTTTTCATTTCGG
>OX419341.1:14304804-14319804 GCA_948470475.1 Galaxea fascicularis
ACCAAATTTTTAAACATAACATAAACATAATACAGTAGAGTACATAATAGGCAATATTATATGCTAACAAGAACTCTGATTATGCATTCGTTCCCCCCGATTCTGGCTAAAAGAGAAATCACTGTCATTAAGGCCATCCAGTTTCAAGGAGTGGAGCCGGTACTCCCACTGCCCTTCCTTAGATAGAAGAGCTTCTCTAGTATTGACCCTATCTATAAGCTTTCTGCTAACATCTTGGAGCCCATGATGTCCATGCATGACTATTAAAATGCTTGTAGATAAGGTAATCACCATCCCTGTTGGCAGCAGACATCTTTGAATGGCTTGTAAGCGGCTCTTGTGGTTGTTGAACCTCAGCCTGAACTTAGTGCATGGTGATGGAGCCACCATATTGCAACCCGCAGACCTTACAACTAATTAAGTAAACAACATTCCTAGAATTACAATTTAACCTATGATTTATGTTGTAACTTGTACCAGTAACATGGCTGGAGAAGCTATCACCTCCAGCAAGATAATTACAAACATCACATCTATTACTGGTGCATTTATGAGTTCCTCAGGTACTGCTGATGTTTTGATCCAAAGGTCGTAACTTTGCATGAACCAGATAGTCCTTTAAGCTCTTAGAATGACGAAATGCCATCATGGGCATAATTTATATGTAACAGCCTGCTTGCACCTTTCAGAGATATATTAGGTAAACCTGGGTGATATGTAACCACAAACGGCAATCTTTTGTTAGTTCTTTGTGGTCTCGGTACAAGATGCTCTTCCTGCCCCAACATCCTAGCTCTATCTATTTGGTCTTGAACAAATTTATCTTGATAACCTCTATTAACTAAAAATTTCCTAAGATCAGCTGCCCTATGCTCAAAAGCAACAGATGTAGAACAAATATGTTTAAGCCTAAGCGCTTGTCCATGTGGAATACTTAGTTTAAACCCCCATGGATGACATGAGGTATGAAATAAATACTGATGTTTATCAGTTGGCTTAGTGTATAAATCAATTTCAATATCACCATTGCTATTAATAACATGTACATCAAGATAACTAATGTTCTGTCTTGACCAGTCCCATATGAACTTGATGGTGTCGTGATATTGATTAATCCACTGAAGCAACTCTATAGGTGAATCTTCTCATCTCGTCCAAATCATGAAAATATCATGTACCTGAGCCAAACATAGGGTTTTACAGGAGCTAAACCCAGTAACTGTGACTTTAGGTCATGTATAAATATATTAGCGTAAGCAGGCGCCATCCTCGTACCAATCGCTGTTCCATGTCTTTGCAAAAAATGTTTACCATCAAATTCAAAGTTATTATGCTTGAGTACCAATTCCAATTAGTTTAATAGTCATGGACATCATGGGCTTCAAGATGTTAGCATAAAGCTTATAGATAGGGTCATTACTAGAGAAGATCTTCTATCTAAGGAAGGGCAAGGCTGCGCTCTAAGAAAAGTAGTTGGGTGCCCAAACCTCTAAACCCTTGAAATCCAGGGCGCCCAGCATACATGTATATAAGTTTGGTGCAAAAACTAATATTTCCAGGTCACCCAATGGCAAAAGTAAGTCACCAGGGGCGACCGGGGACCGCTAGAGCACAGCCCTGAGGGGAAATGGGTGACTGGCTCCACTCCTTGAAACTGGATGGCCTTAATGATGGTGATTTCTTTTTTAGCCAGAATCGGGGGAACAAATGCGTAATCAGAATTCTAGTTAGCAAATAGTATTGCCTATTATGTACTCTACTTTACGTTTATGTTATATTTTCATTTTTGCATTTGTTTTCCTTTGCCTTTTTAACTCATGCGCATGGCTTTCCGTGCACATGCTAATGTTTTGGGTGTGTGGGTGTCATGTTTAAAAATTTGGTACCGTTATTTTACAGTTGTAGTCGCAGTGCGCATTTTTGTATATCAATGGCGTCGTGGAAATTTTGTGCACAACAGTTTTTCTTAATTCACCCTGAAGAAGACCAACAAGTTGGTCAAAGTATAGGTGTTCCTCAAAAATGTGTCTTGTCTTCATTTGTTTTGAATATATTGTTTCATGAAGAAAACATCTACACGTATTGGATGCTTGTGAAAGGTGTTTATATATATATATACGCACCGACTAAACCACAAATAGTACAACTAACAACAAAACATGCAACTGCCGACAAAAGAGCGCATGCCCTCTTAACGGAAACTGCCTCCAATCACCAATCATCTACCAAGCAACCATCAAACGTATAAGGACAACACTTCTGAAACATACACCGGGATGACAGCAAACGACTTCAAGACAAGATACAGAATTAACCACACTACATCATTTTGACACACCAAACACAGGAACTAAACCGAACTCAGCAAACTCATCTGGTCTCTTAAAGACGATAACATTGACTACCTTATTTCGTGGCGCATCATTTCATCAAGCTTATCCTACAACAGTTCAAGTAAATGATGCAACCTCTGCCTTAAAGAGAAATTTCTAATCATCTGCCAACCTGAATTATCATCACTCAACAAACATAACGAACTTGTATCTTCTTGCCACCACAGAAACAAAGTGCTATTACATAACAACTAACACCTTAATCTAACACCTTAATTTAACACTTTAATTTACCGCTGCATTTATTATGTATTATTATGCAATCTTTATAGTATATAAGCGACAGTTCGGAATATTCTTGCCATTAAATCCCCTGAAGAGTGAGTAATCACGAAACAGGCTTGTCAGGATGAAAGTGTAGTTTTTTTCTGTTTTTCAACATATATATATGAATGAAGAAGCTGGAAATCCAACGATGCAGTCACAAGTTAGTAGGATCCAAAGGATACACAATGCCTTGCTACTCAAATATTATGAAGTAGTCGAATGAAGAAAGTAACAACAGCGAACTGCTAACTGATCCTTTTTGAATGAAAAAAACATTTATGCCGTGAGTGGGAATCGAACCTGCGTCCCCCTGGTTACTAGTCGGGTGTGCTAACCACTGTACCATCACAACAACCCTGCTGGCAACAGAGCGATCAGTGAAGTTACTGGTCAGCTGTGGGGTTCCCCGGCGTTTAGACATTCAGGAACAGGACATACACCTATATGCCTATATACATATGCCTATATATATACATGTATATATAGGCAGATTATGAAGGTTTACACAAACAATGAACTCTCAGCAGAAGGATCCAAAGGATGCAATACCACCATGTGAATTTATAGACAAATACTGAGTGAGAACAGTGGGGTGAACTTCTTACTGGTCCGACTCGATTTAATAATGTTTCGGCTGTTCAGCCTTCCTCAGATAAACATTAAAAACTAAAAACTAAAAACTGTTTACAAGGGCCTATACATATATATACCAGCCTATACACACTGTAAAGTTTTTAGATCCCTAACAAGTTCTTCGATTCAAGTTCATCTCATTGAAACACACCCAAGTTCAAAACAGTATGGGAAATACAGTAAAGGAACCCTCGTTGGGATTTTGATTACTGTTAGTGACCACCCAAAATGGGGAAGCTGTTTAATAGGTGGCCGCTTTATAGGGGTTTGACTGTATTTATCTTTTGGTTACAATCTGAAGGAATAGGTTTGGTACCATAAATTCATCTGAAAAATATGTAATTCTAGATCCCAAATGAAACTTTGTGCAAATAATGCCAAATGACTTCTAGTTACCTAATTTGAAACCTTTAGCTGTTTATGTGTATTAGCTGCTCCTGAAAGCTCTGTTTTTGGCATTTCTTGCCTTTATTAACCAATACTCATTTTCCAAATTTGTTTACCAATTACTACACTACCAATTTAGTAGTTTGATTACTGATTATTTTAGATGTCCCAATCTCTGCACAACTAATCTTATCTAGCAGTTTAGTTTTTTCCATCCTTCTTTTTCTTTCTGTCGTTAGCAGCATTGGGTTGTAAATCATTTGATTTGTTTTTGTATATGTACTGTACCCATGTGTATATCCCAATTGTTAACTAACGTATGCAACCTTCTCTGTAATAATAATAATAGTAATAATAATAGTAATGCTAAAAAAATATTATTACTACAATAACACATTTATATAGCACCATATACACCTGCCCTATGGTGCTTTACAATTCTTCAATAAGGAATTAATTCTGCAATAAAATTAATACAGAAATTACAAAAAAGCTTGTCTAAAAAGATGAGTCTTTACATTTTTCTTAAAAATAGAGGGTATACTACTTTGCCTAATGCTGATGGGCAGAGCATTTCATAACTTCAGAGCTGCTATAGAAAATGCTCTGTCATCATAGGTCCTTTGATTAGACCTGGGGATGGCAAGAAGGCATTGGTTTGTGGATCTACGATTACGACTTGGACTGTAGTGATATAATAATTCATTAATGTAAGGAGGTGCTAAATTGTTCAGAGACTTAAAAACTATTAACAAAAACTTTAAAATAATATGTTGATTGACCAGTAGCCAATGAAGTTCCATAAGTAACGGTGTAGCATGTGTATATTTAGAACTGTGCTTGACTAAATGAACGGTGCAATTCTGCACTGCCTGTAGCATTTGGATGAGGTAATCAGGCAGACCTGTATACATGTAAAAACGTATTCCATTATCAAGTCTGCATGTAACAAAAGTGTATACAAGAGCTGCTGTTGACTCTTCTGACAAATACTCTTTTATTTTTTTTCAATTCTCCTGATGTGAATGAAGGCTGATTTACATATCAAGCTGACATGGTTTTCTAAACTTAGACAGTAATCAACAACCATAACAAGTTTCTTGCAAAGACCGCAGGCTGAATACAGTAATCATTAAGGCTAATAGAATTAACAAGCGGACCAGGATGGTATCAAGAACTAATGGCAAGAACCTCAGACTTATCGCTATTAAGCTTAAACTTATTTTACCCTCATCCAATTATCCGCTTACACCAAAACAAGAAGCTAGCCTATCAAGCAAGATATTATGGTCTATTGTGTTGAAAGCAGCTGGTTATAAATATAAAAGTAGCAGTATAACAGATTTGATGATTGTCTATTTAGCAACGAGGACATCATTATTCACTCTTACAAGAGCAGTTTCATCATCTAGATTGTTCTTTTTCTGAATACTTGGACGTGAACGTTAGGTTTGAAATTGGCCTAAAATGAGCAAAAGTTTCAAAGGCTTTTTTAGCAGTGGATTAAAGAGAGCTAGTTTAAAGCAGTCAGTCATCACAGCTGTTCTGCTGGAGAGATTAATGATCTTCGTCTTAACAGGCAGTTATGTGAGTTGAATAAAATTGATTTGAATTGAATTGCTGAAAAGAGCACTATAAATTAGTTTGGGAATGGTATCTTATCTTTTATAAAATTACAAAGTTGTAGCTTCAAAAAATCAGGAAATTTTAGAGACATTTATCTCTGTGGAGCACAAACTTGCCTTGCCCTTGCTTACAAAATGACAAATGTCTATCAATTTTTTGTAGAACTTTGTAGCACCATACACATGTAGCTTCACTTTTTACATGGTGCAAATCTCAAACATGGCCATTTGGCTCTCCACTTGGTCATGTGCTGTGCTTCTCCCCAGTATTGCTTGTTTTATTTGTTGAAACCTTGCTTTGCTTTTGTTTGCGTAGGATGAAATCAAATCACTTCAAAACACTGTTGAAAGACTAAAATCTGAAAACAAACAACTACATGAGAAGATGATAGAAAGAGAAAGGACTATGGCTTCCATGGACTTAACAACAAGACACCGGGCAGTGGAAGATGGAGCTGGTAAACTTGATATTGATATGCTGGTCAAGCTGACAACAAGGTTACAAGAAGCAAGCCACACTTATGAAACATTGAAAGGGGACATGGATAAAATCAAGCAGGTACGTATATGTGTTCCATTCAAGTACATTGCTGACCCACAGTGCACTTAATTGTAATCGAAAGTGGATCACAAATGTGACCTGACTTGGGAAAATGTACACTAACGGATATCCGTTAAACGGCTTGAAAAAACGGATAGCAAACGGATAGTGAACGACCATGAAAAGCATTTAAACGGTTTTACCAACCGTTAAAACGGATGAGAAAAATAATTAAACGTTTGAACAAAATCATAAAACGCTTTCCCAAAACGTTCAAACGGATGTGCAATAAACAGACTGTAACCATTTAATCAACAAGACCGATAATTAAATGGACAGTCACTTTCTTGAACCGTATCGGTAACAATGAAACATGAATTCTACTGGCTGCAGTTTTGTTGACGGACTTTGGGACAAAAACATTTTATTCATAAACGGTAGAATGGTGAAAACACCCTTGGAAACTTCACAAGAATAGCGGTAACTTTAAGTGTTTGATGTGGCAAACTTCCAAGCGGTAGTGCGCCCAACGTGTGAAAATTATCCCGACACTGTAAACAAAATGTAAACAAACAGCCTGACTGTGAAACTGAAACAAAAATCCTGTACTCCAGTAAAAAAATCATAATTCTCGTTGTAGGAAAGATATTTGGATGCTTCTGGTGTCTATTTAAAGCTAAAAAAGAGCTCTGTTCAAAAAACATATTTGTTATAATGCGCAGAGAACTTTAGAGGTAGAAAACTGTGGAAAAAAACTCTTGCGGTAGCGCGCCCAACGTGTGAAAATTATCCCGACACTGTCGCGTATGCAAATGTTACAAGAAAGATCATATTTTTGTGAAAAAATCAAAACTCTGTCTAATAACATTTCTCTTTCGTTTTGTAATTGATTGCTATAGTTTCCATTAAATTATGCCAGCATATGACTGCGATTTTACATCCAAAAACATTTCTTGCTATTTCTTGTGTTGTTTTGAAATGTTGTTGACCCGGCACCATCAAACGCCAAAAGACGTGTACGAATATTAGTGAAATTGCGTAAAAAAAAACGGACATCTTCTTGAGGCTAAAAAGATGTGTGATAATGATGGGCCACCATAGTGCACTCTTCTTTCACAATCTTTGGGAGAACTTTCTCTGTAACATACAGGGATGTCAGAATGTTTTGAAGCAGGAGGATATCTTGCTATCTTATTATAAGATAGCAAGACTTTACTAAACCAAGACTAGTGAATCAGAGGAATATACATGTACCCAGCAGAGTAGCCAGCCAGGAACATGAAATTAGTGGTGATGCCAGCTACCAACTACTTTTGACAACCCTGCACATACAGAGCATCTGTTTAGTGATGTAGTTTACCCACAAAAAAATATTGTAAATGAAGAAAAAATGGAATGTTGTTTATTCTCATTTGAAATATCAAAATGCATGCATGTCTAAGGTCAAGCATTGCAGAAATGGCCCTAAGAGTAAGTATTAATAATATTTCCGTCCTGTAAAGTGCATTTTAGATTATTTAGCCACAATTTGTACAGCTCATGGGTAGAAAAATACCATTTTTTTCCTTGGCAAGTTTAAATATAAATGCAGATAAGAGGGGCGCGGGTCTTGGTTCAAAAACCCTGCAGAGTCGGCTACATGGCCTGACAAATTAATAAAAAAATGTATAATGGTTTTGGTGGGAGCAGTGTAAATTTGACCTGTTGGAATTCCTTGTTGACACCCAGCCTTAAAAACCTATCTTGAAACCTGTGAATCTGTTAACATAAAAATTTATTATGTTGGGAACTTCCCTCTGTGCTTGCTTAATTGTTAAGTTACAGTAAAAATTATACACAAAATAGCCGTGCTAAACATTCAGATGAAACTCCAATCGTCCAGTGTTTTTTTTATTTAATTGTTCAGGGGAATGAGATCTCAAGCCACAGGAAATTTTTAAAAACGAACAGACAGCATTGAAGCCTTTCGGCTGCCATCATCATTATTATAGTTTATAGTTCATAGCAATATTTAAATATTTAATTTTTCTTGGACAATTCTGTTGAGGGGGGAAAGGCGCAATGAGGTTAACCCTTTATTAAGCACCAACCCCAACACCAGGCCACAACACCAGGAACTGTGTTTCCTTTACTCCTCGTTCTTTGGTGATGCACAAAGCGATTATGAACAATGGTTGTGAGGTGAAACTTATGGTTTTATCATTCTTATTCAGAAGACTAGAAAGTCTAACCATTTGCAGATGTCATTATGAAGGCAGCACTTTCTCCTCACTACTGACTCTGAGTGTTGGTCCGGCCAGGGTTTGAACCTGCAACCTCCTGCACAGGAGACCAGTGTTCTACCAACAGAGCCAACTGGTCAGCAGTCATCATTGTCATTATCATCATCATTGCCCTTCTCAAAGTGTAATAGAAGTGTTCATGGTTGTTTTTTTATTCAAATTTTGGCATTTGATAGGACCACAGAAAATTACAGGAAGAAAACAAACACCTTTTGAGGGAAAATTCACGCCTCAAAGAGGACCCAAAATTTTCCAAGTCACCTCAGAGGTAAGTTTACATTTACTAAATCAAAAGGCTGCTCTATTTTTAAAACCTGGTTTCACTTGGTTTCTAGTCTTGTCTACTTTGCTGTATACAGTTTTACATATTTATGGACTGTATAAACGTCATGTTTTGATTGGTCGAGATGAGTTTTGCAATTACATGTAAAGTATAGATGCAGGAAGTGCATCTTAAGTCAAAGAAAGTGAAAAAAGAAAAACAAAGTATACATATGGGTTCCATTTGGCAGTGTGTGTGTTCAGAGGACATCAAAATGTGATAAGAACATCAGTCATATTAGGTACTTGCCTGTGGTTCTTAGTATACTTCTTTGTTCTTAGCATGTTTTGACATTGTCCGTGCACTATCAGAGCACATGTACGCAATACCAAATGGAGTCTATTTGTTAAGTACAGTGTACATCAAATTGTGCTAAAATCAGGCAATATTCCACAAGACTGAACAGGATAATAGGACATTTGCATGATGACGCCATCTGACTACAACTACCAGAATCCTTCAGGTTTTGCTTTTCTCGTGCTAATTAGAGCTATTGTTATTTTACCCTGTTGGGATTACAAAATTTGAATTAGAAAGGAAAAACAAACTGAATTCTGGTAGTTGTAGTCAAATGGCGTCATCCTGCAAATGTCCTATTGTGTTATCATTCAACACATAGGACATAGGATAACAAAGGACATTTCACTGAATGGTATTGTAGCATAGCGAGAATAGGCAGGATTTTTCTTCTTGACACATGGAATTATGTATATCATGGACAGTCTGTATTGTATGGCTGATGAATAGTGAGTCTACCATGATAATATTTGTTATGTGTAATAATGTGTTGAATAATAATGGTTGTCCTTCACAGTATTGAAGAAGCAGCAGGTAGAGAGACAATAGTCTTGCCTGCTAAGAAACCTTACACAATGGATATTGTGGTATTCGCATCTGGTGTCGAGCACATCATAGTGTAGTAATATGGGACCATAGAGTTTTCAGCAGAGTTTATGTCAAGTTACCTGGAATGTTTGAATGTTTCTCTGCATTATTCCACTCTTCAGGTACAGTCACTACTCTATGGCAGGACTTCAAACCAAAGTAGGTCAGTATGAGCGTGAAGTTCAACAACTCCGAAGGGCACTACAAAAGAGTGATAACTACATTGAGGATCTAACAAACAAACTGGACTCAACAACAGGGCAGTCATTGTCCAAGAGTAAAAGGACACCTCTAAGGACTAGTCCAGCACCTAGTTCCAGTTCTTGCACAATAACAAGTCTTGCAGAGGACAAGGATTCCACGAAGAATGCATCAACCTGCAGTAACATTGATTCCCAAGACACAGAAAAGGCAGATCTACAGGAGGATGTTGCTGATGACACTAATCCAAAGAAAAGGTTGTCAACTGCAAGCGATTCAGAAAACCAGATGTCAAATGGACACTCTCCTATCCTAGCACCGGTGAGCAATGAAAGGTTCTGTTTAGACACTGGGGAAGAAAGAGAATCTCATTTGAGTTCTAGACGTAGTTCCGATGTCAGTTTGTATGGTCAAGACCTGGAGATCCCCCCTGGCCCACTCACAAGCTCACTAAACATTCTGGAACCAGTGGAAGGGGAAGCCCTTGATAGACCTCCATCACGCGGGGAGCTCCTGTTGCTTGGTGACCATTCATCAAGACGACAAGAGAAACCTTCACTGGAGGAAAATCTCAATATGTTTACAGCCAGCCGACAACTGATCATGTTGAGTGAGCGAAGGCAGAAGCAACGGGAAGGACTAGAAGCAAGTAAAATGCGAGATCCAGGCGAATATTCACCCAGCAGCTCTGATGGAGGAAAAAGGAAATCGCCAGATTCAAAATCACTTGACTTTGATGTGCTTGTCAATGCAGCAGGTGAGGGTTCACCCAGCAACACTGCCTCACAAGAATCTCCATCACCCTTCTCTAGAAGTGACCTAGGAACTACAGGCTCCCCTGGTGTTTATACTTTCTCTTTGGCTAAAATCAAATCAGAAATACAGCTGGGTCATGATGATGAGATTGTGTCAAAGAAACCAAGAATGGATAATGGTGAATGTGGTAATGACACAGTGAGTGAGGAACAGGGAAAGGCCTCATAGAAATGAATGTGAGTTTCTTTCTTAATTGAAGTGAATTTTTGGTAAATTGCATACTAGTCACTGTTCCTGCCACTAATTTTGTAGAGCACATACTGCAGTTTAGTTTTCTTGAATTTTGATTTTGAGCAACTGAAGATCATTACCCTGTGAAGGAATCTGAGTAGGTGCCAACATCCTGTGAGATGCTTTTGTTTGAATTGCTTCTTATTCTGATTTGTGGCAATTTTTCATGGTTTCTCCATTTTCTCATCAGCCCATTCCCCCTTTAGGGCTCCCTAAAATGAGCAGGAGGAGTTTGTGCAACTACTCTGTACCACCCTTTTAATACAAACTGAAACTGCAAAAAATCATTTTACCTTGCAACTAACATACATAATAGTTATTTTATCTTGCATGCATTCACATTTTTGTGTGGATTGAACTAATTCAACTCTAATGATCCTAGCATTTCAGTTCCCTAGAGATGTAGTTTCAAATTTTATCTTGTACTGTCTACAAAATGTACATTACCAGTTGGAAAGGATGACATATTTCCTAGGTTGTTAGTTAACCAGTTTCTTGTAAATAATGAGCATTCTGGTATTTGTCTCTCATTTTTCAAGTGATATTGTTTGTTTTGTGAACACTTTACAAACAGCTTGATAGAGCTTGGTTGTCACTCATAGAGTTTCATTTAAGTCTGTGCATGTTTGTGACAGTGATTTCTCTTCTGAAACTCTTCATCCTCTACTGATTAGTAAAAGGAGAATGGAATGCCCTCTAACATTCTTAAGCTGAAATGTTTGTGCAGGCAAATCAGAAGAGTCTGAACCTGATACCTCTCATTTTTCCTTTTATAACCTCAAATAATTGCACATGGCATTTGTGATATCAAGTACAATATAAATACAATTTGCCTGTAGTAGTAGCCTGCAGAGTGTAGAGTGCTTGTTTGAAGGCTGCCATTAATTTTTGGAAGAGCAGCTTGTGGTTTCCGCTCTGCTCTTTTAAACCCCACTTCCTCTCCCTTGGAATCATTTTTTTCACCCACCCAAACTCTCTGTCAGTTGTTTTGTCCAACGTACATCGAAGGACCATTCATTGCTCACCCACCCAAACATGCCTGCTCTGCAGCCTACCCATAAGGGATGCCACTTGTTACTGTTTAGGTAATATGTTTTTTATCTCGGAACTTGTATTCAAGAGAGAACACTGTTTAGTTCCCCCTTACCTTGGAGTAAATAGTGGTACTTCCTTACCGTAGAACTTTTGAAGTTTTTTTCACATTAGAAAATAACAGGAAATGAGGACATAGCAGGGCTGTCAACCCCCCAAGTTTTCAAATATTGAGATTTGATAGGACAGGAATGATAGATGACGTCATAATGACATGACATCATCATTAGCATTGTAACATTTGATCTGATTAGTTTATTTTCAACCGAAGGCATCATCAAATTTTCTTATTTTGCAGTGGCAATGCTTGCAAGAACGACAGTTTGTTGGAGTTTATGAGGAAAAGTTTTAATTTTGTTATCCATGTTAACAGTAAAATAGTCAGACAACTCAAAATATTTAAAACTTTTATAGTTGTGAAAATCAGGTCTCACAAGAAACGGCAAACTTTGGCGATTATCCAGGAGATCTGAGACTCTAATCTGGAGACTGGTAGAGACAGCCCAAAATCTGGAGTCTCCTGGATTATCTGGAATGGTTGACAGCCTTGATGTAGATCATAAAACTGTTGGAAGTTTACCCTTTTAAAGTGTGCTGTTAACTTAACAGTTAACTTGAGGGCATTTGGTTTTCTTCAATAAGTCACCTGCATTTTGAAGCCTGTTTTACCTTTTACAGTGTTTGGAAGGGTTGTGGCATGACATGCCCACTTTCACAACACTCTGTTTCTGGCAGGAAACCTAGTATGGTTTTACATCAAGATGTCAGAGTCCCTGTTGCATTTTTCCCTGGGAAATTGCTGGTAAAACAACAGTTTCTAAACAGGTACATCAGTGATTTGAAAAATGATCTAATTTCTTTTTTCATTGAGTGCCTGGAAATAATCCAAATTATCTATGGTAATATTGTTACCACCAGCTATACCTGATATTCTTTGACAGCATAGCTTTATGTACGAAGAAATGTTTCCTGGTTGTTAAAGCATTTTTTGTTGTTGTTTTCCATAAAATGGGACCACACTGATATCACAGTGATGTCTGTATTCCTATCGTTTTTTAGGTGTTGTGATTAAGTGTAGTTCGAAATACTTTCTAATTATTTTATTTTTGTTTCCATATTTTGTTCTGTTTTGTTGTTGTTGTCTGTGTACCAGAGAAAGAACCACAGAGTAGGCTCTTTGGGGCTCAAGTGAAAATGACAATGTTTGGCTCTCCTTGACAGCGAAACGCTATAATACTTTGCTACTCAGGTCAAGTAGCTAAACTAAATTAATAAAGAGCATTTCAGTGAGATTGTATTGTTCAACAATGTGATTTAACAAAGAATAATTTTCACCAGTAGCTGGTTTCATTGCTGGCCATTTTTTGGTTCCACGTTTTTGTCTCAGGACACTAAAATTTGTTATTAATAAGTTATTTTTAGTTGTAATATATTTACGATTGCCACTGGTTTTAATATGGACACATATTTTTTAGATCACTGAATGCATCTTAAAAGCTTTAACTTAGTTAATTTAAACTTTTGTTAGTTAGAACCAAGAGTTTTCTGTTGTTCATTCTGTTTCAGTAGGATTTTATCTTGGTTCAGCCATTTGAGTTCTTAGGATTGAGTTGGAAGTTAAGTTTGACCAATCTCACTTTTGAGATGGATAAGAGTTTTTATCAGGACCTGTGAACCCTAATATCAGCATGTATATTCTCCAAACTGTTCTCCATACATTTTCTGTGGTGATGTTGAGGAGAATGTGTTGAACAATCAAGACCTTTATTACTTGGTGATCACTTCCTTTTGGCTGCCCCCAAAAAATAAAGACAAAGGGGGGTTGAGTGAAATTCTGAGTTAAAAAAGTGGAAAAATAGCTGGTGTAACTTATTTTGGAGGGAGTTCATCCCAAAAAGCTATTTTTGAGGGACATTATGTCACTAAAACTGGTAAGCTGGGAGGTTCATACAATTTGCAAATGACATTCCCCCAAATTCCAGCAGCCCCCCCCCCTCCGGGCCCCTCCCCACCCTATAAAAATGAACGGTCCGTTACTGATTTTAAGCCTGTTGATAAAATTGTAACTGTGGATGATATACATGAAATAAATCATATATAAACTGCGCAAATGAAAACCTAAGAAACCTGGAAAAAATTCAGAACTTTAACGGGGTTGAAATGAAAGTCAACAGACCACAAAATAAAATTTTGCTGGTTTTTATGTTGTAGACTGTAATAAAATTGCAACTTTTCAGTCTGGATAATCCAAAGTTATAGTTTAATCATTCACATTGGGGCTAGAACAAATTAACGTCCCTTGATGCAGTTTGCGGAAATCGGGATAATCACGCGATTCGTAAGAGAGAGAGCATCTACCAGGAAAAGTGATTTTTCGGGTAGTAACTTTAATATTGAGTGTTGTAGAATCTGATTTCCAGGGACCTTAATTAAAACTATTGATATTTTAAACTAGAAAACCTACAAATACAGGCTTCTCTCTTCACTTGCAAAAAAAGCGAAAGGGCTGTGTTTGGAGGCAAATGGCAGACTTTTGACACTTTCTTTTTCGGAAAATGAATAAAACTCAAGTTCAGCAATGTTGATCGTTTGTGCTGTTTCTATTTATTTATTTAGGCATAGCATGTTTCCAGTTGATTCTGGTATATTTCTCTTTTTATTCCCTCCAATATTTTAACTTCTCGCATTTTAACCCACCTGTATTCTTAATCGTCTTTTCAAGAGTGTTGAAAAATGTATAAAATAAATTATAGCGGAGCTCAGCGCGCGCGGAGCACCATAACAGAAAAGCTTTCCATTCGACCACAAATTCCGGAAATTCCGGGTGGGGGAGCGAATGGAACAGACATTTTCTGGAATTTCATTCCGAAATTTTGGGTGTACCTCGCGAGGTTGGCCTAAAATTCCGGAAAATCAGAATAACCGGAAAATTCCGTTCCATTCCTAGTAAACCCTAGTATACTCTAGTAAACCCTAGTAAACCCTGGTATACCCCAGTGAACCCTAGTATACCCTAGTGAACCCTAGTATACCCTAGTAAACCCTGGTATACCCTAGTATACCCTGGTAAACCCTAGTGTACCCTTAAAAACCTTAGTATACCCCTAAGAATCTTATTGGACCCTAGTAAACCCTAGTATACCCTAGTTAGCCCTAGTAAGCCTTAGTATATCCTTGTAAGCTCTACTATACCCCTATATACCCTAGTACACCCTTATAAACCCTTGTATACCCTAGTAAGCCTTAGTATACCCTTGTAAACCCTAGTGAACTCTAATATACTATTGTAAACCCTAGTATACCATTGTAAACCCTAGGTAACTCT